>CM033460.1:7644496-7667619 GCA_019425755.1 Amaranthus cruentus
TTTTGGAATCTTTCAAGAAGGAAAACAAACTTTGAAAATCATAAATTACATTTGTTAGTAAATAGAATAATTTTGAAAGACAAACTTATTTATAAATTCTTTCAAAACAAGACATTATTCTTATATAAATAGTATATCATACTACTTCATAAAAGATATTTAAAAGATAATATTTTTGGGTTTATAATGCAAAATAAAAAGCTCTCAAAATCTTAATTTTATTAACAACAATACTCCATCTCATAAAATCAATTGAAAACCAACAAGCATAAGTTTCAATCACAATCCAACACTTTTACTTGAAACAACTTGTCTAAAATATCAAAAACATAGATCGTCCAACATCCATCATCATTGTAGCAGGGTCGGCACTCTCGATACATAATGAACATTAATAATTATATTTAAGATAAATAATACGGAAGTGTAAAATACCGAACTACTAAAAACCTTTAAAAACTAAAACCGTTTAAAAGTATCATGGGTAAAAATCTTTTAGTGGCTTGTTTAAATACGATAAAAGAACATAAGTACATAAGTACAAGTATCATGGGTAGAAATCCTTTAGTGGCTTGTTTAAATACTATTTAAGCAAACTTCATACCGAACTGCTAAAAATCCTTTAGTGGCTTGTTTAACAAGTTTTAGTTAATTAGGGATATTAGTGGAAAAAACACATGCTAATTGGTATTATTCATGCATGATTTTAAGTGGGATTATTAATAGGAAATCGAACAAAAGTTAGATTATCATGGGCAATTTTCCCTAAAAATTAAAATAAAAATATATACATGGACCAATAAAATAGTATCATATATTTGTTTTTTTACCTCCTATAATGGTTATTTAGATAAAAACAAGTACCCTCAATGTTGGATCCATATCATCATACAATTTAATAAAAAACTGTAAAATTTTACATGGCATCTTCATGTAGCCCTGATAGATTAAAAAATTTTATCGGTTTATATTGACTTATATGGCAAATAAAATAAAACAATATGTCATTTATAATCTTCCAAAAAGGATTAAACTAAGTAACTTACCATTTTCAAAAAATAGATTAATTAAATGATTTTTATTTTGAATAACCTATGAATGAAATATATTATTAATTGGACTTTATTACGTATTGTAAATTTACATCTCAACAATATAATTTGGATATTTTTGTAAAACTAATCAACTAAATTTTTTTAATAAAAACTGTAAAATTTCAAATGGCATCCTCATAGAGCGTCGTTAGATGGAAGGATTTATTGGTTGATGTTGACTTATATGGTAAATAAAATAAACCAACATGTCACTTATGGCCCTCATAAAAGTTAAATAAACTAAGTGACTTACCATTTAAAAAAAAATTTGAAGTGAATAATTCTTGCTTAGAAAGAGCTATTATAAAATAAATTATTGATTGAAAATAATTTACCATATTACTCCATAAAATAATACTCCCTCCAACTCAATTCAATTGTCCCATTTGAGTTGGGTGGGGATATTAAGCGGGGGATGGGGTCCACGAAAAAAGGTGCTAGTTAGGGTAATTTAGTTGATTAAATTAATTGTAAAGATGGTAGTTGGTGTATTATAAGTAGTAAAAGTGGGGGGTATATTGGTCATTACTTGTGTGAACATGGGGTATTTAGGTAAAAAAAACATTGACAAAAATAGAAATGAGACAATTGAAGTGAATTGCCCAAATAAGAAAATGAGATAATTGAAATGAGTTGGAGAGAGTATAGAATATGTCATATGTATATCTTAATTATTATTACTTCATATTTAATATGTAGTGTCATTATTATTACAATAGATATATTTTGAGTTAATTGGTAACACGCGGAACCGTAGGTCGTTGATCGTTTTGACTAAGTCCGATCTACATAATTAATTTTATTCTCCTTAAATAACCCTAATGACTAGCATTAGTGGTAAGTAAGGGTCGGTCCATAAGGAAACGTTTTCGTGACAAAAAGAGTCTAAATGATAAGAAGGTTTATGATTTTTTTGAGTTTTATAGTGACAACAAATTTCAATTTCAAGTTTAAACAATAGATAAAAAGACTAGAGTTTGGGGATTTTAGCTTCTTAATTTACTAAAGGGATGGGTTGAAAATATGTTTTAACCATTGTATGATAAGAAAGGTCTTTCTTATTTAGCTCCACAACTTCTGGGCATAGGAACTATATAGCTACTAATATGGTTTAGAAGATTCGGCTTCTGGGCGTATAACTGGACCATACTAATAACTTCCTAATACATTCTCATGACCTCCAGTTTATGTTGAAACAAGAAAGACTCACACAAGATGGGCATGGTTCATCATCCTAAGGACGGGCTAGGCCTCAAAGGAATCCTAATAAAGTTCGCTTCTAGGCTACTCATTACTAGCATGAATTCATACTTCCCAAGCATTCAAACAATCAAGTAACATAAATTGTCCATGGATGGAGATCGAAATGGGCTTTCGATTCCTTACCATGGAACTCACATATTCTTTCATGTACATATTTGTGATCAACCCATAACCCATAAGAAAATTAATTAGCTAACTACATCCCCAAACTCTAGAAGGAAAGCTACTCACTCATGTTGGTAATTAACATAAACACATAAAATATCATCATATTCCTAGAGCAAACAACAATAAAGAAGAAAATTAAGTTAAGAATAATTACTTCCCTCAACTAAGGAGGGGGATGACAATCACACAAATGAACAAGAGCTTCTAATAATCAACCCAAAAGATACTTCATACCAAACATAGATTCAAACCCATAAATTCTGGAAAATAGTTGATGAATTACCAAAGGAAGATTACTACAATCTACTAGTGTTTAGCTACAATATTACAACCCAAATGTTTGATTAAAGTACAAAAAGAAAGTGTTTAAATGAAGAACTACTACAAGTTTCTGGAGTAATGAAGTACTTAGACATACAAATACACAAATAAACTTGGAAAGAAGAGAGAAAGGAGCAAGGTTCAGCTTATGGGCTGAAGTGGTGTGTATCTTTTCTTCAGAAATGGGGGTTTATATAGCCAAAACAAGAGGCTTCCCACTTGCATTCATCATCATAGCCAAGGAAGTCCAAGCCATCTCCAACATCATTAGAAGCAGGTGCACAGGAGGGGATGGCTGAAGCACGCAAGGGAAAGGAGTGGTGGAAGCATGAGGCAAAAGTAGACGGACAAAAAAATGAACTGTAGCTGTCAGGTACAAACCAGTCGACTCGACCGGTCCCAGTCGACCGGTCGACTGGTTCTTTGTTGGGCTTTTTTCGTTCTTCTAAAATTTTCTAAGTGTTGGCCCTCCTGATTTTGCATAGCTCGACCTCCCGATCACCTCGAAACTTCCTCGAATGTGGCTAAAAGCTCCTGAAATCAATAAAGCCACTACACCACAAGTGTAAATCATAGAATTTGATAATGAAAGGCCTAAGTTAAGTAAGATATGCACAACAATGAATCAAAATCAATTAAAAATCGGTGCAAAACACACGTGATAAGTGCGTGCATCAAACTCCTCCAAGCCAAACCTTTGCTTGTCCCTAAGCAAAGCAACAACACATTATGAGATGCAAATGACAAAACATGACCATAAAAACCGAAAAGGTGCAAGCAATGATGGCAAACATTGGTTCTAAGTTCCAACAAGTTGAATGATATCGAGGCTCCATTGAATCGTTCCTAACAAGGGATTACAGTGTGAGCACGCAACCAATCATGAGCTTTTAGCTCCTAAACTAGACTCAAAGAGGTGGGCAAGCCTCACTCTAGGTTGTGAACTTCCCAAATTGTCCACCACACTCATTGTTTAAGGGTAAACACGCGTCACTCAAAACTATGACTCAAGTGATTTGAGTCTCTAATCAACAAGGGAACTCATGAATCAAGCTTCGAAAAATCAACAAGTTGAAGAAACCTAGCAACAACAATGAAACCTATGAAAAGTGGGATGGATTGATGCAAAAAGAATGAGGTAGTGGTGAAAATGGATGGCTTATGGGAATGAGGAGTGGGAAATGAATAAGATGGGGTAGAAAGTACTCTAGCTAGCAAGCCAACAACCAAACAAGCCATAAACCCAAAAATGCAATACAACTAAGCACTCCTAATTAAAACTATGATTTTCTAAAGAATCAACATTTTCCTTTTATTTCTTTCTTCTTTTTTTCCCTTTTTTTTTGTTTTTTTCTATATATATACATATATATTATATATATATATATATATATATATATATATATATATATATATATATATATATATACATATATATATATATACATATATAATATATATATATATATATATATACATACATAGATACATACACATATATATATATATATATATATATATACACACACACACACACACACAATTATAATATATATATATATATATATATAAAAAATAAGAGAAACAGAATAAAAAAAAAAAATACCACAAGATAAACCGAGGAGTGCTAAGAGTAACCAACCAAAACATATCCAAATTGACCCAACTTGCAAGCTAGAGTGCTAAAGGGGTGATGTAGAAGTGAAAGGTGAATGTAAGATGGGTTCATGGAAAAGGTTTCAAATGTTATGCTATTGTTCATACTTATCTATTTCTAACTTGATTCAAATTGTCCCAAGGTTGTCTCCAATTAGCGTAAAAAATGGTGGTAGGAGTTCAATCATTCTCACAAGGTTTAAATTTGTTTGCCCACACTCCAAGGCGGTGCCACAAACCAATGTACTACACAAACCTCAAAGGAACATCCTCAAGTGAGCCTACCAATGCAATCAACAACTTGGAAAGAAGAACCAAAGCCTACCATCAAATTATGCACACAACAAATAACCAATGGTCAAAGAAACATTTTAAAACAGGTCATGCATCTCTTAGGGACAAACATGGGCTCTCTTCAAAAGAAAAAGTTTCTAGAGAAATATGGGCACGTACACCGATCTAAACCAAAAACAAAGAAAAATATTCACATAAACGCAACAATGAAAATGCAAAAACTAAAAAGAAAAATCATACCTCTAAAGCTTCAAAATTTTTGTTGGAATAGCTCCCCCCAAGTCAGACCCAACAATGTCCCCATTGCTTTGGACTTGAAAGGAAAGAACTACAGGAACCACTTATGTGGCGAAGTCTGGGTCATCGGAATCTTCATCACAATCCTCCGCCATCAAATCATCACTATCTATATCATCATCTTCCTCCTCCTCACTTTCTATGAGGACGGCCTTACCCTTATCCGCCCGCCCTCCCCTACCCCTTTAGCTAGTAGGGCCAGAAGTAGCTGGAGTTTGATTAATTCTAGCTTCGGTAAAAGTTTGGTGCCCTACCCCTCGGTCTACATACTACACTACCCCCCGTAAGGACGAATACCAAATTGCCCGACGTAATAGGACGAGAATCCTCCTTGGGAAAATGAGTTAATCATCCCTGGAGGAAACCCGTATGGCGAGAATGTGCCGGGCGTGTCCTGGGTCTCAGGAGGGGTGTACCATGTGGGATGGTCATATGAAGAGTCAGGCTCCCATCATTCACCACCCCAAACATTTGGCCCAATCTTTCTTCCGTTAAATTCTTTTCTTGGTTCCTAATTCTAAAAACCAGTGTTCCCTGACCCCTATGTGACTTTTTATACCTTAATGAGCTAAGGAATTCTAAGGTTAAAGTATGGCATGTTTCATATTTCATCTCAAAAAATGCATTTAACCCTAGGGAATTAAATATATATTTCATTTGATCATAAATTCCCAGCTCGTATAAAGTATCATGACAAATAAAACGAGTACTCTTTACCTTTCGCAATTTAAGTCTTGCGAACTTTTCTTTTTGGTACTCGTCCCTGAAAAAAATTCCAAGTCGGGGTCCTCGGGGATGACCTGCTGCCTCATGGAGCGACTCGTTGCTGTTTTCCTTTTTTCTCCTTGTCTTCTTGAAGCCATTTTTTGTTCTCTAAATCTGGAGAAAGAAAGTTAAACAAACAACCACAAACAAGAATTTTCAAGCACAAAAACTTAATTACAAGCACAAAATCAGAATTTTATTCTAAAAACAAAAAACAAAATCTAGAACCTAAATTATGAAAACTAGATCTAAAATTAAAAGAAATTGAAATGGATAAGAGAAATAAAATAAATAAAAAAAAGATAACCTTAGATGAATGTAGAAGATGGAGAAGATGAAGCTTGAAAGGAATGGTTGAGTAAGACCTTGGAGCTTGGTCTTTAATGGAGGAATGAAGGTATGAAGATGGAGAATAGGGTTAGAGAGATAAGGTTTTCGTGGGTTGGGGATAAGAAATGAAAGTTGTGGAATGGATTAAAAAAAACCGCGCTTAAAAACAGAAAGAAAAAAAAAAACCTCAGCTGAACCAGTCGACTCGACTGGTGCGAGTCAACCGGTCGACTGGTTCAGAAAATGCCATTTTTTCTTTTTTTTTCTTTTTTTTCTTAAATTTACTCTAAGCCACGGGGTCGACTCGACTCCCTATGGTCGATGGGTCGACTCCTTGAGTTGCCCATTTTATTGCAAATTTTTTTTTCTTTTTCTTAATTTTCAATTTTGTGCGTGCTTGAAAATCTAGGCTCGGGTTTCCAACAATTGAAGCTAAAGATGCGAGATTCTATCCTAAAATACATGCGGAATTAAAAATGCAATGAAAATAAATAAAATAAGAAATAAAAACATTGGGTTGCCTCCCAAGAGCTCTCTTTTAACGTCACTAACTGACGCCCTTCAGTTTGAAACTTCACGGGCCTTCACGCCCCACTTCCAACAATCTCACTTCACTAACAACCACATTAACACTGTCAACTCTCTCAAAGTAATGCTTTACTCGTTACGTATTCACCAAGAATTCACCTCTTTTCGATCTCAACCTTATCGCACCAAAAGGTCACCTCCGAAACTTCAAACGGTCCTGACCACCTGGACACCAGCTTTCCAGGAAATAATTTTGCCCTAGAACTGAACAACAAGACCTTCTCTCCAACTTTGAAGTCGCGGTTGAGGATTCTTTAATCATGCCGTTTCTTAGTTCTTTCCTTGTAAATCTTAGAACTTTTAAAGGCATTCAATCTTAATTCCTCGAGCTCCCGGAGCTGAGCAAGCCTCTTCCCTTTGATCACTTCGGGATCCATGTTTAGCTTTGTTAAGGCCCACCAGGCCTTATGCTCAAGCTCCACCGGTAGGTGGCACGATTTTCCGTAAACTAGGCGGAATGGAGTGGTCCCGATCGGGGTCTTATAAGATGTTCGGTAGGCCCATAATGCATCATCTAGCTTCAAAGCCGAATCTTTCCTATTTGGGCCTACTACCTTCTTTAAAATTCCCTTAATCTCCCAGTTTGCCACTTCAACTTATCCTTGTGTTTGGGGGTGGTAAGGAGCTCCTACTTTGTGGTTCACACCATACTTCCTTAGAAGATTAATGAGCTGATTCTTAGCAAAATGCGACCCCCCATCACTTATTACGATCTTTGGCATACCAAACCTCGGAAAAATCACCTTTTTGAACATCTTTATAACAACCTTGTGATCATTGGTGGGAGAAGGGAAAGCCTCGAACCACTTTGAAACATAGTCTATTGCCACAAGTATGTAGACATTTCCCATCGAAGAAACAAACGGCCCCATAAAGTCTATACCCCACACATCGAAGATTTCACACTCTAAAATTTTGTTTTGAGGAATCTCATGCCTTCTTCTTATGTTTCCCGTCCTTTGGCACGAATCACAAGACTTGACAAAAGTATTCACGTCTTTATGGAGAGTAGGCCAAAAGAAACCTGCCTCGTGAACCTTAGCGACGGTCTTCATCACCCCGACATGTCCTCCACATGGAAGAAAATGGCAATTAGCAATCACACTAGCTATCTCATCTTCTGGAATGCATCTCCTGTGAACCCCATCTAAACATAGCCTAAACTACAAACGATCATCCCAATAATAGTACTTTGCTTCCTTATAAAAGATCCTCCTTTCACTCGAACTCCTATCTTCGGGAACAATACCGCAAGCGAGGTAGTTGGCTATATCGGCAAACCATGGGGCACCCTTAATCTCAGCTGCATAGAGGGTTCTTCTCTTAAGAAGTCATCGATCGGACTAGAGTCACCATGATGACACTCCAATGGGAGGTGAGATAGATGATCGGCTACAAGATTTTCTTTTCCACTCTTATCTCGTACCTCGTAGTCAAACTCTTGAAGTAACAACACCCATCGAATCAACCTCGGTTTGGCATCCCTCTTAGAGGTGAGATACTTCAATGCTGCATGATCGGTGTAGACTATGACCTTAGAACACATCAAGTATTGTCGAAACTTCTCAAACGCAATAACCAATGCAAGCATTTCCTTCTCAATTGTTGTGTAATTCCGTTGCGTGGAATCAAGTGTCTTGCTGATGTAGTAAATCACATACGACTTTCCTTCCTTCCTTTGCCCTAAAACTGCACCTAAACAAAAATCACTAGAATCGCACATTAGCTCAAAAGGCAGGCTCCAATCTGGAACCTGCACAATAGGTGCTGAAATTAGGGCCCTTTTCAATTCATCAAAAGCTTTCAAACAACGCTAATCGAAATTAAACTCCACATCTTTCTATAAAAGCTCAGTCAAAAGTTTTGCAATCTTGGAGAAATATTCGATGAAACGCCGGTAGAATCCTGCATGTCCTAACGAGGCTCTTACTCCTCTTACGTTAGTAGGAGGAAGTAAGTGTTTTATAACATCAACTTTGGCAGGATCTACCTCAATTCCCTGAGATGAAATTTTATGACCCAAGACAATGCTTTCTTGGACCATAAAATGACATTTTTCCCAATTTAAAACAAGGTTTACCTCTTGACACCTTTTCATAACTTTTTCAAGATTTTGCAGGCATGTGTCAAAAGATTTGGAATTTGGAAAAACCCGGAGTAACCATCAAGAAAACAAAAATATGAATGTGAGGCCAATCTCTCCAACATCTGATCAATAAAGGGGAGGGGAAAATGATCCTTCCTAGTGGCTTTATTCAATTTTCGGTAATCAATACATACCCTCCAGCTTGTGGTGGTGCGGGAGGGTATCATCTCGCCACTTTTTCCTTGCATAATGGTCATTCCACCCTTATTTGGCATAACATGAATAGGGTTGACCCATCTACTATCAGAAATCGAGTAGATGATGCCTGCCCTGAGTAGCTTCAGAATCTCATTTTTACTACTTCTTTCATGTTTGGATTTAACCTCCTTTGAGGTTCGATAGAGGTGAAAAGATCATCATTCAAGTGGATTCTATGCATACCTAGGGAAGGACTAATTCCCTTTATATCATCTATTGAATACCCTATGACCCCTTTGTATTTTTTTAACAAAACAAGCAATTTTTCAAGCGAGGGGTCATCGAGGGCATCATTCACTATCACAGGACAATCATGCTCAACATCTAAATATGCATACTTAAGACCAGGGGAAGGGGTTTTAATGATACCTTGCGAGGAGGCATTGTACACTCCTCCTTTGCAGAATCCGCTTCCTCGGCTCCAAATATGCCCTCCAATATATCATCTTCTCCATAAGTTTAAGCTTTATCAAGTTCTTTCTCCAAAAACATCGCCTCTTCAGACAGGCTTTCACTTTCATCACATAAGACCTCCTCAAGGGGGTCCTTGACATCAATTCTCTTGGAAAAACAGGCTACTTCACTATCAATCACCTCCATGCGACAAGCTTGCTCCATCAATGGCAACTTGGTGGTCTTTGAAAACTGAAAGACCAATTCTTCCTTTGCTACCTCCACCGTGATGGTGTCATCTTTGCAGTTGATAAGAGCATTGAGGGTTTTAGAGCTTCCCTCCCAAGTATAAGAGGTATGTAGGGATCCTCTTCCATTTCCATCACAACAAAATCACATGGCACCACCAAATGCCCAACTTGTATCGGAATATCTTCAAACTCATCATAAAGTACCTTAATGTTGCGATCTGCAAGTTGGATTGTTTACCGAGAGGGTTGAAGATCAAACACAAGCCTTTTAGAAATGGACAAAGGTATAAGACTAATAGAAGCACCAAGATCCGCAAGAGCCCCCTTTGGCTCGAGATGACCCAACTTCACTGGTAGATTGAACGGCCCTGGATCTCTTTCCTTTTTTGGCAGATTACCCTGAACAATCTTACTAACTTGGTGGGGCAAGTTTATGACTTCCTCCTCTAACTTCCTTTTGTTTGAAAGGAGGTCTTTGAGAAACTTTGCATACTTGGGCATCTGCTCCATTGCTTCAAGAAATGGAATCTTCATTTCCATTTGGCTCAACTTTTCAATGAATCTTTTGAAATGCACATCGAGCTGTTTTTCTACCCTCCGGTATGGAAATGGAACTAGTGGCACATACGTTCTTTCGGGTTCTCTCAATAACCCTTCTTCTTTCTCTTGTGTCTTCTTTTTCTCTCTTTTTTCATTTTTTTATTTTTCTCAATCTCATTTTTTTCACTCTTTTCATTTTTCTCCTCAGCTTCTTCTATCTCATTTTTGTCACCCTTTTCATTTTTCTCCTCAATATCACCATCAATCTCATTTTTTTCACTTTCATTTTCTTTTTCACTTACTTTCTCACCTTCCTCTTGACTGATGTACTCATCTTCCCTTGGCATCTCACGTTCCTTGTATGATGTCCCGGATCTCAAATGAATCGCCTTCGTGGTGTGCGGAGGTGCTTGGTTGATCAGGTTTAGTTGGGCATTTCCTGGAAGTAAGGGTTGTGGAGGAAGGTTGGCTAGCTGAGCTAGTTGACTATCCACCACCCTGAGATGAGCTTGAATTTCTGATATATGCTGGTTAAGAGTTTGATTGCTTTGGGTTATACCTTGTAGCTGGAACATGATTTGATTTTGGAAATCCATACCCCAAGCAGGAGCTTGTTTCTTTGGGAATAGAACATGACCCCCCTTTGGCCCTTGGTTGAAATTAGATGGACCATGGTTTCTAGCATTCGGATGCTTGTAAGGCTCATTGTTGTACCCCTGGTTGTTCCACCTTCGTTGATTCGAACTTTGATGGTAACCACGCCCCCCTTGGGAATTGGGGGCTTGGTTTTGATTTCCATAACTCAAGGCTGCAACATGTTCCGAATTGGACCTTCCGCAATAAGATATATCATGATTTGTTCCCCCACAAATATCACAGGTTAAGGTGGGAGTCTGGACAGCCGATACTTTTGAAGGTTTATCAACACCCAATTGAGCTAACTTCTTATCCAACAATGCTTCAAGTTTGCTTTCTAGAGACTCTGAGTTCTTCACTTCATACATCCCCTTGGATCTAGTCCTTCCTTGATTGCCCCATGATGAATTCTTGACTACCTCTTCAATTTCGGCTCTCACTTGATTTTGAGGGATTTTGCACAATTGCCCTCCAACACTAGAATCTAGCAATGCCTTGGTCTGTGGGAGAAGGCCATCATAGAAGAAGTTATTGAGGTGGTTTTCCCCGTATTCATGGTGCGGACAAGCCCTCTACATTCTTTTGAAACGATTCCATGCCTCAGCTAGAGTTTCATCATCATCTTGTGTAAACCCGGCAATTTTCTTTCTCCAATCTTGGGTTCTTACAGATGGGTAGAATCTTTCTAAAAAGGCTTTCTTTACCTCCCCCCATGTAGTCAAAGAATTGGGCTCAAGACATTTATACCAATCTATCGCATCTCCTGCAAGACTAGATCGAAGAAGATGCATCTTCACATAATCTGGGCTATCGGTACACACTGGCATGAGGTCTCGGTGTACCAAATTGCCCAAAAAGAGCTTGGTGGGTGGCTTGACGAAGATGACGAAGATACCGGTCTAGCTCCGGAATGAAAGGTTCAACTTCTTGGTTCCTCCTACGACTTATGCTCATGCAACCACCACAAGAAAGAGATAGTTAGCACTAACTATCACAAACTAAAATACAAGTATTCACAATATTTAACAATTGCCATCAAAACTAAATTCGACACACATTTGCCCGGCAACGGCGCCAAATTGGTAACACGCGGAACCGTAGGTCGTTGATCGTTTTGATTAAGTCCGGTCTACACAATTAACTTTACTCTCCTTAAATAACCCTAATGACTAGCATTAGTGGTAAGTAAGGGGTCGGTCCACAGGAAAACGTTTTCGTGACAAAAAGAGTCTAAATGACAAGAAGGTTTATGATTTTTTGACTTTTATAGTGACAACAAATTTCAATTTCAAGTTTAAACAGTAGATAAAAAGGCTAGAGTTTGTGGATTTTAGCTTCTTAATTTACTAAAGGGATGGGTTGAAAATATGTTTTTAACCATTGTATGATAAGAAAGGTATTTCTTATTTAGCTCCACAACTTCTGGGCATAGGAACTATATAGCTACTAATATGGTTTAGAAGATTCGGCTTCTGGGCGAATAACTCGACCATACTAATAACTTCCTAATAAATGCTCATGGCCTCCAATTTATGTTGAAACAAGAAAGACTCACACAAGATGGGCATGGTTCATCATCCTAAGGACGGGCTAGGCCTCAAAGGAATCCTAATAAAGTTAGCTTCTAGGCTACTAATTACTAGCATGAATTCATACTTCCCAAGCATTCAAACAATCAATCCACATAAATTGTCCATGGATGGAGATCGAAATGGGCTTTCGATTCCTTACCATGGAACTCACATATTCTTTCATGTACATATTTGTGATCAAACCATTACACCATAAGCACATTAATTAGCTAACTACATCCCCAAACTCTAGAAGGAAAACTACTCACTCATGTTGGTAATTAACATAAACACATAAAATATCATCATATTCCTTGAGCAAACAACAAGAAAGAAGAAAATTAAGTTAAGAATACTTACTTCCCTCAACTAAGGAGGGGGATGACAATCACACAAATGAACAAGAGCTTCTAATAATCAACCCAAAAGATACTTCATACCAAACATAGATTCAAACCCATAAATTCTGGAAAATACTTGATGAATTACCAAATGAAGATTACTACAATCTACTAGTGTTTAGCTACAATATTACAACCCAAATGTTTGATTAAAGTACAAAAACAAAGTGTTTAAATGAAGAACCACTAAAAGTTTCTGGAGTAATGAAGTACTTAGACATACAAATACACAAATAAACTTGGAAAGAAGAGAGAAAGGAGCAAGGTTCAGCTTATGGGCTAAAGTGGTGTGTAAATTTTCTTCAGAAATGTGGGTTTATATAGCCAAAAAAAGAGGCTCCCCACTTGCATTCATCATCATAGCCAAGGAAGTCCAACAAGCCATCTCCAACATCATTAGAAGCAGGTGCACGGGAGGGGAAGGCTGAAGCACGCAAGGGAAAGGAGTGGTGGAAGCATGAGGCAAAAGTACACGGACAAAAAAATGAACTGTAGCTGTCAGGTACAAACCAGTCGACTCGACTGGTTCTATGTTGGGCTTTTTTCCTTCTTCCAAAATTTTCTAAGTGTTGGCCCTCCTGATTTTGCATAGCTACGGGGTCGACCCCCAGTCGACCATGCTCGTCTCCTTCTACATTTTTCATAAAGATTATTCACTTTGAATCAGAAGGTTCAGGTTTTGATTCCCGAGGTCCATTAAGGGCCCGATTACTAGAAAACTTCCTCGAAAGTGGCTAAAAGCTCCTGAATCAATAAAACCACTACACCACAAGCGTAAATCATAGAATTTGATGATGAAAGGCCTATGTTAAGTAAGATATGCACAACAATGAATCAAAATCAATTAAAAATCGATGCAAAACACGCGTGATAAATGCGACAAGTAATATATATATATATATATATATATATATATATATATATATATATATATATATATATATATATATAACCAACTTTATAAATAAAGAAATGTTATAAATTAAAGGTTTTAGGCATCTCAAAATATCTAATACACCAAATAATACACATTTAATAAATAAAATAAAAAAGATTTTATAAGTAATTGAAAAAAAAAAAGAAATAATGTGAATCAAATCATACATTCTACTAAAACAATAAGAGATTGTGACACATGTCACTTTTATACATCATGTTTTCCCTCCTAAATTTTAAGTAATTAAATATGGAAACATTAAGTTTTAATTAAACTTTGTTTCTTAATCATACATTAATAGTAAGAAAAGAGTCAATTCTAAAACCTTTAATTAATGTACTAAACAAAAACTGGAAGACACCACATTGCATAAAAAAACCCAGAACTCTCGCGAAAAACCTGTGGCGAACGTTTCCAAACCCTAGAAAAGCATTCTCATTTTGTCTCTTCAATTCCTTCAAATTCATCACAACTTTCAGATTATCATTATAATCTTGCAATTTCGTTCGAATTCAACAAGCCTTACCGCATCTTGCTTCTGAACTACTCACAGCTTTTGTTCCTCCATTTACTCATTGTAAAGATTATTACTCTGTTTTTTCCAATTTCAATTTTAATATGCAATTTTGGTAAAATAATTGTTTTTATTACTTATTAACAAGTTTTTTGTTTTTTTATCCCTAATTTGAGTTTTGTTTCAACTGTGCTAACTCTATTTGCTCATGATTGTTTAATTGGAGAAAGTTACAATATCTGATACTTATATCTAACCTCTCTTGGTGGTAAACATTTTCACAAAAGTTATAATGTTCTTACTAAGAAGAAAATCGTAATTTCTCTGAAAGTTTAATCTACATTTAACAAGTATTATATAATTCAATTGTGTTTTTCCTCCGGGCTATAGGCTAATTGGGGCTGCTTAAAGCACTCTAACCTTTTAACGTGTGGCTTGTGAGTGGCTCTTTGTGTCTTTCTCTCTCTGACGTGCATGTTTTTATGGTCTTTAGGTTATAATGGCATCTTCATCCTCGTATAATAATGGTAGTAATGATATGGAGATGGAAAAAATGTGGAAGAAATTAAGTTTAACAGAAGAAAAAAATGTTGAGATTTCATTTGATGATATAGAAGTAGAAAATGATGACAGTGATAATCAATATAAGTGGTGTTTGGTTGGGAAATTATTTACAAATAGATCATATAGCGTCCCTCATATGAAAAGCACTCTTGCTGGACTATGGCGACCTCAAAAAGGAGTTATGTTTGAGGATATTGTTGATAATATGTTTAGGATTCAATTCTTTCATGAGATTGATTATAAGAAGGTAATAGAAGGGGGCCCGTGGACCTTAAAGAAACATTTATTTGCTATGAAGGAACTAACAGGTGGAGAACAACCGTCACAATTACGTCTGGATGTTGCGTATATATGGGTCCAGGTTCATGATATTCCATTCAATATACGTAGTATAGCTCATAAACAAAAGATTGGGACTCTTTTTAAGGAGTTTGTTAAAGCTGACGAGAAAGATTATGGAGAGTACATTAGGCTTAGAGTGGGAATCAATCTTGATAAGCCATTGTTAAGAGGGACATGGCTACCGCGAAAGAATGATAAGGCTTGGGTTAAGTTCATGTACGAGAAACTTCCAAATTATTGTTATGTTTGCGGCTATTTGGGTCATGTTGAGGATGAATGTGATAAGGTATTCTCATTTCCAGCATTATTAGATGCTCCAAGGCAATATCCAGGTGAATTATTAAGAGCACAGGCAGGGCGTCGAATAGCTACTGATGCTGTGGGTGAAAGATGGTTAGTGAAGCCCATAAATGAAGTTCAACAAAAACAGGGGTTGAAAAAAGGGCAAGGGGAGGATGGTAATTATGCTGATGATGGTCTGAAAGTGAATATTGGATCGGGGATCATAATGGACAGTGAAAAAGGCGAAGAAGATTTCTTTGAGAATGTTACGAAGACTAAAGCTACAATGAAGGAGATCTCTCAGCAAGATAATATTCATTCTGAGTAGGATATGTTGGGTAAAAAGCGACAAAGAAATCTGGTGGCTGATACTTCGGTCAAGCAAACTGTAGGGGAAGAAGATATGAGCATGGTTGAAAATGATGGCCAAGGCGAGCAAATTTTGACTGATTCCTTTTCATCCACACCGACGAGTCCCGGGAAAGGGACTCGTCGGCAGCAATGAGTTGTCTAGCTTGGAACTGCAGGGGGTTGGGGAATTCCTCTGTAGTTCAAGCCCTCACCGGAATGGTGAAGAAAAAAACCCCGATATAGTTTTTTTAATGGAAACCATCAGTAAAAGAGGTTTTATAGAAAGGCTAAGAAATTCGATGGGTTTTGAAAAGAGCTTTGTAGTTGAACCCAATGGAAGATCCGGTGGCTTAGCTATGTTATGGAAAGAGGAAGTTAATGCGAGCGTGAACTCTTATTGTCAAAACCATATTGATTTGGTGATTTCTATTGAAGGTAAAACAGCTTGGAGACTAACGGGGTTTTATGGTCTTCTTGAAAGGGCAAAACGTAGGGAGTCGTGGGAACTTTTAAAGGCGATTTGTAATTCATGCTCGTTGCCTTGGGTGGTGTTAGGAGACTTTAATGACATTTTATCCAATGATGAGCTTAGTGGCCCTAATGAAAGAGAGAATTGGATGCTGAGAGGATTTCGAGAAGCCATTGATTATTGTGGCTTAGTGGATATCAGATTCATTGGTCCGCAATTCACATGGACTGGTATCCGTAATGGTGTAGTCGCGATTGAAGAAAGACTTGATCGAGCTTTTGCAAATCCTGCCTGGCTTACTATCTTTTCGAAAGCTTTAGTTCGCAATATTGTTTCCTCAACATCCGACCATCTAACAATTCTTCTGCAGTTAGATGGCATAATGATAAAGGGGGGTCGTAGAACAAAGAAAAGGTTCAGATTTGAGGATTTTTGGCTGCGTGATGATGATTGTGAGATAGTTGTAGCTGATGGTGGGAAAGGAGAGGTATCAAATGGAGTGATTGGACGTATAAAGAAAGTTTCCGCTTATTTACTACGTTGGAGTGATTCAATTTTTGGGGATTTAAGAAGAAAAATTGAAGAAGAGCAGCTCAAACTAGAAAAGTTACGAAATATCCCGAAGGAACAACGTGATCTAAATGAGTATAGAGATCAATGTGCTCTTGTTAATAAGCTCCTTCAAGAGGAAAGTATGTTTTGGAGAAGAAGATCGAGGGAGACAGTAATTAGGGATAATGATCGAAACACCTGATATTTTCATCAAAAGGCGAGCATGCGAAGTAGGAAGAATAGATTGATTGGGTTACATGACTCCAATGGAATTTTGCTAGAGGATTCACACGATATGGAGCAGATTGTGATGGATTACTTTAAAAATTTGTTCAAGTCGTCAGGCGATAGAAATATGGATGAAGTCTTGGATGCCATTGAGACCACTCTGGGGGAGCAAGATATTGAGATTCTCTCACGAGAATTCACGGGTGAAGAGGTTCAAGCTGCTCTATTGAAATGCACCCAAATAAGGCGCGAGGTCCGGATGGTATGTCTCCTTCCTTCTTTCAAAATTTTTGGCATATTGTTGGCAATGATATAATTGAATGTTGTTTAAACTTTCTTAACCATGGTGTCATGCCGAAGGAATTTAATGTCACTAATATTGTTTTGATTCCTAAATGTACAAATCCAGAGTGTATGACTGATTTTAGACCTATTAGCTTATGCAATGTGGTGTATAAAATAATGTCTAAATGTCTCGCTAATAGAATTAAGCCTTTGTTGCATTCTTTAATTTCTGATCAACAAAGTGATTTCATTCCTGGAAGACTTATTATAGATAATATTCTTGTGGCTTATGAAACTTTACAATGCTTAAAAAAGAATAAAAGTGAAAATAATGGGACTATGGCAGTAAAGCTCGATATGAGTAAAGCTTATGATCGAGTGGAATGGAACTTTTTGGAGGGTGTTATGAGGAGAATGGGCTTCCCAATGCATTGGATAAATTTAGTTATGAGGTGTGTAACAACTGTTAGTTTTAATGTGTGTGTAAATGGTAATTTAATAGGTCCGATCGTTCCGAATAGGGGCTTAAGATAAGGGGATCCATTGTCTCCTTATTTATTCATTATATGTGCAGAAGGGTTAACTAGCTTGTTAAGACGAAGTGAGCAGATAGGCAGTTTGAATGGTATTAAAGTTGCTGGAGGCGCTCCTAGTATCTCATGTTTACTCTTTGCTGATGATAGCTTAATGTTTTGTAATGCTAGGGGGTCAGAGGCTCAAAAGCTTAAGGATGTTCTTGTATCCTACTCTAATGCTTCTGGGCAAGTGATAAATTTTGATAAATCATCGATCTCTTTCAGCCCTAGAGTGAGCGAGAACATTAGGCAAGAGGTGACGAATATTTTAGAAGTTCGGGAAAAGGAATGTGATAGCAATACTTAGGCTTACCTTCTTTTGTGGGGAGGAAAAAAAAGGAAGTGTTTGCATATTTTAGAGAGCGAGTAAGGAATAAAATTAAGGGATGGAAGTCTAAATGTTATCGAGGTCGGGTAAGGAAATTTTATTAAAATCTGTGGTTCAATCAATGCAAACCTATGCCATGAGTGTCTTTTTACTGCCTAAAAGCCTATGTGAGGAGATTCAGAGGATGATGAATGCTTTTTGGTGGACTTCGTCTGGGGATAAAGGATTAAAATGGATTTCATGGGAGAAACTTTGTATCCCCAAAAAATTTGGTGGTATGGGATCTCGTTTGTTACATGAATTCAATCTTGCTCTTTTGGCTAAACAGGGTTGGCGTATACTTTCTTGTCCTAGTTCTCTTCTAGCTAGAGTTTTTAAAGCTAAATATTTGGCAAATCGATCTTTTTGGGAGGCGGATACTAGTAAAAATGCCAGTTTTGTTTGGAGAGGTATATTAAGAGCTAGAAGTGTTTTAGAAAAAGGAATGCGATGGAGAATAGGGTCAGGAAGGGAGATTAGAGTTTGGAATGGTAAATGGATTCTAAAAGGAAGAGATATGAAGGTTCATTCACCGATTATTGAGGAGTTTAGGGATCTTAGAGTTAGTGATTTAATTATAGAAGATAGAGGAAGGAGAAAATGGAACTTTGAGTTATTAGAGCATTTGTTCAATAAGGAAGATAGGGAGTTAATCGTAACAATTCCTTTAGAGAATAATTTAGTTAATGACCAACTAATTTGGGGCTTCACTGCTAATGGATTATATTCGGTCAAATCGGGGTATTGGGTAGCTATAGAGTTGAGGAATGATGAATGGAGAAGTAATTTTATTGCTGATGATATTTGGGGAAGAATTTGGAACTTAGAAGTACCTGGGGTGGTTCGTGATTTTGCATGGAGGGGTAGTAGGGATGTGGTTCCTACAAAAAATGCTACTATGAAAAGAATTAATGTGGGGTTAGATTATTGCGAATTATGTTCCAATGAAACAGAGAATTTACTTCATATTATTAGAGATTGCGTGTTTGTTAAAGAGGCTTGGGCTTGTACAAATCTTGTTTTACCAATGGATTGCCTAAATGCTAATTCATTTCGGGAGTGGATACGTGCTATATTATATGCTTGTGATAGTAAAAAAGTCGCTTTACTTGTTTGTTTTGCATGGCGTCTTTGGAATGCTAGATATGATAGAGTGTGGAATGAAAATTCTACGGATGTCCAGTCTCTTTTTTCACAGGTACAAGCTTACGTTCAAGAATGGTGGTTCGTCAATGATAAATATAACACATCGAAAAAGTCATGTAATGAAAAAGCAACTTCTTGGAAAGCTCCCGATCCAAGCAAATGGAAGTTTAATGTTGATGCAGCAAGTTTTAAGAATACTAACATGTTTGGTTGGGGTGGTATTCTCAGGAATCATTTGGGTGAAGTGCATGTAGCAATATCTGATGTTCATTTTGGAGGCGGTGATTCAAGCATTTTAGAAGCAAAAGCGTTGGAGTTTGCAATGAGATGGGCTATTGATAATGGAGTGAAGTGTGTTTGTTTTGAGCTGGACGCTCAAAGAGTTGTTCAAGCTATGAAAAATTTTATAACTGATATTTCTGAATTTGGAGTTATTATTAATCGTTGTAAATATCTTATTAATGATTTCATATCGTGTACATTTTCTTTTGTTTCTAGAGACTGCAACAAAGCAGCACATATGCTTGCTCGTAGGTCTATTGATTTTGGTTGTTGTATGATATGGATGGAAGATTATCCTTCTTTCATCCAACCAATTATTTTGAATGAAATGAAAAAGTAATCCCTTTTCATCTCAAAAAAAAAAACCTATAATGTTTTAAATACATTTTTGTAAGAAAATTTTTTTGGGTAACTTTGATTTTAGTAAATTAAATGAGTAAACTATTAATTATCATAAATTCTACTAAAACAATAAGAGAATGTGACACATGTCACTTTTATACATCATGTTTTCCGTCCTAAATTTTAAGTAATTAAATATGGAAACATTAAGTTTTAATTAAACTTTGTTTCTTAATCATACATTAATAGTAAGAAAAGAGTCAATTCTAAAACCTTTAATGCTTTAAATACATTTTTGTAAGAAAATTTTTTTGGGTAACTTTGATTTTAGTAAATTAAATGAGTAAACTATTAATTATAAATTTATAATTTATGATACATAAATAATTCAATTATTATTAACTATAAATCTATAAAGAATAAAGAATATTGATGAATTATAGAAGGGTAATATTTTTTCAAGATCTATAAAATGAGTCATTTCATGTCAATTCTACATATATCTACTATATTATTCTATTTGCTTAAAATATATAGTTTTATTTAATAAATGGGTCATTTCACCTATACAATAAATTTTTTTCAGAAAATAATTATAGAACGTTAATGTGTTTTCAAGATCTATAAAATGAGATCAAATTAAGCTTTATTATAAAAAAAATTCTATTAATTTATCAAAAACATTAAAGTATATTTATTCATAAAAACAAATATAAGATCTAAGTTGATTATGTTTTAGCTAAGAGGTCGAAGAGTGACCTGTTGTTCGTCAAACAATCGACAGGGATAAAGTGACATAATTTGAAAATTGGGATAAAGTGACATGAATTTGCCTCTCACTTCATACTTTCACTAACATATTGAAATATTTAATTTTTGAAACATAATTAATTTATTTAAACAATATTTTAATTATTTAATCATTTAATTATTGAAACAAACTTAAGTTATTCATAATACATTTTGTTTTACAATTTATTATTGGAAAATTTACATTTAAAAATCCGACCTTTGGGTTGTTCTCTTTTAAAAATCCGACCTTTGGGCTCCATTTTCATCTAAAGTACATACCCCATTCCTTAACCTGGACAACCGGTTAAATATATTTTTATTAAAAAAGAGAAAATCAAAAATTAAAAACCCTAATTGCTATAAAGTGATCTTCTTCTTCATTTTCAACCATGGAAGCCATGTACTCTCATCCAAATCAAAGTGGTTTATCTTCTCATTGTGTAAGACATATCATCATCATCACTACTGAATTTACCACCATACCAAAACCTAAATGTAACCATTTCATCCATCTTCAAGAACAAACAAAAAAACCAAAATCAATGAACAAAAATGGCAAAGAAATACACTTGATTTTAGTAAATGCTTCAACAATTATGGAAAAAAAACGAGAAAGACAACATGAGTAAATGCAAGAACACTCAATAACCAAAATTGAAAAAGTTAGAGATTAGGGTTTCATACCTAAGCTAGGAAGCCAACCAACGCAGTAATGGTGATGATGTAGGAAGGAACTCTGAAATGGGGCAGAATTTAAAGAGAAAAGAGAGGAGGGAGCAATGAAGAATAGTAATGGTGACTTGATGTTTGACTGATAGGGAAGAAGGGAAGTAAATGAGAGAAGCAGGGAATTAAATGGGGTTAGTTGGGTTATTTTTCAAAACAAAAGGTAACCGGTAATTTTGGACTTTAGATGAAAATGGAGCCCAAAGGTGGAATTTTTAAAAAATAATCGAAAGGTCGGATTTTTAGAAGAGAACAGCCCCAAGGTCGAATTTTTAAAAGTAAAATTTCCTTTATTATTTTCATAATTTATTGAAAAGAAATTTAAAAAATTCGTTATACACACACTACCCTCACACACACATATATATATAAATATATTCTTAAACATACTAATAAATAACCTTTTTTATAATCTTTAAAATAAATAATCTTTAAAATAAAATATATTATACAAGTATAAAATTAAATTAAAACCTTTATTTCAATTTCCGTTCATGGCACGGGATTCTATATAGTGATTTTCTAATAGATTAAATGATATGAGTTATAAAGTCAAGGATAAAAAAAAGTAGCCATAAAACAATGACATCATCATTGAGTGTTGGAGGGAAAATTTTTATTGAGGTTGTGACACGTAAGCAATTTTAAATAATGATGATGTCAGCAGTGTTTTGTTTTAGTAATAGTTACTAGATAATGCCCGTGCGATGCACAATTTTATTAAAATTTCTGACATATTTGTATAAACAAAAAAATAAAAAATTTACGGCTTTATGTTTTTACCATCTCAAAATATCTTATCCTCATTTAATAAAACATAGCAAAAATTTAATAAAAACTTGAAAAAAGTAAAATAAAATATATCTCTATGACTTTCTAATAAAAAATCAATCAATTTGAATTAGCTAGTCATACTTAAAAATTAGCAAAGTCAAAGATATTAATAGTACTCATTATAACAATGACATCATCTTTAAGTTTTAGAGGGAAATTTTTTAGTGAGAGAACAACACGTAAGCCATTTTGATAAGTGATGACATCAGCAAGTGTTTTGTTTTAATAATAGTTATAGACTAGATAATGACCGTGCGATGGTTTTATTAAATTTTTAATATATTTTTTGTAAACAAAAAAATTAAAAATTGATGGCTTAAAACATCCTATACTCATTTACCGAATAACATTGTAAAGATTCTATAAATAAATAAAAGAAAATAAAATAAAATAAATGATTTTCTAATATATTAAATAATATGATCTAAAAAGCAAAAAATCTATAAATATTGATAATGTTATAGTCATAATTAGAAAATAAAAAAGTAAAAAGATATAAACATTAGTAATAAATGCAATGACATCAACATTGAGTTTTAGAGGGAAAATTTTCATTGAGAAAATGACACATAAGCAGTTTTAAAAAATGATTACATCATCAGTGTTTTGTTTTAGTGATATAT
>CM033460.1:7667629-8034033 GCA_019425755.1 Amaranthus cruentus
GATATATATATATATATATATATATATATATATATATATAATTGGAGTTTTTTATTTTTCGATTTCTTGTTTAGTTTGTAGTCAGTAAAATCTTATTTTTGCAATTTTTTAGTTTTTTTATCTATATTTTCAACCATCTATTTTTTTCTCGTCAAACTTTAAAATCCATTAAAGTTTTCCCAACAGAATATGCCATTGTCATGCAAAGAAGTGACACTTTCCCTTATCTTCTTCATGACAGGATAAGAATTTCAAGATTACAATCATAGATTCCATTCCACAAATTTTTGAATCATTTTTAGTTTATATTGTTCTGTCAACATAACAATTCAACCAAAAAATTAAGTCAATATCTTATGATTGTGGTCACTCAGAATCATACAATTTTATAATTGTGCTGATAAATAACAAATGACAGTTTCACAGCCATCTGTCAAATGCAGCAGGATTATTGGTCCTTCAATAGTAAAACAATTTATTTCGAAAAATACATTAATTTGAAAAAAATACATTGCTTTAAAAAAATATTTTACTTTAATACAAGTTATAACATCACACATTAAAATACTGGAATGGGGTAATAATTAACCTTCTAAAAATATTTTTGTAAGAAAATATTACTATTTTCCTTTATTACTGTATTTATAGGCCAATTCAATAGTTGGAAGAAAATATTGTACATCACAAATAATAACAGTTAAAAAATAATTAATTTCCTATAATAAAATAACATTGGATCACAATACTTTCCTTTTATACTAAATACAATATAATTTTAAAAGTTACATTTCAATTATGCAATTGCACAATAATTTAAAAATTACACTTCAAATGAAAAAAATCTATTCTACAAAACTCCGTGTGATGCACGGGTTTTATACTAGTAGGTTATAAACACTTACACCCCAAACTTGAACTATATTATAAAGTAATCCACATGTGATTCCATATCGACAATTAGAGAGCTTAACTATATAAGTAGTATATAATATCAGTTCTTTTTACAAGCCTATTAAAAAATTTATCACCAACACACAAATTATGCATTTTAACCGTTTTCATATACTCCTATATGACAATATTGTATCTTATTCTCCCTAGCATTCATTACTACCGTCTCATTTACTTTTTGTGATGTTAATTTTGAATCATTCTTATATAATCTATAATTCGAAATATAGTCAAGTGAATTCTTGTTTTACTTGTCTTGATGTGAATTTATACCATCAACATTTTATAATTTTTAGAGAAAATTGTTAAAAAGTACTTAATAAATTTTTTTTTTCCAAAAATTAAAGTACCTAATAAAAAAAGATTTGCCAAAAAATATCTAACAAATTTTTTTCTTTTCCAAAGAGTACCAATAACATTTTCTTTCCGTTGACAGTCCAATATGACGATAGACTGGTCAAAATCGAAAATTTTTCTTTCTGATCCTCACTTAATTGAATGGATATTGCCATATTGGTAAGGTATAAGGGTATCTTAATGAAGTAGGGGTCAACATTGAACAGTTTGTAGTTGATGCTGTCCTGAATTCTGACTTACTTCTCTGACATATTCTTATATTCTCATTTCTAAACTTCTTATTGGAGATTTCCACACAATATCAATGAATCTTTAACAATCAAAGTGGCTCAACTGTTAACATGTGTTCATAGTGCCTAAAATACACCTGCCTCTTGCTAACTTGTACAACTATCACTTTCTTTTCTTCTTTTGGAATTCTGCTTCTTTTTTAAGAATATTTTTAGGATATTTACTACTTTTGGTATTACTTTTGTTATAATACTTCTTACGTTTCATAATACTTGCTACTGATAGTGATATTTTTCCACACAACATATCACACTCAGTAGCAAGTATTATAAAACAGAGTAAGTATTAAAATATGGAAATATAAGGTTCTATGACAAAAACTTGTTTTTAATTACATGTTTAGCTGATAAGGGAAGGGGAGTGATATGTGAGAATTGAATTCAGGATTTTTCAGGATAAGGCAATATGTGCTCCAAATTCCAATTGAAACAAAATTAAATTCTCTAACAAAACTTTAGTAGGGAAGCAATTGAAAATACCTTTCATATTGTTTACGGCCCGTTTGGTTAGGGGTACTGAATGATAGTTATGAGAATGATTTATAGTGTAAAGTTTCAACAAAAGTTTCATATCATTTCTATGATAATCAAACTTTAATCACAAAAAAGTTTTTTATTTACAAATTTTAATTACCATCTAATACCACCTCTCCCATGGTAATGAGATGATTTCAGTTGGACAAGCATGGCCATTAAGATAACCAAGAGATTACACTATTTTTTCATTTCTATTACCACTGTTTATTACCACATATCAAACAGGTCATTAGTATAATGCAGAAAATAGTAGTCTTAAATAAGAGATTTTTGAGATAGGTACAAATTGCAATCAACACTTCCATAAGGTTAACACTCTCGGTCGCACAAGTATGCACTCACTTTATAAAGATATGGACTAAGCACCATACTCAACTTGGATAATTGAATAGGAAAGGAAATATGCTAAATGTTTTGATGAAAAAAAAGGTACGTAGAATCATAGCTAGTAATTAAATTAATTGTCAAAAAACTGATTGAGATGGTTTGCACATGTAAAGAAAAAAAATTCTTGACACATCTGTCAAAATCGTAAAAGGCATAGTAGAACTTAAAATAAAAACAAATAATTATTACTTTAAAAATATGAATCAGTGGCATTTTTTAGTGCGACTAAATCCAATGTCGCAAAAAGTTAAATTTATTATGAATTATTCCTTTTTTTTCTATAATTTGTTGATAAAGACCAAATTATGTTTTAAAAAAGGTCTTTTACATGAAGAGGTCACCTTAAAATTTAGGTCGTGTTTTATGTTCCTTGATCATGAAACGTGGCTACGTTCCACGTTACACGTAACTTCCATACACTAGTGGAAAAAACGAGATTGGCTGCGGTTTTGACTCGCAGCACTAGTAATAGCAACAGATGAGAAAATGTTATTGGCTGCGGTCCTAAAAACCGCAGCCAATAGACCATTTTAAGAACAAAAAAAGGAGACTAAAGGTTGCGGTTGTTTAAAAAACCGCAGCCTTTAGTGCCCTATTTTTTTATTTTTTTTCGTTTTGTACTAATTGCAAGAACAAACATCAAAAACCTATGGTAAGATTCAAAGATGAAGAATAGATGATGAACAAATTTACAATCAAACATAAAAAATGGGTCGAATAGATGATGAACAAATTTACAATCAAACTAATTACAATTTACAATTTTCGTATACATATAAAAAAAAAATCAAACATCAACAACATTATTAACAATTTTCGTACACAATTTACAATTTACAATAATAAATCAAAAACCTATGGTAAGATTCAAAGATGAAGAAACTTCCAGAACTGTTGGAAAAAAAGGTATGGTAAGATTCAAAGATGAAGAAACTTCATGGAGACAGAGACGAACAATGGTGTCATATGAAGACAGAGACGAAACTTCATGGAGTGAATGGTAAGATTCAAAGATGAAGAAACTTGTTTACAATATCAATTCTATTTTCTCGACCTTTTCGAATGTAAAGCAAGTATATAAACCCTAAAACGGAAACAAAAAATAGGACAAAAACATTGAATAAATTCGAAAAAAAATCCAAAAATTATAAACCCAAATCCAAAATCTGCAACAGATTTTGTATATTAAAGAGAACAGAATTGCACCTTTTGATGCTAGATAAAGAAGGGTAAAGAACCGCCATTGTTGAACACAGGAACTGATGAAGAAGATGAACCAGCGCCGGCCTTTGAGCATTAAAATTAGGGATGACAATTCAGTCCGAATCCGATCCTAGTCCGACTCGATCCGAGTAAAATAATCCGATTCGAGTCCGAGGAAAAAGTCACCCGACTCCTACTCCGACTTCAGGATCCGAGTCCGAGTTAGAGACGGACCGGAGTTGGACCTTATTAAAAATCCGAGACTCCGACCCGACTCCGACCCTAAAGGACATCCGACTTTGAATTTGATTTTTACACTAATATTTTGTTTCATTTAAAACTCTAGAGGGGACTAATTCAAGTTCTCTCTCATACTAATTTCAATTTTTGATTTTGAAAAACCACTTGATATTTTTATTTAGATGAATGAATCAAGATACGACAAATGAAATCAAGACAAATAAAATACGCCAAATTAAAATACGAGAAAATTTTGTTAAATTGTAATAGTAGATTTATTTCTCTTGTTAAAATTGAATTCAAATTAAAGTACATACTTTTTTTTGTTAAATTGTATTTGAAAAAATATATTTTGTTAATTTTGTATGCTTTGAAATCATTAGTACAATATCACAACGATACTGTTTGATAATAGTCCGACTCTGCATCCGACTCCATTGGAGGTCCGAGAGTCCGAGTCGGGGCAAACTTGGAGTATGCGTACTCCGACTCCGAGTGGAGGTGGACTGAAAACAAAAGTCCGACTATTATCCGGAGCAAAGTCGGAGTATGTATAATCCGAGTCGAGTCCGACCCATTGTCATCCCTAATTAAAATAAGGAAAAGGTAATGTCTTAAAATATATACACATTCACTAGGGTTAGAAAGTGAGAGAGAGAAAGAAATAAGTTATTGGCTGCGGTCAAATAAGGAAACCGCACCCTTTGAGCATTAAATTTTTTTTTTTGATTATTGGTTGCGGTTTCACTGAAAACCGCAGCCTATGTGTTTTTTTTTTCGCCTTATTTTTCGCCTATTATACGCTGTGTATATTATGAACCGCAACTAATGTTTAGCAGCCAATAGCTTTTTTTCCACTAGTGATAGGCTATATCATCACGTAGGGCTGTAAAAAATTGACCCGACCTGTAATACCGCCCGAATCGACCTGTATCTGACCCGTTGGTTGACCCGAGGTGCAGTGATCTGTAACCGATCGAAACTCGACCTGATGTTGACCCGTAACCCGACATGTACCCGATTATTTTTGCCCAATAATCGACCGGTACCTGACTCGAGAACAACCGACACCCGAGATTGACCCGACAATGTGGTTAACCGAACTCGATTTGCACCCGACCTGTTACAACTCGAACTCGTCATTAACCCGATAGGTACTCGACATAATCCCACCCAAAATGACCCATAATCAACACTCGAGATTAACCCGACAATGTGATTAAGCGATATAATTTGATTTAACCGTATCAAGTTTAATATTGAATTGAATTAAGTTTAGTTTAGCTAAAGTTAAACAATAAATGCAGGCCAGAAATCAAATCTTATCGACATTATAATAAAACCTATTTTTGTATTAACCGACAACTTAATTAACCGAATATAACTCTTCATTCTCCAATCACAAACAACTTCAAGATAAATTAATTGTATAATAACCATAGTTTTCATTCAACATAAAACTCACATGAATTGGATTTTAATCAACCTGAATCCAAAGAATAACTAAATGCACAACTCAAAAATCCGATGCGAAGTCAACCTGAACAAAAATAATTCGAATTAACTTTAACCTAAGACAAAAAATGACTCGACCCATAGTCTAATCGAACTCGATTCAACCTGCAGCATAACCGATTTGGATCCGAATTGTATTAACCGAACCCGGCACAAATCCGAACTAAAATGGGTATGACCCGAAACCGAAACCGACCTAGTGAGGCATCAACCTGATATTGACCCGTACTCGATTGGACCCGTAACCGAATCGACCCGATCCAAAGTGCTAAATCACCTGGAAAAATCCGAACCCGAGAATATCCGAACCCGATGAAATCCAACCCAAAACCCGACTGAGTAAGCGAATTTGCAGCCCTATCATCACGACTTGCATTTTCATGACAAACTACTACAAAACTAAATAATTTTGTTTATGTTGTCTATTCTGCCGCCCCAAGCATTGTAGTAGTAGACTAGTAGTAGTAGTATTGTTCATCACTTTACTCTGTTTTTACAAGCTTTTACCTTACTTTTTATTAACAAAATATGAGTTAATGGTGTCAAATTCTTACAAAGCTAAAGACATAATCCATGTAGATTTATCATTTTCCACCATATATTTTTGTTTTGATTTGCTTATATTCATCTCGAGTGTCACCCTAGAAAGTAAAGAAGGTTAAAAGAATATAAACTTCTTTTTCATCGTGAATAATTTTATTATTTTCATCTTTTGCCAAGAATTTCTATCATTGTATATTTATAAATAATTTAATATTGGTATATTTTTTGCTGACAGACAATACCCTTTGTCATATTATAAAGAGTAATTGTATGTGCTTACTAACAAAGAGTAGTAGGCTAGACGAAGAAGCATGAGCAGGAAAAAGAAGTAAGCGTAACGACTAGTAGTTAACTACAATAAGCAGTTAAAATGTGATTTGGAGTATTGTCAATAAAAAGTATACCATTTTAAATTATTCAAAAATAATCGATACTAGTAATTATTTATATCAGGCAATTGATGAAAATCATTCATAACAATTTTTTTTTTTTTTTTACTTTTTTAGTTAGTTTGATTTGAAAAAGTCCAACAAAGTAAAATAGGTCTCCTAGAACTAAAGCAGCGAATCTGATGCTCACATATCTTTTTCTTTGCATCCGAGTCATCACATTACAATTCCATCGTCAGATTGCAGCGAGATATCAGGATTATGTGTGCATTCAGCAGTTGCGCAACTTGTGCTTAAATTTTATGCAAATTTTTACTTGAAATTGTCTTTAATATAAACGATTCCTCAAGAGAGTACCTCAAATTTTAAGGGAATAAAATATTCGAAGGATCTATCCATAAAAAATAAAATGGCAATTTTAATTTAAAATATATAAACTAAATATGTTTTTTAAATGGTGTCATAATATATACTCCCTCACTTCCAGTGCAGCATTCCTTTTAATTTGACGTAAATGTCAATCTACTTATTTGCACCTTAATATCTCTAATAGTTAAAAGCACTTTTAATAATTTTTGCATGAAATAAATTAATGCCATGTTTGTGAAGGATAATTTCATTTGGAAATTTGGAATTGACTAAAATGCTTTGTTTGACTAATCAAATCAAATTTGAATTTGAGTCAAATTCCACCATTGTTTTTAGAGTAATTGAAGTTGAAAATTTGAGAATGACTAAACAAACCTTATCCTTCTCAAATACTTCATTTACGATTTCATAATTGAAATCCTTAATTTGAAATGAAATACTTGTTCCCAAACACCACATAAACAAATTCAAATTGACTACTTTCTCCATTCCTTAAAAAAATTCTTATTTGTTTTTTAAGGTGTTCCATTTATTGTTTCTATAAAGAAATTTTCTATTTATATCATATATATTGATGTGCAAATTTTATTTTAACCGCAAGTACACGCTGTACGTGTAGTCGCGGGTCGAACTCAAGGAAGCTAAAACAAGAAACTTGCTAATTTATACTAATTATATTGCTTGAAAAGAAAAGATGTTTGGTTGTTTTTTTTTACTAACAACTACAAATGCAATAAGAAATATGGGATTAAACTATATGATGATGAAATCTAGGGTGTCGGAAATCCCCTGAAGTCTTGTATGATTCAATTTTCTCCTTAGTGTCTATGAAGATCCGGATGAAATACGTGGTTAAACATGATCTTGTTAGTCTGCAACCCTCGCTCTGTTGATTAACTATTAGATTTAGACCCTATTAATTCGATTCTCACACGCTAGTTTTATTAAACGAATTCCCATTACTATCTAGACAAATACCCTTAGTAAAACCGCACTTATTTCTCATTCCTTCTAATCTACTCTTATACACCATGGACTCCATAATAAAGACAATATTAGGTCTCTCTCTCCAACACTAATCTTGGAGAGCTCTAACTGTCAAGGCGTTGCCGATCCCTCGACAGTTTCAGGCTTCCAGCTACTAATGAGGACTTAACCCTCAAATCTAATTAAAAGACTAAATTATTAAAAATCTCGTGCAAAAAAACAGTAGCCACAGCCGAGCCGGCTGCATCATAACAGGATAGCACCGCCGAGTCGGCATTTTGGACTGGAAAACTACAGCAACTTCAAACGGTCTCCATTTCTTGCTCGATTGTCGAAAACAGACATATAATATACTGTTGGAAAGCTCTTGAAGTCTAGTTTTCAATGCAGCAAACCTTGCATTAATGTGAGCTTCCTATCAAACTTTATGGCCAAAAGAGTAGATATATATATATAATATATATATATAATATATATATATATATCATATATGTATGTAATATGCATTATATATATATATATATGTACTAATATATATATACATACTTTTAATAATACATATATATATATATATATATATATATATATATATATATATATATATATATATATATATATATATATATAATATATATATATACATATATATATTATACATATATTATATATACTATTATATATACATATATAGTATACATACAATGTATATATATTATACATACATATATATATAATATATATATATATATATATACTATATATATATATATATATATATATATATATATCATTATATATATTTATTATACTATATATATATATATATATATATATATATATATATATATATATATATATATATATATATATCAAATTTCATCTCAAATCTCTTGCATTATAAACACTCTTCTTTTCTTTTGCTTATTTTCTTTGTAGATTATCTTCCATCGAGTTAATTAAATTCCCCTTATTAAACTCCGTCATCATTAAAACCATAAGAATTATGCTTAAATCAAAACCATTCAAAATCAACATGAACAACCAAAATGAGTAAAGTAGCATAAATCTTCAAAATAAACACAAAATTACTAATAACGACCATCATTAAGGAGTATAAATGATATAAATAAGTGAAAATAATTGAACTTATCATATATTTAAGACAAAAATAACCTTATCCATTCTCATTTTAACATTTTATTAACGGTTGTAATCCCTGCATGTTTTACTCTAACTTCAATTTAAAATTTTTATATTCCTTATGGTGCCCACTAATTTCCCACTAACTTTATAAAATATTTTTTTTTATTAATTATGATCCTCATATTTTTTTCCACTTAATTTCTTTTAGTATTTTTTTAATGTTTATAATCCCCACTTTTCTTCGACTAAATTTATTATTAATGGTTCTCAATTTTTTAAAATGTTTATTATTTAAAGTTTATGGTGCCCATTGGTGAAAAAGTTTGTAAAAGTACAACCAAGTACAAGTATTTGAGATCGATCATTCAAAGAGATAGGGAGATTGACGGAGATGTAAAGCATGGTATGCATACAGGTTGGCTTAAGTGACGAGCAGCCACCGTGGTGATATGTGATAGGAAGGTCCCAAGTAATTTAAAAGGAAAATTTTATCGGGTGGCAATCAAACCTGCTTGCTATATGGGACATAATGTTGGCCCGTGAAGAAGACTTTTAAACATAAGATAGAAGGCACAAAAATGCGTATGTTGAGGTGGATATGCGGGCACACATTGATGGATTAAATTAGGAATCAAGGTTTAGAGACAAACTAGGGGTTGCCCCTATTTATGAAAAATTGCGGAAAAATAGATAGAGGTGGTTTGGACATGTGCAAAGAAAGACTTTCGATGCCCCTGTGAGGACGGTAAAAAGCATTGTTGTAGAGGGTAAGTAGAGGAAGACCCCCAGGAGAACTTGGGATGAGCAAATAAAAGTTATCTTGCATGATTTAAACCTCTCTGAGGACTGAACTAAGGATAGGGATAGTTGGAGGTGTCATATCCATGTTTTGGACTACTAATTTCTTCTTAGATTACTTATTGGTATTCTAGTTCTCTTGCTTTTTCTAGTTTCTATTATTATTATTAGTATTAATATTTTCATTTTTATTTTTATTTTAATTTTTTAAATTGTTTTTTTACTTATTTATTTTATATATGTGCATTTTATTTATGTTCCTCATTACAGAAACTTCTCTTAATTATCTTTCTTGAGTCAGGGGACTCCTTTGGCTGCGCTCTCCTTTATGGGTATGATTTGTCGTCGTCCTTCCCTCCTCAGTCACTGTCCATAGTTTTCTATGAGCGGGATACATTGGGTAGGATGATGATGATAATGATGAAGATGAATATATTCACTATTTATATAATTCTATTTTTTAATTCCGATGAAAATTTAAGGGATGGAAGAATTTCGAGTGCAAGGATGAGAAAGCCCAAAATTTTAGGGAAGCATTTTTCTTTATTTACACTATGTTTGGATAGCAAATTAGGAGAGAAAAGAAAGGAAAAGATATTAAGAGTATATAATGTAAATACAAATTACAATCGGGAATTTGTATAACCCCTTTGTTGATGACAAAATGAAATTACAATAACAATGCTAAATTGACTTGAAGATAAGTTTGTAACGACAACCGTTACCCGGAAACTTGATACTTGTTGTAGGCGTGTACTCACTTTCCTTTTGTGATATTTCCCCCACAAAGGTACTTGGGTTGATGAATGGAAATTCACAACGAGATACAAACAACACAATATACCCTTAGTACTTAGGGTATATCACTTAACAACATTGTGTTTGGAAATTATAAGAAATGGAAAGCTAGAACAAGAGTTAATTACTCTCTTGATATAGCACAAACAAATGAGAGAAATGAAAAAGAGAATTCAGAAAATTGGGTGTTTCAACTCATCACCAAAGACCCCTATTTATACTACTAGAGTATACTCTAAGGGTCATGGCACAACAACCACTATAATGATCAATTTGATGATCAAGCTATTCAATGCCATTAATCTTGGTCATTCATGTGCATTATACTCTTTGTAACTCCAGAAATCAAGAGTGTAATTAAAAGAATCCAAGGTATTAATTCAACAAAACGGGAAGAAAGACCAACGGTCTTTTCCAGCACAAATCGCCGAGTCGGCGATCTGGCCTTACCCAAGGATCGCCGACTCGGCGTTTCCTTCTGGACGAAATCCCAAATTTCCAGAAGCTAAAGCCGAGTCGGCTTTAGCCTCAAAAAGGGAATCGCCGAGTCGGCGATTTAGGCTGACTTGGTTATTCCCTTTTTTCGTTTTGTCCTATCTTTTAATACCTTTCGGACCACATATATTAATACATATTGTCCAACTACTTTCGTAGTACATAGTGATTATAAACGCAGGATTATTAGACACTAAATGTTCAACAATCCTCCTCCATTTTGGGTATAATAAGCCTCTCATTTACCAAAACTCATAATACAGTTCATGCATCAACGCTAATATCCCTACGGATTGAATTAACGTCTAGTACACCACACTTCACAAGTGATCGAGCCAAAATTGATTTCCGTACGGAATTGAATCAAATGACCCTTCCAACCACTTGAAGATGAAGTACACATAAACCAAATAACACAAAGTTATTAACCTAACACATTTAAAGGCCGTGTCCGTATCTTATTCATAAGTTTATCATAGTCAGTATGCCAATCTCGACTACTTGAAGCGGCCACACTTCAAACTTATATAGGTAGGTTCTCAATACGTATAAAACATATCCCCGTGATCTGGATATAACACCAAGAGCTCTTCAACCCTTGATCTTGAGAACTTTCAAAGACGACTACCTAGTTCATCACGGTCCAAAGCAACGATGGGTCATTAAGCTTGTTGCTTTACAAAATCAAGAGGACTTTACCACATTGAATTCAGACACGATGTTACTCATGCGTGAATTGGGCTTTCCCAAATGATTTCATTGACATAAACCGATTTCAACTGAAGCTTGTTCAATCGAATCTCTACTCATGGCTTTCGTAAACGAATCCGCCACATTGAACTTGGTGTTCACATAGTCAAAAGTTATGACCCCGTTAATAATAAGTCCTTGCACTAGGCTATGCCTAAGAGCAATATGACGAGACTTACCATTATATACTTGACTATAAGCTCTACCCAAAGCCGACATGCAATCTGTATGAATCGCCACCGGTGAAATTGGCTTAGGCAACAGAGGTATCTCAAACATGAGGTTCCTCAACCACTCCGCTTCGCTAGATGCTGAAGCAAGAGCTATAAACTCAGCTGACATCGTAGAGTCGGCTATGCATGTTTGTTTCTTAGAATACCATGAAATGGCACCTCCCCCATAAACAAACACCCAACTACTCGTAGAAGAGTTATCCTCTTCGTTAGTGATCCAACTAGCATCGGAATAACCTTCTAAAATAGGAGGTTCACCGCTATACGCAATACCATAATCCTTGGTACCTAGCAAGTATCTTAATACTCTTCTTATCGCCATCCAATGATGGGGACCCGGGTTGCTTGTAAATCTACTAAGTTTACCAACCGCAAATGCTATGTCTGGCCTAGTACAGGTCATGGCATACATCAAAGATCCTATGACCTTTGAATACTCCAATTGAGAAATTGGTTGACCGGTATGTTTGGCAAATTTCATACCAAGTTCCATGGGAGTAGAGACCGGTGCTTTATCAAGCATACTAAATCGTTTAAGTATCTTCTCAATATAGTGAGCTTGACTTAACTTAATACGATTACCTTGTCTCATGATCTTGATACCTAAGATCACATCAGCCTCCCCCATATCCTTCATCTGGAAGGATCTAGACAAAAATTCTTTTGTCTCTTGGATTTGTACTAACCTAGTACCAAAGATGAGCATGTCATCTACATATAGACAGATGATGACTCCATTGCCATGGTCATCAAATTTGCTATAAACGCACTTATCGGCTTGATTCAATTTGAATCCAAAGGACAAAATTGTTTCATCAAATTTTTGATGCCATTGCTTAGGTGCTTGTTTGAGCCCATATAAGGACTTAACAAGTTTGCACACCTTTTGCTCTTGTCATTTCAAAACAAACCCTTCGGGTTGTTTCATGTAAACTTCTTCATCTAATTCCCCATATAGAAATGCGGTTTTAACATCCATTTGATGTATTTCTAGATGATAGACCGTAGCGAAAGCTACCAATAACCGAATAGTGGTTATTCTTGCAACCGGTGCATATGTATCGAAATGATCGATACCAAACTTTTGTCTAAAGCCTTGTGCCACTAAACGGGCCTTGAACTTGTTAATAGTACCATCAATTTTCATTTTCTTTCGAAAAATCCACTTACAACCTATTGGTTTACAAGTAGGAGGAAGATCCACTAACACCCAAGTGTTATTGCCCATGATGGATTGCATCTCATCATCAATAACTTCTTTCCAAAAGGTGCTATCATGTGATGCCATAGCATCACTATAGGTCGGTCAATGGGTCACCTTCCACATTAAATAAATATGGAACACTAGAAGATACTTCATTTCTAGTACCTTCAACCAAGTATACTTGGAAGTCCGGGCCAAAGCTTTTAGCTTTCCGTTGTCTCTTACTCCTTTTGGGAATAGGATCAACTAATTCTTGTTCATCTAGTTGTTGATTTTCATCAACATCTAGAGGTTAACCTTGTTGATTTTCATCAACACCGTCATTAGTACAAACTTGTAGATTTCTTTGTCTACTCAATGATGCAAATCTATTTTCATCAAAATTTGCATCTCTTGACTCTATTATCGAATGAATCGACATATAGTCATTTTGTTCTATAACATAGAACCTATAAGTTTTGCTATGAATAGCATAACCTATAAAGATGCACTCAATCTCTCGTTCACCGAGTTTCTTTCTTTTGTTACCGGGCAATCTTACAATGGCCCTACAACCCCAAACCTTAAGATAGCTTAAGTTTGGTTTCTTTTTGTACCAAAGCTCATAAGGAGTCTCCTTATTCGTTCTCATTGGAACTCGGTTAAGAATGTGACAAGCCGTCAACATTGCTTCACCCCAAAAATCCATCACTCAAGCCCGAGTAGGATAACATGGAATTAACCATCTCTTGTAGAGTACGGTTTTTCCTCTCCGCCACACCATTTGATTGTGGTGCGTATCCGGCGGTTGTTTCATGTATAATGCCCATTGAATTAAAATATTTTGGATCATAATATTCACCTCCTTTATCGGTTCTTAATCTTTTAAGTTTACTACCAATTTGTATTTCTACTTCATTTTTGTAAACTTTAAAGTGATCAAGAACCTCATCTTTTGTATGTAACAAGTATACATAACAAAACTTGGAAAAATCATCAATAAAAGTTATTACATACTTTTATTTCCCAATGATGGTGTACTATGAAAGTCACAAAGATCACTATGAATTAATTCCAAAATTTCGGATTTCCGTTCAACACTTTTAAATGATGTTCTTGTGATCTTATTTAACATGCATGTTTTGCAATTTTTAGACAATTTAACACACATAGGAATTAAATCATGCTTTGACATAAAAGAAATTTTATCAAAATTTACATGTCCTAGTCTAACATGCCATAAGTAATGCAAATCATTTTCATCATTCATAGTTAAAACATTACAAATAGAGTTTTTATTCAAATCCAAAGATAACTTAAATAAACTATTACAAAGGAAAGCACGTCCTACAAACAAGTTATTTTTCGAGATAATACACCTATCGGCTTCAAATACTAATTTGTGGCCCAATCGATTCAAAATAGGACCCGAGATAAGATTTCTACTAATTTCGGGTGCAAAATACACATCCCTTAAAACTAAGAGATTTCCCGAAGTGAACAATAGCTCAATTTGTCCTTTGCCTTGGACCATGATAGGTGCATTGTTTCCCATGAAGAGATGCTCCCCATCAACTACCTTGTGAAAGGATTTGAACCATTTTGTAGAATTGCATACATGTCTCGATGCCCCCAAATCGATCCACCAAGACAAAGAATCATCCTGCATAGCACTAAGATTAGTATTCATTGAAGAAAGATTCATAGAAGAATTTTCATTCAAAATTGCAAGATTACCTTGAGTGGATGGTCCTTTGCTTGTAGAAGCTTGACCACTGCCCTTTGCCTTCTTTTGCTTGTTCTTGAGAACAAAGCAATTTTTCCTCCGGTGCCCGGGCTTACCACATTCCCAACATACCTTTGGCCTTCCCCTTTGAAGAATCATTTCTCTTCCTCTTTATCTCCGGAATGGTTTCCCTTCCACAACCATGTTAATGGTTCCGACATTAGGATTCTCATCCTTCCGATTCTCATGAACCCGTATGCTAGACTCAACAATGATATGTTGCCCAAGATCGGAGAGTGTAATCTCCTCTCTTTCATGCTTTAAAGCATGTCAACATCCCTCCATGAGGGAGGCAACTTGTCTATAATGCTTGATACAAGAAAAACTTCATCTATTTCAATTTTATGTAATTTAAGGTTGGCATGCATTCTTTGTAATTCATGAAATTGATCAATTATAGGGCGATCCTCTACCATCTTATAAGAATTGGAATTACTTACAAGAAACTTTTTGGAGCTAGCATCCTCCGCCATGTATTTGTTCTCCAAAGCATCCCATAACTCCTTAACGGAATCATGGTATTGGTAGATATCAAACAATGAGTCTTGCATTCCATTTAGAATGTGACCTCGGCAAATGAAATCATCATTATCCCACTTACTCCGCTTCCTATTTTGCTCAAGGACTTCATTCTCCGGATCCTCCGGCTTAGGGGCCTCCGGCTTAGGTGAACTTATCACATAAGCCACGTTCAAAGTAGTAAGAAGAAACATCATCTTCTTTTGCCAACGTCGAAAATCGACATCGACAAATTTCTCCAACTTAGGAAAGTTTGAAGTAAAATCTTTCATGGTAGCCATCGATGAAGAATATCACAAAAGATTATTAAGAGTATATAATGTAATTACAAATTACAATCGGGAATTTGTATAACCCCTTTGTTGATGACAAAATAAAATTACAATAACAATGCTAAATTGACTTGAAAATAAGTTTGTAACGACAACCGTTACCTGGAAACTTGATACTTGTTGTAGGCGTGTACTCACTTTCCTTTTGTGATATTTCCCCCACAAAGGTACTTGGGTTGATGAATGGAAATTCACAACGAGATACAAACAACACAATATACCCTTAGTACTTAGGGTATATCACTTAACAACTTTGTGTTTGGAAATTATAAGAAATGGAAAGCTAGAACAAGAGTTAATTACTCTCTTGATATAGCACAAACAAATGAGAGAAATGAAAAGGAGAATTCAGAAAATTGGGTGTTTCAACTCATCACCAAAGACTCCTATTTATACTACTAGAGTATACTCTAATGGTCATGGCACAACAACCACTATAATGATCAATTTGATGATCAAGCTATTCAATGCCATTAATCTTGGTCATTCATGTGCATTATAGTCTTTGTAACTCCAGAAATCAAGAGTGTAATTAAAAGAATCCAAGGTATTAATTCAAGAAAACGGGAAGAAAGACCAACGGTCTTTTCCAGCACAAATCGTCGAGTCGGCGATCTGGCCTTACCCAAGGATCGCCGACTCGGCGTTTCCTTCTGGACAAAATCCTAAATTTCCAGAAGCTAAAGCCGAGTCGGCTTTAGCCTCAAAAAGGGAATCGCCGAGTCGGCGATTTAGGCTGACTTGGTTATTCCCTTTTTTTTGTTTTGTCCTATCTTTTAATACCTTTCGAACCACATATATTAATACATATTGTCCCACTACTTTAGTAGTACTTAGTGATTATAAACACAGGATTATTAGACACTAAATGTTCAACAAAAGAAGGGCAGGGGAGGAAAGGAAGGGGAAGGAAAGGAAGAGAAATACTGCATTGTTTGTATAGGAATGAAGGGAAGGGGAAAGAAAGAAATTTCATTTTCCTTCCAAATCTTTCCTCTTATGGAGAGATTTGGATGTTAACAAAATGAAGGGACTTAATCCCTCCAAATCTCTTCCCTCCAAATCCGCTTTCTCCCTTTTTGCTATCCAAACAAGAAATTTGCAATTCCTTCAAAATCCTTTTTTTTCTTTTTCCTTCATTTTCTTCAATCCAAACAAGGCCTTGAAGAAGAGGTATACCTCTCATTTATAATCTAATCTCTCAAAAAGTAAAAGATTTTGAAAAAAATAATAATTTTAATATCATTTTACCTCCTTTCTATACCTCCTCTGCTAAACAAACACGAGGAATCCCATTAGTACTATTCCATCTCTCGTTTTCTTTCCCTACTAAACAAACAGTGAAATTTTTTTGTACAATTATATTTGTTTGAATATAGTCAAATTAAAATAAATCTTATTTGAAACGGATCAAGAATTATTATACATTGTATAGTAATGAATAGGAGTGTTCACCAGTCCAAACCTGGACCGGACCGGAATCATCAATATGCTAAGACCGGAGACCGGACCGGTTCCATCCGGTTCGGTCCCGGTCTAACCCGGATTCCATCCGGTCCGGTCCGGGTTTGGACCGGTTAGACCGAAAATAATTTTTTATACCAAACATAAATTAAAAAATGGAAGATTTAAAAATAATTTAATAAATTAATTATTTTAAAATTAAAATATTTGAATTAAAAAATTATTTTGTGTTGAAAATAAAATATGTAAAGCCCTTTAAATAAGTATATACATAATGATCGTAAATATTTTTCACTTTCGAAATCACTTTTATGTGCATCCGGTCTCATCTGGTCCAACCCGGATTTTTCCGGGTTTAGACCGGACCGAAAACCCGGAATGTCGAATTTGTAAGACCCGGAGACCGGACCGGATGCAACCGATTCCGGTCCGGTCTCACCCGGTTCCGGTCCGGACCGCCGGTCTGGTCTCATTTTGCACACCCCTAGTAATGAACACCTCTTAGGAAAAGTATACCTTAAGAATATCTTTTGACTCTTGCCGGTATCATCATATGTTAATATTTAATTTTTGGTTAAGTGTCGTTTAAGATATTAATGATCAAAATTGATTGAATTGCGTAAAAAAGTGAAATGTAGATAGGAAATATTTGATTGGTCAATGTGACAAATTATCTACTTGCATGGAATTATAGTAATTCTTCCTAGCAACCCCTACTGCTGCCCTTGGTCTAAATAAGCAATATAGATTAGGGTTTATGATTAATAAAACAATTTGAAAATTTTATGTATTTTCATTTTACCCATGTGATGGAAAGAATTAATTCTATATCCCCCCCTACTCTATAGGATGCTTTAGTATACTCCCAAATTAAAAAGAAAAAATTAATACTGATTGTAATTTTACCTTTATTCAAAATAACATAATAATAATGGGTAAGATCAACAAAACGTGGGAGGTAACATAATATTAAAACTTGCTATACTTTTTTATTTGTTTTAATCCGTTTTACAATACTTGTCATAAATAAATTTAGCTTGTAAATTGTCATATTTACCTTTATTTTATTCATACGCTATACCTTATTAATTTTTATGTTTTTGTCATTTTTTTTATGTTAACAATTGTATTTTGCTATCAACCAATCAACAATCAAATTTCTAATACATTTACAAAGCCCAAATGACCTAAATACTACCTCTTGCAACATTGATTATATTACACTATTTACTCACCATATTGTGATTAATTTTTAATCTATAAATAAAAATATGGTCAAAAGAGATCTTGTTTTATTTGTAACATTGCAAAGATTATTAATTGTAAATTTTTATTATTTTTTATTATACATAATTAGAGCTATTAAGAATTCCATAAGCAGATTAAATTGCGTGAAAAAGCAAACATTGCAACTTGCATGTATTTTGGAACAGAAAAATTACTATAGAGAGGATGTACTTCTTCCATTCTGAATTACTCGACTTTTGGCACTATTCATTGTTCAAGTTTATTTTATATATTGCGACTAATGTGTTAGAAAAAATATAGTTAAGTGAGATGTTGTTTGAATCGTCTAATTGCATTCTTTCATAATATTAAGTTTTCAAAATTTTTAAATATGTATAGTTCAACATATAAATAATCAAAATAGAAATATAGCAAGTAGAGCAGAAGAGAAAGTAATACTTTATTGCTATACATAGAGCATTAAAGCTCTAAATTTGTATAGTTACAATGCAATAATGTTGCATAAAGTCAATAATAGCTAGGCTATATATTTAATCATTAGCATGGCTCAATCTTAAAGGGTATGTACAATCTAGGCATCTAAGCCTAATTAAGTCCCCCTACACACATACTTCTATTATGACTACATACATAAACATCTCCTTGAAATAAAAGTTCCAACCACTCTAATCACATGTCCTTCTCATAATTACAGTTATTCAGAGAGTGACTTAACAATATAACCTTTCCTTGAATTCTCCTTTTCATTAACAACTATTTTCTCCGTTCCATAATACTTGTTACTGATAGTGACATTTTCTTACATAACATGTCACACTCGGTAGCATGTCACACTCGGTAGCAAGTATTATCGAATGGAGGAAGTACTATATATTAAGGGAGTATATATATATATATACTGTTTCTTTTTAATAGCTACACTTTTTAAAGAGTTTTTTAAGAGAAACGTAGCGGTTAATTAAATAAAACGTTAGGTTTTATATGTGGGGTCATGAAAAAGGAATAGAGTTGTGAAAAATTCTATGTCCTGGTGCAAGAATTGCTAAAGGATCATAAGTAGATTTCATTTGTTTGAAGAAATCCCAAGTTGGACCAAAATGTGTTTTCCATTCTTGTTGTGTGGTGTAGTGGGCCAGATACTGCTTCACACCAAGCTGGTTTGATTCGCAAAAATCTAGAATTCTTTTATTCTGACTCAAGATATGTTCTAAGCCATCATTCCCTGTTGAACTAGGTACGGCTGAAGATAGAAATGCCACTAAGTAAAATATATCTTCTTCTGGAATTACTACTGATGTTCTGTTGTCCCACCTGCAACAAAAAATGATATTTTTAGTTTTTCTGTATGAGAAAAAATAATAGTCAAAGTTAATGTATTTATCGTACTTGGATCTGTTGACGGGGTAAATGAGGATGGGACCGTTGCTGGTGTCTTTAAGGATGTTGCCGAAGACTTGTTCTGCAAATTTGTGAATGCTGGATTTAGGAATGAAAAGATTAAGCCAAGGATGTGGTACTTCCCATAATCCTTTTGATCTTAGTTTGAGTTCTGAGACATGAACTCTATCTAAGAAGTCTACATATGATACTTCGGCTATGAAGAGTGTAGATGAAATGTAGCTTAGTTGGGATAACAACATTTTTATTTCCTGCATAACAATATTATATTAAAGAATTAGTTCTTTATATATGTTAGAGTATATAACATATCCTGAACCTCAACCATCAGCTTAAGCTTTTGGTTGAGTTGGTTCCTTGACAATATATGATAAGAGTAGATAAGATAATATTTTAAGTTTTAGCTCAACTTATTGTCAAAGCCAGCAAACAATCGGGAAAACACGAGGTGCACACACTTCATAATGGGAACTCTAATAACTTATAAAGTGTGCACACCATTTTTAATTTGTCGATGTGGAATAAACCATCTATCCAACCCCTCACATGCAAACCCCCGTCAAGTTTGCATGTGGAAGAGTAATCAATTAAGGTCGGAACGCCTAAATTTAATCTTATCAGTCAGTTTGGTTATTGAAACTAAACAATGGTTATGATTATAATTTATATAGGTCCGTTTCATTGATGAGACAGTCTTATACGAAGAGTTGCCGATGGATGGATAATAGTATATGAGATGCAATACCTGTTCTGAAATATGAGCATCCTGATGATAAAAGTATTTAGCCATTTCTAAACAGAAGAGTGTTTTCCCATCTGAGCTAAAGTGACTAGCTTGAACTGGATCTTGTGGGTTGAAAGATGTTCTCCAATTGTTTAAAAGGCCTGTTCTGTTTATTATCACAAAACCTTCTATGTAGTCAAATGTTTTCTGTGCTGATATCAGTTTTTCTTGATCTCTAACGAACGTGTCGAAATCTGAATACAAAACTCTTATCCATTTTACCTGTTTATAAATGCAATTAAAATATTAGTTAGACCGTATTTTACTAAAACGACCTTGAACAAAGAGCTTATATTCTCATAATATATACGTCCTCCTTTTCACTCAAGTTATCCCATTTGTTTTTGATCACTGTTCACTTATCACTCTTAATTTGTATTTTACTCTTAATATATAAGTTAAAACAGTCATGTGGGATCTTGTTTGATTCGTCTCAATACAAAGATTATTAATATCGATATTTTATAACTTTTAATTAATAATAATTTATTAAGGGTTAAAATGTTGTCTCGAAAAATGAAAAACTAAATGGGACAACTTGAGTATATTGAAGGAAGTATTAGATAGACTTTCTAATCTATACATAAAGCGAGTTTTTCGGTGAGATCGTTTAAAATACCATTTTAGGTGCAGGTTGTAGAGAAATTTGTGCTCGGGTAATAATCCCAAATTGTCCAAGACCACCTAAGACACTGTAAAACAGTTCTGAATTCTGCTTCTTAGAACAGTTGACAATTTCTCCTTTACCTGCATTCAAGTCAACTTCTAATAAGTTCTAGTACTATCATATAATATTTCATGATTAGTGTGGGGACTTATTAATTAGTTGCTTTCTTTTCAAACTTTGATTAAAGGATATTTTTAATCAGCAGTGAATTCAAAATATTAGTACTACTCAATTCTCTTTGAATTGCATTAAAGAGGAATTGGTGTATTTTTGATAAATGAGGATAGAAAATGAATAGTGTAGATGAAAATCAAAGAGAGTTAAAATGTATGAATGACAATAAAAGAAAGTGTTAGGTCATTGTCCAAAAATAAAAATGATGCAAATTAAATGAGACAGACCAAAATGAAAAAAATAATGCAAATTTAATGAGACGGAGGAGTATATATTACATAATGGGTCGTCAACACTCTGCAAGTGTACAGAACCAACTTGGCTCACTTGGGATGGGCACTAAATTCTTTTCTTAAGTCATCTCATAATTTTTAGGACAAACTTGAAACAAACAGCACGCCGTTTATGAGACCGTCTCATCATAAGACGAGTCTATACAAGCAGCCCAATTAATGCTTTTTAAAAACAAATCAGTTAATTTTTCAGTTCTCTTAATAAAGCAAATATTAGGTCACCCTATGTTACGCCATCTGACGATGACACGGTCTTAATAAAGAATTTGTCCGAAACAAATTATTTGATATGTTTACCAATGTTTTTGTTACAAGTGGAGTGTCTACTCTTAATTACTATTGGGCACTCAACTTTTTGGTGTTGATAACAAAAAAATAGATGATGATGTTGTTTAATTGTGATGGATTAAGGGACATAAACATACCTGTAACAACCTCTAATTGGAGGACATTACTAATTTGTGGGCCATGAAGAAAAGCTTGTCCACTAACACCAGCATTAGACAAAGTACCTCCAACAGAAAGATGAAGATAATCTGTCCAAGACTTAGGTGTCAACCCATATTTCAAACATTCATGCAAAATGTTTATCCATAATTCACCTCCATAAACATCAACATAAGCTTGTTTTACACTTCCCCCACTTTGGACTACTTTCATTGGGCTAGCCCTAAGTGAGCCCATATTGATCACAATCCCTTCATGGGCTTGGGCCTGCCCATGAAGAGAATGACCACACCCTCTTGCTGCAACTGTAAGCCCAGAATTCAGGCCCATTTCCCATACATACTTAACAGTATTAGCTATGTCAGAAACAGAATTTGGGTGAAGAACAGCTAATGGGTGGTGTTGAAATCTATTCCCAAAATCTTTAGCTGCATGGGTTAATTCTTTAAAGCTAAAATGACCCTCTAAAGGAAGAGTTTCTAGAAGAAGAGAAATGCTGTAAGAAGAAGGAAGTATGATGGTAGCCATGGATGTAGCTAGGAACATGATCATGAAGGTTTTGTTAAGGTAATTATTTCTATTTTTAGAACTAGTTTGATACCTCATTTTGTAATTTGGTTTCTATTTTTAGGTGGGTTTTGGAGATTTGTAGATGAAAGGTGTTTGTTTTGGAGAAAGATTTAAGGTGTGAGAGAATCAAAGGAAAATGAAGAGAATTTATAGGTGATCTTCAGTGGCTTAGTCAACTACTTTCTTATATACACGGGGTCAGAAATCGTATGGCGACTGCCTACTTTGGTGCGCAACAATTTTAAGAATTTTTATTTTGGGTTTTCAGTTAATTTATTTTTTTCGTCCATTTTTTTAAGTGTTAGGTAAATGACTTTTAAAGCAGCTGAAAAGTTGGCTTTTAAGTCTAAAAAATGCTGCTCTAATTAGCTTTTTTGGTTGGCTTTTGGCTTGTTAGCCCACTTTTTCTCTCATAAACAGCCAACAGTCAATATTCAAATTCACCAAGCATCTTCACAAACAGCTAGCTTTTAAAGCTAACTTAAAAACCAACAAAAACGACCGACATTTTCAGCTGGACAAACAAGTCAACTAAAAAGCCAACAACCAATTGTCAAACTAATACAACCCCTACGTCTTTTAAGTCAACTGGAATCGAAAAAAATTACTTTAAGAAGATATTTTTAAAGACTTTTAACTTTTTGACACAGTTTTACTCTAATATATAACCAACGGTCAACTCATTTTGCCTTATAATTCTCTAATATTTGACTTCAATAGTTAGAGTAATTGTTAGAATATATAACATATCATAGGGCTTAAACCATCAGTTTAAGGTTTTGGTTGAAACCCAATGATATGTTATATAATCTATCACGCCGTAATAGTTAATAAATCATTAATTCTATACTTGCAGTTAGTTAGGCAAGTCAGTTTCTCCGACTAATAGTTATTTGCCAAATATACAATATGTTTATATCTATCCTTTGGTGCCTCGTGTAGATTCCATCAGATGTACAAAGCCACAACAAAATAAAGATTTCACCAAATCTGTTTGAACACTTTTTCCCCACAGTAGCCAGCACAATGGGCATTTTTTTTTCTAATCAATGGGACTACTTGTTCAAACTATACAACACCTTATTTTTAATTAACACACGTTAACGATCGATAAGTAAAGACAGCTTTTATGTACAGATTATTTTAATATATAAAATTCAATTTACTATTCAAGTTAAGTTTGTAAAAAATTCGTAAATTTACGATAAATGATTTTGAAAATGGGTTCAGAAGAAACTTTATAGGTAAGAAGGAAATATATTTGAAATTCATTTCTCATAGGCTGTGATAATCGAACTTATATTTCAACATTGAACCAAACAACGATCTAAGAGAATATATTAAATGTGCATATTTTCTTTTTATAGGTTTACCAGGTCAAAAACTTTAAACACTATACCAATCCATAATTTTGATTAAACACAAGATATGTTATGCGTGCAGATTTTGGCATTGCACGCGATGTCACAAGGTAATGTCATAGTTATGTTTGCATGGGAAAATAAAGCATAAAATAGAATTGAAGATTGGTGGGGTGTTGGATATTGTGTGTACAAATCTTAAGGAAAGATTTGATAAGAAGGAATATATGAAGAGTAGTATATGTAAAATTTGATGAAGAAGAGCAATCGAGGAGGTACAAAATGGGGCCATGGGACATGTGAAGAACAAATGGGCTAGTCTTAATAGGGGAGGGTGTGGGTGAAAGGCATGCCATTCATGATCTTTGTGGACCATAATTGGGCAGTTTTGATGTATTTTAGAGAATGATAGATAGGACACTTAGGGGGGGTCATAGCCTTATAGCATTGGACAAAATCACAAAATAGTTAAATCTTAAGACTCATCAATCTAGCTATTTAATTAATTGATTTGAGGTTTTAAGTCCCAACAACTTGACAAAATCAAGAATCATCCTCTCTTTATTGTGCAATTTTTATGTTTAAGTTCAATGCAACAATTCTGTTGCAATTTCTATATCATTACCTTATTTTTGTTTTAAGTTTTGGATCTTTAATTGATTCGTTTTATTTTGGATTCTTTCATGTTAGGTAACGACTTAGGAGTAGTAATACTGTGCTCATACGGCAATGACAGCGAGATTGTAGATAATATGTTTTTTTAAGCAAAGATTGTCGTTTAGATGACTCAAAATAAATAAAAGTGAGAATGAAAGTAATATAGTTACTTGCTTTCCTTTTCTTATAAATAAAAGATGATCACTTGATTAAGTCAATCAGCATCTCATGTGATCCAAGTCCATACTCAAACATCTCCATAATACTACAATTAGCAACGACTTCTACAATGTATGTGAACAAAATTTTTAAATGACCTTTCATCTTCTATGAATGATATGTAACACTAGAAAATTAAAATTTTGGAGTCTTCACATTTAACAAATTTGAATTAAAATTATTTCATGTTAGTTCACCATAGTATGTATTCAAACTACAATAGCTAAGAATCGGGTGGAATGCTCTTTGCATACTCCTATTTATTGAAGACAATATCAAACAATTAATTCCTACTAATGAAAGAAGTTTGTTTCATCCAAATCCAGCGTATGAAACAAGAGATTGTGTCATCAAAAGATTATCAATAAAACAAGATGAAGTTTCATCAGATTCAACCTCTATTTTAAAGTTATATATCAATCATTAATGATAATTGAAGTCAAACAACACTGACAAAATAAACTAACAAAACCTCAAAATCGAAAAGTGTGTAGGAGACGAGTCGTCGCCAGAATAGACGACTCGACGACTCGACTTTGGTTTCTATCTCAAATGAATCACAACAGTAACCAAGCGACAACTCGTCGCCTATGGGGTCGACAAGTCAACTTTTCTTGTTGACCCCAATTTATGATTTTCTTTTTAAGCATATTATGGACTTGCTATTTATTACATATTGTCCCACTACTATACTTAGTATGTAGTTTAGTGAAAAAAAAATCTATAGATACTCTAAACATCCAACAAATTTATTATTATTATTATTAAAAAATTTGATGAAAACATACAAAAATACAAGATGAAAAGATAAAATAGTCAAATAAAAAATCATATTGATCTAGTAATGTCAAGTTAAGACCTTAAAGTAATGTGAAGTTAATGCCTTGAGAGAAAGGTCAAATAAGAAAACAAAAATTATAGGTGTTGGTAGGGAACATAGGTAATCTAGGATGCTTCAAATCTTGAATTAGGGTTATTTGAATATCAAATCAAGTACAATCACTAAACAATGGTGTATCGTTAATTACCAAATTATAACACCAATAACAAAAACAACACTCTTATCTGTTCCCTATCGTGCTTCAACACCTTCTTGTCACTGCCTTCTTGCCCAAGCGATTAGATGTCCTTTCATCAAATTTTAACATTATATATAAATTCCACTATTTATAGAGATAAAAGATATTCGATTATTTAGGTCATTGATTATGATGTTTTACTATAAACCAATGATCGTCAATTTTTTTTTAACCGCAAGCGCACAGTGTACGCGTAGAGCAGGTCGAACACAAGGAGGCCGGATAACTCTAAATTGTATGCTTATGACTACAAGACATGGGATAAACAAATAATATGGGTTTAAAATCTAATCCTAAGATGCAAGAAACTAAACAAGTATTATAATGATGTTAAAACAAGATATGACAAACTATAGGGTGTCGGGCGTCACCTAATTCTAATATGGAATTCAATCACTCTTATGATTGTATGAAATTGAGTCCTTAACACAATTGAACGTGATCTAATTAATCTCAAACTTCCGCTCTATTTATTAATATCGATTTAAGACCAACTAACATTAATCCTCAAACTTCCGTTCTATTGGTTAATACTAGAAGGAAGTTAACTCAAATATATCTTAATTCTAAGTTAATCAAATTCTCAAACTTCCATTCTATGAAAAGGTTAACAAAGATATTTAAATCAAGATTCATTAAGCATAAGTTCAATCGTAGAATCAAATCGCACACAATCAATCGATAAAATGTCAATCCATATTTCGAATTAGTGATTATGCCCTAACCCTAGATAAGAAAACTACTCACTATTCATAATCATGAAAAACATGCAACAAACAACAATTAAAAACAAAGAACGAAACAAGAACGAATGGAAACTTACGATTCTTGAAGAGAACATAAACAGAAATACCAAATCCAATTGCAAAATATGATGTTCAACAAAGAAAGCATCGAAAATCTTCAAGAAACCGAAAGTACGATGCAAGAAAATGAAATTACAACAATGGAAACTACTAAGAACTTGAGAGAAAAATTAAAAGAAAACAGAAAAATAAAAATAGTCTAAGACAGTTTTACAAAATGATAACTGTCACCTTATATACTGATTCCAAAAATTAGAGAAGAAAACCGTCAGAAATCGTCCGGATTTGATAAGCGACGAGCGTCACTTTCAGGCGACGAGTAGTCGCATCTGTTCTAACTGGCGAACTTTGAATGGCCGCCATTTCTTGATCAGTTGTCGGATATGGACATATAATATACCGTTGGAAGGCTCTTGAAGTCTAATTTTCAATGCCATAAACTTTGCGTTAATATGATCTTTATATCCAAAGTTATGGCCAAAAGAGTGAGCATGTATTAAATTTCACTTCCAAACTTTTGTTTTTTAAGCACTTTTCCATTCTTTTCTCTTTTGCCAATCTTCGTTGTCAAACATCTTCGAACAAGCAACGATCTCTTCACATATTTTAGAGGTTTTAGGCTATTTCTCCAAGCCTTCACCCTCTTATCACCCCGGGACCTAACAAAAACTCCAATTTTGCCTCATATATCACATAAAACGCAATATAAAGCTCATAAGACAAAATTATCACAAATTACTAAAACACTACCTAAAACCCACTAAAACTACATATAAGGAGCATAAAAATAGCATGGATAAGTGCAAATAATTGCACTTATCAAACTCCCCCATGCTTAGCCTTTGCTCATCCTCGAGCAAATCAAGGTGAAAAAACAAGTAAAACAAGGCCAAGACATGGTCTCCAAATCCTAAACCACTTCTTATACCTCCCTTTCCTAAACAACTCTAATTCCCTGTGTTTGCCAAGGGTCCAAATCATTCATACCACTTAACCCCTTCGCTTGGCTAACACAACACACAACATAAGAAAATAAAAAGATAGACATGATAGATCAAAAACATCAAAACATCAAAGATCAAAATCAAATCCCTATTCTTGAACCTCCTTATAGCTCCTCAAAAGATGTAAGTGTGAGAAATGAAAAGGAAAAATGAAAATTTACTACTTATCCCTCCAATTGTGGCCTACCCAAATGCCTACCTTATATCTCCTACTTCAAATGTCGCCACTCCAAAATAAAATGAAAAGATAGATGAACTTTGAATCTCTCTTTTTCTCTCATTTTGCCTAGGGGCTCATTTTTGGGTTTTCACCCTAGCCACTCATTTACTTTTTCAAATCTCACTTGCTCACCCACTCATGCCGCTCTTTTTCCTAGGTCGCCCTTTCGGGTTTTCAACCTAGCTGGACCTATCTCTTATCAAGCATGAATTTCTTTCCCTTTTTTCAAAAACAACAAAGTACAAATTTAGCTAAAAAAAATAAAAATACAATGTATAATCCAGCTAAACCTATACAACATAAATAGGATAGAAAACATGAGTAGGCCAGTAATAGGCTCCCCCATGCTTGCCTTTTAAGGTGGATAGCAATAGGGTGTTCAGCAACCCTGAAAATGTAGGGTCTTTAGTAACCCTAGATATGACAATGTAACACAAAATGTAAGAATGTAGCCTACCTAATAAGCTCCAATGTTGAACCGGGATAGTACCATCGATTGCGACATTACCTCTTATAAATGAACATCGGCTCTACTTATAACTCCACAAAAATAAGAGGCTTCCTATCTTAGTCTCCTTCCCCTCATATAATAATCTCACATGTAAGCCCATAAAAACCCCAAACCCCTTATCAACCTCAAACCCATCCCAACACAAAAATCCATCATCACAACCACAACATAATATACAAAAATAAAAACCCAAACTCCAAAACTGTAACGCTCATGCAATGGAGCTCTTGGATCTCGCAATCCAAGAACTAACTTTGGATCAAAGAGGATAGAGGCTTATTTTTGGTTCAAAATTTTTAGCTCTATCACATGCAATGGTTAACCAGGGATGATGTGCGAGAATCTAAGTGAGGATAGCTCAATGGGTTAGGGTACGATAATATGGTGGAGCTAGAATATAGGAAACGATAAGAGTAGAGATAGGGATAGAAGTATACCTGTAGACGACGCGGCATAGGAGGAATAATGATAGCAGCAATAGTGATAGCAGCTCCAATGAACACTCACTCTCCTTTTGCCTAGCCTCCTTCACAGGTTTATGGCTAGCACTCTCTTTTTTTTTGTTTCTTTTATTTTTTTATTTATTTTTCGGGTGGTATGAAAAGAGAAACAAAAATACAAAAAGAAAAGAAAACAAAGTATAAAAACTAATCTAAGAAAACAATAAAAGTTACGCTACGAAAAGCAATAAAACTAAACTAACAAGCTTAGACTCCCCCCTCATGCTTATCTAAAGCATTGTCCCCAATGCTTGACTGCGTAGCAAGGGAACTAAAAAAAAACATAGAAAACAAAAGCATACAGATAAGAGAAGTCTAATGTAAAAAGAACAAAAACAAAAATAAAATCTAGTTAAAAGTACAGGTTGCCTCCCGCAAAGCGCTTGTTTAACATCTATAGCTCGACTTGACTCACCCTAGTTAACTAGGCTCAAGATTGGACATTATCAGAGCTCTTAGCATCTTATCGAACTCTTTTGAAAAATTTAAACCAACATAATAGAGGTAGTTCGAAAGAAGAATAACTACAAAAATAAAGGTGAGAGCCCTTTTCGATTTGTCAAACAGTCTAGCAACACATTCAGGAAAAGCATATGCATTACTCCAATTTATCACATAAGGATCATGATCAAGGACACTATAATAGGGGAGTTTGTCAACAACGTAATTATTAGCAATAAAATCAGTATTGACAAATTCTGTAGTACTCTTGTGAATTAAAGGTGATGATGTAACCATAAGGGACCTTTCTTCCTCAGCCAAAAACAATTCGAAACATGAAGAAGTCTCGAGATGAAGAAACTCAATATCAAAAGAATTAACCAATGCTAATGTTTCTTCATCATAGACTCTGTTTCCTTTTAGCATTAATTCGAGCGCATTTACTTCACGTTTCCAAATAGACTTGGAATGACATTCTTCATGAACAAAGTTGGGATGGTCAATGTTGGACTCACGCTCAATGCGTGGTGAATGAATGAGGGGAGATGGGGAGACACAATCACAAGAAGTACTATCATAAGACTCAATAGCATCAGACACTAAAAACTCTAATTCCCCATCATCAATAAACATGTTATCAAGTGCAAAATTTTCACCAAGTGATTCCTCTACATCGTCACCAGTATGACTCTTATGGGATGAATTAAGATCCTTATTGCTACTGACATTTAAATTCATAATTTCAACTTCTTGCTCAAAGGCTTATGCACAAAGATTCAAAAATTCCTTTGGCAAGGTTTCAACATAAGAATCATTAGCACAAGTCATATCCAAAAATCCACACACCATTACAGAAGGAACAGTAAAGGAGCTATCACAAGATAAATCAATAGGCAAGTCAGTGTTATTAAGATTATCACCTTGTTCGATTGGAAAGTGAAACTCACTCACATTACCCTTTGAAGAAAGGGAATCATCAAGCTCAATTGTTGCGTCACTTGTTTTCTCATTGTTCATCACCATCTGATCGATAATTGCTTGAATACGAGCACGACTAGCTGATTGCTCAACAATATGTTCATTCACTATTGCCTTTAGCTCGTTCATCGTTGATTTTATGCTATAATGAGATTTTTGACATTGTTCATCCTATAAACACTGAACAGACATATTGCAAAATAAGTCCCAACGATAACTGTCATCCATGTCAAGTATCTGACCATTGCCCATATAGTTGGCTAGACTCCAAGACTCGAAGTTTAACCCCTCTAATATCACATGGCCTAGATCCTCATAGTAAAAAGTGTAACCATAAGAGCACAAATATTCCACATAATCTTGAAATCTAGAGAAATATGCATGAAATTGCTCACCTTCATATTGCGGAAAAGAGAATATAGTCATGCATAGCACAAATGTATCACGTAAAGTTATCAACTAAACAAGTAAATTATACATGGCCTCCCCAAATATTGGATTCGATCTCTAGGTGGAATCGCTCAAGAGATCGAGCTCGCATATGCATGCAAGGGGTCAAGGAGAGGAGATAACAAGCAAGTGTCTATGTAAATCAATCAACAAAACAAACAGAATTAAGCGTCGCCTCCCCGACAACAGCGCTAAAAACTTGATCGTCAAATTTTTTTTAACCGCAAGCGTACGGTGTACGCGTAGTGCGGGTCGAACACAAGGAGGCTAGATAACTCTAAATTGTATGCTTATGACTACAAGACATGGGATAAACAAATAATATGGGTTTAAAATCTAATCCTAAGATGCAAGAAACTAAAACAAGTATTATAAGGATGTTAAAACAAGATATGACAAACTATAGGGCGTCGGGCGTCTCCTAATTCTAATATGTAATTCAATCACTCTTATGATTGTATGAAATTGAGTCCTTAACACAATTGAACGTGATTTAATTAATCTCAAGCTTCCGCTCTATTTATTAATATCGATTTAAGGCAACTAGCATTAATCCTCAAACTTCCGTTCTGTTGGTTAATACTAGAAGGAATTTAACTCAAATATATCTTAATCCTAAGTTAATCCAATTCTCAAACTTCCATTCTATTGAAAAGGTTAACAAAGATATTTAAATCAAGATTCATTAAGAATAGGTTCAATCGTAGAATCAAATCGCACACAATCAATCGATAAAATGTCAATCCATATTTCGAATTAGGGATTATGCCCTAATCCTAGATAAGAAAACTACTCACTATTCATAATCATGAAAAACATGCAACAAAGAACAATTAAAAACAAAGAACGAATGGAAACTTACAATTGTTGAAGAGAACATAAACTGAAATACCAAATCCAATTGCAAAATATGATGTTCAACAAAGAAAACATCGAAAATCTTCAAGAAACCGAAAGTACGATGCAAGAAAATGAAATTACAACAATGGAAACTACTAGGAACTTGAGAGAAAAACTAAAAGAAAACAGAAAAATAAAAATAGTCTAAGACAGTTTTACAAAATAATAATTGTCACCTTATATACTGATTCCAAAAATTAGAGAAGAAAACCGTCAGAAATCGTCCGGATCTGATAAGCGACGAGCGTCACTTTCAGGCGACGAGTCTTCGCATCTGTTCTGACTGGCAAACTTTGAATGGCCGTGATTTTTTGATCGGTTTTCGGATATGGACATATAATATACCGTTGGAAAGTTCTTGAAGTCTACTTTCCAATGCCGCAAATCTTGCATTAATATAATCTGTATATCCAAAGTTATGGCAAAAAGAGTGAGCATGTATCAAATTTCACTTTCAAACTTTTGTCTTTTAAGCACTTTTCCATTCTATTCTTTTTTGCCCATCTTCATTGTCAAACATCTTCGAACAAGCAACGATCTCTTCACATATTTTAGGGGTCTTAGGCTATTTCTCCGAGCCTTCACCCTCTTATCACCCCGGAACCTAACAAAAACTCCAATTTTGCCTCATATATCACATAAAACACAATATAAAGCTCATAAAACAAAATTATCACAAATTATTAAAAACACTACCTAAAACCCACTAAAACTACATATAAGAAGCATAAAAATAGCATGAATAAGTGCAAATAATTGCACTTATCAACTAACATTGATCCGAATATTTAGTACATTAGTATGCTAATAATTTATATTGAGACCTATGAAGTCACCCATACAAGTATTAATAAGATAAAATTATACCAAAAAAAAGAAAATTTATACTGGTAGTATGGTGATAGCATATTGCAAAGTACGACATCTTAAGAGATAATCTATTTTTATTATTACTTGAACCTTAATAAGTAATATAAAGGTACATATATCTTCATACTGTAATTTAAGTGGTATGAACTTTATGTAAGATAAATTTGCTTATACTTCTTCCCTTCCATTATACTTGCTACATTTAACTTTTTTACGAAATTCAATGTTACTATTTTGTTCATTTATATGTCGAATTATACACATTTAAAAATTATAAAAAGTTTATATTATAAAAGTATACGATTAGACAATTCAAACAAGATCCTAGTTACATATTAGCCGCAATATATAAAAAAAGCTTAAACGATAAATAGTGCATAAAAACAAAATATAGCAAGTATTTCGAAATGGAGGAAGTATAATATATTGATGTTATAATTTCCAAAATATCTACCTTTTCTGCAAATATTTGTTCACTTGTGCACAGTGGTCTGTTCGGTACTTGTAGAGCGCAACAATAAAAGAACAATGAGTGAACTTATTTAATTATTTATAGTATTTGATACTACATATTACACGTTGTAAGTAGTATGACCTAAAACTAGAATAAAGTTTACAATCTGTGAATCAGTAGAATTTTACTGGGCTGTTTATCAATTGGTTGTTGGCTTTTTAATTAGCTAGTTTGGCCAACTAGAGATGTTAGTTGTTTTAATTTGTTGGCTAGCTAAAAGAGCCAGCTATTTATCGAGATGTTTGGTAAATTAAGATATTGGCTGTTAGTTGTTTATTAGAAAAAAAATCAGTCAATAAGCCAAAAGTCAACCAAAAAAGCTAATTAATGTAGCCTTTTCAATTTGGCTTAATGTAGCGTTTGGCCAAGCTTTTAAAACAACTTCTGCAACAGAAAATTTAAAACTTGGCCGAACACTGTGTTTCTCAGAAGGTGAAACAATTTTAGAAAAAGATAAAAACAACTTCTACAAGGGTCAAAAGTAGAAGCTACAAATTGTAACTTTTCCTCCCAACTTCTCAAAGAGCTTTATACTTTTCTCATTTTATATTAAAAAAATTCATATATTTTCTTCAATTAACTATGAAAATCTTTCTCATTACTTTTATTTTTCCTTTTTCATATCGACCTCCAAAATTCAAAATCTTTTACTTAATAGCATAGTTATTTATTTGTTATCACAACCAACATCTGAATTATTTATTTGAGTAATTCTACGTTTATTGAATATTATGCGATCCATTTACATCAAAATTTCATAAATGTTTTATCTTTAATTTATTACTATATATTTAAATATGTTTTTCTATATAGTAAATGGTCAAATTTGGGATTTATTTTTATTTTCAATTACTTTAGTGTATTTAAATTATTTTTCTGACATTATAGTGATTTTTTTAGTGTATATAATATGTTTTTGGGTGTTTATCTTAAAATTGATGCTTTGTGACTCGACTATTTTTTTGTGTATATTATATGTTTTTGCATCATATAACAATACTAACTTTAAGTAAACATAGGGAAAAAAGGCCAAAAACACAAATTGTTTGTTTTCCAAAAACTCTTTAAAAATATGAGGCTAGACACATTTGTTTCTAAAAAAATATTTGTAGAAATAGTTTCCACAAAATTACTTTTTGGAAACAAAAGTTGATTTCCAAAAGATGGGTCAAACACTCTCTAAAAGCCATTTACCAAACTTTTTTTTTATTGTTTGACCAACCAATAAGTCAAAAGCCAAAAGTCAACCAAAAAGCTAAGCAATTTGGCTGTTTAACTAGTATCTTCTCATCGTTCATATTTTGTACATTATTTATTATAGTAATTTTTAATGTCAAAATTTTGATGTAAATTAAATAAAAAAGGTGAAATTATCTCTACAATCGTTAAGAGAACAATGCAAAGTGTTTGTTGCTATAGATGATACTAATCTGGAAAACTATTTTCTTTACAAAAACATTAGTGAAAGAAATATATTTGTAACAGCCACAAATAATCAGCTACTTATACTAGATTATTTAGAACTAATATGGAAGCTTAACATGATATTGTTGAGCTGCTACTTTGACAATTTAATCAATCACTAATTTGATTATATTACCACTTAAACAATTATCTGAAGGTTTAAATATCAAATTTTAAAATATATTCAAAGAAATTACATATCGTATAGTAAATTAAATAATTCTCAAGAATTTGAACACATTTTTAGTACATAAATTCTGCAGAAATTTCGGCTGAGATTCGTTTGTGAATCAAATATTCCAAAAAAATTTAGTTTGACATTAAAAGTTATCTTATAAGTATAAAACAATAATTTCAAAATACAACCAACCATTGGCAAAATTGCCGCACATTAATTTTAAGCCTAGCTCACCTTGCAGGATGAAATCTTTTCTCAAATAGTTCAAAATAAGCATTAAAATAAAAAGGAATAAAAGATTTTCTTTATTTACATTGTTCATTTATATGATCGTAAGAGATTACCTTATTACTAATCTTTGTGCTTTCAGTTATCATAGACCTGGTCGATCTCAAAATAAATAGCCCTTATGAATACCTTCAAAGAACAAAATCACATACACATTTCATATAGGTTAATTCTAGTAATTAAAAATATATAATTATTTACTGGATACATTTTCATAGGCTTAATCAACAATCCTAAGAGATTCATTAATGTCTTATTAATAAATTAACACCTCTTGCTACTTGATTATTGAGGTCTTAGGTTATCTCTCTATAATTTTGGCGCTCTCAAGTGTATTAAGTTAATCTCACCAACATGTTCAGTCCCACTGAAAAGTCCGAATAACCGAAATTCATTTATTTAGTACGTCGTTTATATAACACCAATCTTGGAGTGAATAAGAAGGGGGTGAGAGTAGATAATTAAAAAGATTTAATTTTTATTTTTACCCATTCAAAAGGAAAACAATAAAAAGGGCTTATAAATAAAAATTTGACCTCCTAAAAACATGGAGAGTGGAAAATCAAAAATTTCCGCATGGAGGTAATTGTCTAATTGATAAAGTTTGACCTAATAAATTACCAATGCAACTTTTCCTACCATTTTTATCAAACACCAAACATCCTTGATATAAACATATCTTAGAAATATCTCAAAAAAAATATATATATATCTTAGAAATTGTGTATAAACAGGCAGTCTGCTGAGAGACCGTCTTTCTGAGAGACATCTCTCAGACCCAATTCATTAAAGTTTATTGCCTATATTTACTCTATATTTTCTCTAATGGGTCAATCCAATTAGAGATGGTCTTTCAAAGAGACCGTCTCTCACAAGAAATTGTGTATAAATTGTTTTCATTGGGTAAAAACACACAAAATGGGTAAAAACATTCATACCCTCTCCGACCATGCAAAGCCTAAAGGCCGGAAAAGAAACATAAACTTCCAAGTACTGTTTTCATTGTTGTTGTGTAGGTTTTAAACTTAAAACCTTAAAACCAAATCATCTTGCTCTAGCCAAGAAATATCAATATTTCTTTTGTTCCATTTGCACATTTTGAGATGCAAAAATATTAATTTGTGATTATAGTACTTAGTATAGTATGGTCAACAAATTCAATCTTTTATATATGAGGTGAGAATACACTCATATTATAAATATGAAATAAAAAATTTTCGTCCACTTAACCCCTAAATATCTCTACTCATTGTCCTATTAGATTTGCATTAAAGAAAAAATAGAGTAATTTTTAAAAAAGTAGTAATAAGTGAAAAGAGAAAAAATTGTGTGGATGAAATTAAAAGAGAATTAAAATATATGGATGAGATTAAAAGAAAATGTTCGTCATTGTCCAAAAATAGAAATGATGCAAAACAAGTAGAACATACCAAAATAGCGAATACTACAAATTCAATGGAACGGACGGAGTATTATGTATTATGTACTTCCTCCGTTCCATTTTACTTGCAACACTTACCGTCTTTGGAAGTTTCATATTACTTGCAACATTACTATTTTTGGCAAAAATAATCTACTTATTTTATCTCACCTTATTCCTATCCCACATATCACCATCAATCATACATCATCCCACTAATTATTTAATATACCCACAAGTCACAATCACTATCTACTTATAATGTTTTTTTTATTTCTACCCCACATATCACCATTAATCATACATTATCTCTACTTTTACCATACTGATTTGACAGCACTTAAAAAATATGCCAAACCTCAACGGTGCAACTAAAACGGAACAAAGGTAGTAATATATTTTGAAGTGTGTGTTCCTCTCACTTGCAATACTCATAAGAGTAGTCTTATATGTGGACATCATGTGGTCATTGCATTCTCCTTGCTTTATTAAGATTGGCATTTACTTGCATGAGTAGCTAATTTTTTGAAGTTTTCTTTAGTAAGAGAATCTAATATTATGTCAGTTGAAATACCTATTATATTTTTAAGTAATATCTTAAATTTGATTTTTATATGATATTTTTCTGTTTAGATTTATCCAATCTTTAAATAAAATATATTCCCCTAATAAAAATAAGTAGAATCCTATATTCTTAGGCTTCTTAATTTGGTTTTCCAAGATTGATACTAATTGGTAATGTGCATTGATGCCCAAATTCCCATATCTTAACCAAATTTGTTGTAACGCTTTTAATTTGCGTCACATGTAAGTAATTGACTTGGCTTCCTGATTTTGCATACAAGTAATCTACTTTGACTCCATGGTGAATGATGAATGGTGATAGTAACATATTCTACTATCAATTCTTCTACCAAATTAAAGTTGTTATTAAAGTTTGATAAGTCCATATCCACCAATCAACATCTCTTTCTTGTTATCCTAGCTACGAGCATTCAATCTATACAATCTTTACCACATGGAATGAATTAATTGGTTATATAATATTGTCTCTTATTAATCTTAAGTGTCTCATTTACTTTATACACTCTATCGAATACTGCCTCTTATTCATCAATTCATAATATATCTAACTAGTATAGAAACATGTGTAATGCATGAATTTTTAAATCTTATCATACGACTCTATAATTTTGATGCTAAATGACAAATGACATTCTCACAGTCATTTGCCAAATGCAGCAGGATTATTGGTCCTTTAATAGCAAAGTATTAGTGTATATAGTGTGCTTATCTACATAAGGGCACTCTAGTAATTATGTAGGGACATCTCTAGGATTTTGTATGTATATATATTCATGTATTGATGAATGGAAAATCTGAGGAATCATTTCCCACATGGTATCAGGCTAGAATTCCCACAAAACAGCCGTTTTTTTCATCTCTGCTGGGCCCCACCTTCTGCCCTCTCTCCTGCACCTCTGCAGCTCTTTCTTTTTCCCTATAACCCACAAGACACCCGTCCCATCCACTACACCCCACCCACAAAAGTCCCATCTACTCATTCCTTTTTCCTTTTTCCTTTTTTCCACAAAAGTCTCTCCTGTCCTATCTTCTTAATTTTGGCTTATATTTCTTTCATTCCTTATTTCGCCATTCTTCATTGTTCTTTTCTTCTGTTTCTTTCTGGTTCGCTTATTTTTGTGGTTCTTCAATGGCGGAAAAATCAAAAAATGCTCTACATCCGGCCATGACAGTCACTAATATTCAAAATCATGTCCCCATCTTACTGGAAATGGAGAAAGGTATGTATTCTACTTGGTCCCATCTTTTCACTACCCATTGCAAGGCATACAAAGTGCTACATCATATTATCCCTCCCACATCTTCTTCTTCCTCTACTGAAACCTCCTCTAAAACTGAATCTATGGCTGATTGGGAATGTATTGATGCTCGTGTTCTTCAGTGGATATACGACACGATCTCACGTGACCTTATGACCACTATTATCTCCCCTACTGAGTCTGCTTCTGGTCAAAAGGCGTGGGAAGCCCTTCGGGATCTCTTTCAAGACAACAAGTCTACCCGGGCCTTATATTTGGAAGACCAGTTTACTCATACCCAACTCTCACAATTTTCTGATGTGAGTTCATATTGTCTGCATCTTAAAAGCTTGGCGGACCAACTTGCCAATGTTGGTGCTCCCATTACGGATCAAAGGCTGGTTCTACAATTGATTAAAGGTCTTCCTAGGGCGTATAACGATGTGGCGACATCATTGGAGCAACAAGATCCTCTACCCTCTTTCTATCTTGCCCGTTCTAGGTTAATCCTTCATGAGACCCGTCGAAACCATCAAGCTTCACGGGATGCCATAGAGGATTCCACTGCCTTATTTTCAGCCCATGATGATACCTCATTATCTTCCCCAAAGCATTCACCAAGGGTCTCTCATGGTCCTTCTACACGACACCACTCCAACCGTGGTCGTGGTGGTCGTCGCCGTGGCTCTCCTGGTACTCAGCGTGGTGGTGGTCATGGGTTTGTCTCTCCTGGCTCATACTATAGTCATCATTCACCTCGGTTTCCTACTCCTTGGGGTGTTCCTCCTCAGTGGACCAATATGCCCTCACAATGGGGTGCATGGCAGTATCCCTCATGGTCCGTCCCTCCATGCCCTTATCCATCTACTCCCATGCCTTGGTCACGTGCTTCGGGGCCGTCGAATACTGCTGGCGTTTTGGGTCCACGTCCACAGGCCTACCATACTTAGTCTCTGGCTTCACCAGGTCACTCTTCATCTCATTGCCCCACGGATATTACCGCTGCTGTTCACACTATGTCTCTCTCTCCTCCTGATGGTAATTGGTATATGGACACAGGTGCTACCAACCACATGACATCGTCGGCAGGTACTCTTTTCCCCTATACTAATTCTAGCAGTAATAATCATATCATTGTTGGTAGTGGTGATGTTATTCCGATTCTTGGTCATGGCAATGCGCTTTAATAACCCCCTCACCCTCCCCTTGCCCTAAAACATGTTCTCCATGCTCCTAAACTAATTAAAAATCTTGTGTCTGTTCGCCGTTTCACTACTGATAATCATGTATCTGTTGAGTTTGATCCCTTTGGGTTTGTTGTGAAGGATCTTTGGACGGGGAGACCAATTTTGCGGTGTAATAGTGACGGAGACCTCTATCCTCTTCTTCCATCGCCAATTGCTCCAGCCTCAACTCCTTTTGCTGCTATCTCCGAGACTTTATGGCATAGTCGCTTAGGTCATCCTGGTGCTACTATTGTTAATGCACTTAGGAAAAATAATTTTATCCGATGTACTGAACTTTCTGGTGCCTCTGTTTGCAAATCATGTGTATTGGGAAAACATGTTAAACTGCCTTTTTATGATTCTATGTGCTATACTAGTTTGCCTTTTGATATTGTGCATAGTGACCTTTGGACTTCACCAGTGGTGAGTTCGTTAGGTCACAAATATTATGTTCTGTTTTTGGATGATTTCTCAAACTTTGTATGGACTTTTCCGATTGCTAATAAGTCTGATGTCTTATATCAATATTCGTACCCAATTTGAAAGGTGCATTAAGTGTTTTCAATGTGACAATGGGAAAGAATATGACAACTCTTCTTTTCACCAATTCTCTCACCGTCATGGCTTTGTCTTTCGCTTCTCTTGTCCTCATACATCTCCACAAAATGGTAAAGCCGAGAGAAAGATTCGCACTCTAAATAATATAGTTCGTACCCTAATGCTTCATTCCTCCATGCCCTCTCGCATGTGGCATCATGCGTTAGCTATGGCAACCTATCTTCATAATATTCTTCCTACAAAAATTCTCAAACATCTCTCACCCACTCAAATTTTATATCATAAATCTCCGAAATTAGATCATCTTCGTGTGTTTGGATATCTCTGTTATCCTCTGCTTCCCTCAACCACCATTCACAAGCTTCAGGCTCGTTCCACTCCGTGTGTCTTTCTGGGTTACCCATCCAATCATAGAGGATACAAATGTCTTGATCTCACCACCAATAAAATCATTATCTCCAGACATGTGGTGTTTGATGAACACCAATTCCCTTTCGCTAAGTCTCATCCCTCTAAGATTTCCCAGTATGCTTTTCTTGACTCTGACTCCATTTCTCCTCTTCTTCCTATTTTTAATGTGCAATCCACAAATATTCCACCACCTCCTTCCCCCAGATCTCCTGTTCTACCGTCACCATCTTCTCGTGATTCTCCTCATGGTCTTCCCTGTCCTAGTCCTCATGATGCACCATCTAGTGACTCGCACTCATCTCCCTCACCTCCATTACCCCTCTCACCCCACACTGACCTTAGACCACCATTTTCCCCACAAATGACTACTCGTGCTCAACATGGGATTTTCAAACCCCGAAAAGTTTTAAATTTAAGCTCTGTCTCTTCCCCCTCTCCTGTGCCCCGTAACCCTCAAGAAGCGCTTCATGACCCGAATTGGATAGCTGCCATGACTGATGAATATTCTGCTTTAATTAGTAATGACACTTGGGAATTGGTCTCTCGCCCTTTGAATGCTAATATACTTAGATTTATGTGGATTTTTTGTCATAAAACCAATTCTGATGGGTCTTTTACAAGATATAAGGCTCGACTTGTGGGTGATGGTAGTGCTCAGCAGGTTGGTCTTGATTGTGTTGAGACTTTTAGTCCGGTGGTCAAACCTGCTACTATACGCACTGTTCTCAGTATTTCCTTGTCTAGGGCGTGGCCAATTCACCAGCTTGATGTCAAGAATGCGTTTCTACATGGTGAGTTACAGGAGACGGTGTACATGTACCAGCCTATGGGTTTTCGGGATAGGTCTAAATCTGACTCTGTGTGTCGCCTTAAAAAATCCCTCTATGGCCTGAAACAAGCCCCGCGTGCATGGTACCAAAGGTTTGCAGATTATGCTCGCACAATTGGCTTTGTTAACAGTGTGTGTGATCACTCCCTCTTTATCCTTCGCCGAGGTTCTGACATTGCATTTTTGTTATTATATGTGGATGATATAGTGTTGACGGCTTCCTCTGATTCTCTACGTCAATCCATTATATCACTCTTGGCATCAGAATTTGCTATGAAGGATTTGGGCTCTTTACATTATTTCCTTGGTATTGCTGTTACACGGAGTTCTGGTAGTTTGTTTTTGTCCCAAAGGCAATATGCGTCGGATATCATTGCTAGAGCGGGTATGACTTCATGTAAACCCTGTCTAACTCCGGTGGATAGATCTAGCAAGCTTAGTTCATGTGCTAGTCCTCCTGTGGCTAATCCCACTCTCTATTGGAGCCTTGCTGGGGCCCTCCAGTACCTTACATTTACTAGACCGGATATTTCTTATGCTTTACAGCAAGTCTGCTTACATATGCACGACCCTCGTGAGTCACACTTCCATACTCTAAAGTGGATTATCCGATATGTTCAAGGTACATTAGAGTTGGGTCTTCATCTTACTGCTTCTTCTTCCTCTTCCCTGGTATGCTACACTGATGCTGACTGGGCTGGTTGCCCTGATACTCGTCGATCGACCTCTGGGTACTGTGTGTTTTATGGTGATAACTTAATTTCCTGGTCTGCTAAACGCCAGTCTACGTTGTCTAGATCTAGTACTGAGGCTGAATATCGGGTCGTCGCCAATGTGGTTGCCGAAACATGTTGGCTAGGCAATTTACTGCTAGAGCTTCATTGTCCCCCTCCAAACGCCACCTTGGTATATTGTGATAATGTGAGTACCATTTATCTGTCTGGCAATCCCATTCAGCACCAAAGAACGAAACATATAGAGATCGATATACACTTTGTACGTGAGAAGGTTGCACGCGGGCATGTTCGTATCCTTCATATACCTTCTCGCTTCAATATTGCCGACATATTTACCAAGGGTCTTCCTCGTGTACTGTTTCATGAATTTCGTTACAATCTTAGCGTACGTACCCCTCCCGCTTAGATTGAGGGGGTATATTAGTGTATATAGTGTGCTTATCTACATAAGGGCACTCTTGTAATTATGTAGGGACATCTCTAGGGTTTTGTATGTATATATATTCATGTATTGATGAATGGAAAATCTGAGGAATCATTTCCCACACAAAGCAAATTATTTCTAAAAAATATATTAATGTTAAAAAATACATACCTTTCAGAAATTATTATAGATTGATACAATATTTATAACATCACACATTAAAATACTGAAATGGAAAAATAATAAACCTTCTAAAAATATTTTTAAAAAAAGTATTACTATTTTCCTTTATTATTGCATTTACAGGTAATTTCACTAGCTGTAAGAAAATACTATACATCACAAATAAAAACAGTCAAAAAATAATTTCCTATAATAAAATAGCACAACATCACAAATACCAAATATAATATAATTTTAAAAGTTACATTTCAAATATGTAATAGCACAATAATTTACAAGTTATATTTCAAACAAAAAAAATCTATTCTACAAAACTCCGTGTGATGCACGGGTTTATACTAGTACATTAATATTTTAATGAAATTTTAGAATGCAAATTATACTTCACATTTTTCCTAAAATTCAAAATTCCATGGGTATTATGGTAGTCTAACAATGTAAATGATTGATTTTAATGATCAATTAATTGAATTTTATGTCATTTTAATTTTAAATAACAATTATAGAAAAATGGGGTATAATTTTATACACAGTGTAATTTTGCAGTATAATTTTCTAAATAGTGTAATTCCAATTACACTAGAATAAATGTAATTTATTCTGTAATATAATTTTTTACCCGGTGTAATTCCAGAATTTTACAAATAAGTCTTTTTAATTTAGATAAGCTACTCTCTTTGTTTGTTAAATTTATTTCCATAATTAATGTTTATAGAATTAAGAAAATTAGACTCTACGATGTTGGATATATATTTTATGGAATAATAAATTTAATAAATTTTATATTGGAGATCATAAATGTAATAGATTTTGTCAATTACAACTTTTCATTGACATTTTTACCCATTAACAAATAACATGATTTTCATAATTGTTAAAATTTATTTGAATTTTAAATAACAATATTTTTAACAATTTATCCATGCTTGGCGCAGGTTTCAAACTAGTATTATATATCTTTATAATATTTTAAACAGTATACAACTGTATAATTGGAATAGTTGTAATTTATTTCTTTCATTAATATATGAGCTTTTCCGAAAATATACATTTGTAAACATGGTAAGTGTGAAAAATGTAAATAAGTCAAATTCCAATAATATTATCGAATGAAAAAAAGAAATGACATGCTCACAATTAAACTTCTTTTTTGCTATTATACAGTAAAATTAATAGAATGTATAGTTATGCATAATTAAAATTTATAAATTGATATCAATAAACTTTACATTAAAACAAATCAAATAAGATACCACATGACAATGTTTTAACTTATAAATTAATAAAAAAAAATTCAATTTAAGAGTTTATAAATGAATAGTATCCCAAAAATAAATGGAATACATAAGAAGAATAGGAGGGAGTATAATTTATTTTTACGTAAACATGATACAAATTAATAAAAAATTAATGAAATAAATCACAATTGGATCAAACTATTCTGACAATGTTTTATGTTATTATTTTAGTAAAACAAAAAACTAGAAATATATTTATATTAGTTGATGTCTTTACTTGAGGTAAGTATATATGTTATGCAGTTAAAGGCTCGGAATAAACTTTTGATATAATCATTTGAAATTTAAAAAATGGTTACGAATAATAAAGAAAAGAAGTATAATAGGATAAATTTTGTAAATTATATGAACCTTTTAGACATAATATTATTGGTCAATAATAAGGTCTATAACTTAGGTATATAAGTTAGGCAGGAAAATTGTACTTATTATTGATATCTTTAAGTGATAAAAATCTTTAAAAAGACTTTTTTCGAACCCAGTGATTCTTTGGTCGCATTCTTCTTTATAGATATGTGCTACTGTTTACCATCCCTCTTCAGACCTTGAACGTGATCGATATACTATGTACGATAATCACTACAACAAATTTAGTTTTTTGCGACATTGGATTTAGTGGCATTAAAAAATGCATCTGATTCATATTTTTAGTGTAATAATTATTGGTTTTTATTTTTAGTTCAACCATAAAGTGATTTAGGGACACTTAATTTGGTCTTTAGTGGCATATGTAATTGTCACTATAGCCTATAGTGACATTTGTAAGAAATGTCACTAGATCCTATGTCGCTAAAAGCTTTAATGTGACTTTTTAATATGCTGCTCTAATAAATGTCACTAAATCCTCTATATACACTATAAGAAATTGGAAATAACGACATTTAAAATATATCCCACTAAAAGCAAATTATGTTGTAGTGAATGATGACAATTTTTGTCATTAAATCCTCTATATACACTATAAGAAATTGGAAATAGCGACATTTAAATTAAATGTCGTTAAATATATCCCACTAAAAGCAAATTATGTTGTAGTGAATGATGACAATTTTATACATAAAACGAAATATTTATACAATTGTTACTTTAGAGTTTTAATTATACTAATACCATAATTTGAATATTAATATGTTTATCATAGTCAGCATATTTAAAGTGTTTTATATTCTTGTAATACACATTAGAGAGTAAATAAATTGGGTAAACTAATTGAGTAAAATACACTATTGATTTCAAGAACAAATTCAAATTAAAAGCTATTAATAATGATATTTGGTTATTTAATTTTAAATATCTTTACTTTGGTATTATTTTAAAGAACTTTCTATTGATACTCAACTTTGTTTATGTATCCCTATCACAAAATTAGTCTAATAAATCCATTACATTAATTTTTTTGAAATATATTTAATAAAGTTATATACTATTTCTGTAGGAATATTTGATAAAGTAACATTAGCTACTCAAACGACTTATTGCACTACAACATAATTTGCTTTTAGTGGGATATATTTAGCGATATTTAATTTAAATGTCACTATTTCAAATTTCTTATAGTGTATACAGAGGATTTAGTGACATTTGTTAGAGCCTTTAGCGACATATTAAAAAGTCACACTAAAGCTTTTAACGACATAAGATCTAGTGACATTTCTCACAAATGCCACTATAAACTATAGTGACAATTACATATGCCACTAAAGACCAAATTAACTGTCGCTAAATCACTTTATGGTGGAACTTAAAATAAAAACTAATAATTATTACACTAAAAATATGAATTAGTGGCATTTTTTTAATGCCACTAAATCCAATGTCGCAAAAAGCTAAATTTGTTGTAGTGTTGGCATGCTTAATTTTCATTTATTGAAGATTTAAATCATATTTATGTTAATTTATATGGAAATTTCACATGATAACTTTGAAGTATTTGATTTTTCATGCGGTAAATAAATTGTTTTTAAAATCCACATGACAACCCACCCAGAAGTGTACTAAATAAAATCTACATGAATTTTTTTGATATAAACTGTTTGACATCCGTTAGTTTTCACTCATGGACTTTAAAAATCCTAATTCACATCCCTTTAAATTCATCACCTAAAATACAAACCAACCTTAACTCAAAATTCTTGCAAATCCTTCGAAATGATTTATGGTACCAATGCAATTATGGGAATTTAGGGTCGAATTAAGGTTAGTTTAATGATTTGGGTTGAGAACTGGAGAATTTTGATACACGTGCTTATCGTACGATTTATGCCCCGATATTAATTGATTCTAAACCATTTTTTTTGCATATCTTACTCAACTTAGATCTAGTATGATCAATTTCTAATTTTTTGTGCTTGTAGTATAGTGGTGGAATTGATTTCAGGAGTTTTTGGCCACTTTCGAGGAAGTTTTAGCATGTTCAGGCACTTAATAAACCTCGAAAATCAAGACCCGAGCCTTCGGTTTAAAACGAAAAATCTCAGCAAAATCAATGAAGGAGGCAAGAATGGTCGACTGGAGGTCATCCGCGTAGCATTGCAAAATCAGGGGACCAAACACTTAGAAAATTTTCAGAAGGAAAAAATTGGCCCTTACTATCAGTTGATCGGTCGACCGGTCGACCGGTGCCAGTTGAGTCAACTGGTTTAGATCAGCTGCAAACTGTTCTGCCCGTGAATGTTTGCCTCAAGTTTCCTCTAATGACTTCCCTTACGTGCTTCAGCCCCCCTACTCCTGTGCGCCAACTACTAATGATGAAGGAGGTTGCTTGTTGGACTACAATTGCAATCATCATGAAAGCATTGAAAAGCTCCTCAATTTGGCTATAAATACTCCAAATTTCTGAAGGAACGATACTCACTTTCCATCAGCTCCCAAACTGAACTTAGCCTCATTCCATCTTTTTTCTTAGCTTATCCATGTTATTGTATGTTTAAATAGCTCTTAATTCCAGAAAATTTCTTTTGCATTTACTTAAACATTACCTTAAGTACATTAGTTCTTAAACTCAAGCCTTGAGTTGTTACTTAGTTGTTAAACACTAGTTGTTAGAAGTAACTTCATTTGGTGATAAATCAAGGTGTTTAGAAATTCTAGCATTTGTGGGTTTGTGTTTACACTTGGTATGGAGTATTTTATCTTTTGGAGATAGAAGCTCTTATTCTTATTATTGTGATTCTCAACCCCCGCCATGGTTGAGGTTAGTAAGTTATTCTAAGCTCATATTTCTTTTTCTTTGTTTGTTAAATCATGTATGTTATAATAGTTTATGTGTTTATTTCCATCATCATGAGTGAGTAGTCTACTTTCTAGAATTTGGGGATGTATAGTTATTTTATTGATTTGCTTATGGGGAAAATGGGTTGAGTATAAATATGTACATGAATGAATATGTGAGTTCCATGGTAAGGAATCGAAAGTCCATTTCGATCTCCATCCATGGACAATTTATGTTGCTTGATTGTATTGAACACTTGAGAAGTATGATTCCATGCTAGTAATGATTAGACCAGAAGCTAGTTATATCAGGAAACCTAGTCAGTCCTTAGGATGATGAACCATGTCTATCTTGTATGATTCCTTCTTGTTCAACATAAATTGGAAGTCATGAACATGTATTAGGAAGTTAGTAGTATGATCGAGTTTTACGCCAAGAAGACGAATCTCCTAAACCACATTAGTAACAATATAGTTCCTATGCCCAGAAGTTGTGTAGCTAAAATAGTAAGACTTTTCTCATCATAAAACTTGATTAAAAATATATTTTTAACTCATCCCTTTAGTAAATCAAGAAGTTAAATTCCCCGAACTCTAGTCTTCATATTTATTGTTTGAAAGTTAAATCGTGAATCGCTTTTATAACTCAAAATCAAAAACTTCTTTTCATAAAACTCTATTTGTCATATAAGCATTTCTTTGTGGATCGACCCCTTGCTTACTACTAATGCTAGTCATTAGAGTTAATTAAGGTGTATATATTTTATTGCATAGATCGGACTTAGTAAACATTCAATGACCTACAACTCCGACCCTCTATAACATTTCTTCTTCAAAATTGAACTTGAGAAATTAGGGTAAAACTTTCCAAAAACTTTCAGCAATTGAGAGGAAAGGGTTAGTCTCTTAACTTCAGCATCCTATATTACTAAACGAATGTCAAACATTTTTTTTTTGTGAATAAAGGTCAGATAATTCTTATTCTGTAAACCGCAGGGTTACCATGTGTGTTAAAACAAAAGCTTATCAATCATGTGAAAAGTTCAATATTGTACCCAGGATTATGATGTGGAATCCTTTTAATTTATATTTTATGAAATAGTTTAAACTTTAAACGCTTAACGGAGAGGTGATCCATTTTCTAGGGTTAGGATTTAAATCTATAATTTGACTATGAATTGATGAATGAAAGTCTCTATAAAGTTAGGATCAAAGTGATTAAATTGTGCTAACACCCCTAAATTAAAGATGCTTTGTTGACTAATCAATAAATTTAGCTGTCAGATTAGGATCAACTTTGCTTTAGTGTAAATTTTGGTTATTCTTATTAATTCGTTCAATGAAACTAGCGTGTGAAAAATTGAATTAATAGTGTCTAAATCTAATAGTTAATCAATAGAGCGAGAATTTGATATTCACAAGATCATGTTAATTTAACCACACCATTAATCCGATATTTTATAGGCACTGATAAAAATCTGATCATACAAGAATTTAAGGGATTCTCGACACCCTAAATCTTTTTATCATATAGTTTCAACCAAATTTTCATTGCATTTCTAGTTTATTAGTTAAAAATCAATTAAATTATTTTTCTCTTCAAGCAATTTAGTTAATAGAAAATTATAAAGTTCCTTGTCCTAGCTTTGTTGTATTCGACTCGCATCTACACGTACATTGCACACTTGCGATTAAATAAAATGTGCACATTAATCTTAGTGGTGAAATGAAAAAAAAAACATCAGTTAGCATTGTTTATTTGGTCGATGATTGTTAGTGGTCAGTGTGTGTTGTGAGTATATATCAAATGTGATAAGAACCTCATAAAAACATGTCAAGACATTGGTTACGTGAGAGCAATAGATGGTTTGGAAGACGTTACAAGTTTCTTTACGAGTTTGTCAGGTTGGTTTACGAGCTTGTCGTGATTAAGGTGATGTTGCAATCTTCACAAATAAGAAAGTTGTGCTCAATGTAGAGACGATTAGCTTGGTCTTATTACAAATAATAATGCAAGAAATTAAAACTACAAATACAAGATGATGTTTGTAGCAATGGACTCCTTGCTTGAATGAATCATGTACCAATAGAAAACACTGTAGAGAAGATTAGTTTGCAACGGTAAACGTTACTCGAAAATCTTGATATAGATTTAAGGCGACTACAAGCTTTCTTATTGTGATATTTCCCCCCGCAAACATACTTGAGTTATGAGAATGAAAATTCACAATGAGATACAATCAATCTCTACAATTGATTGTACAAATCGATTGAATTAAATGATTATATGTTTATAAAGAATGTAAAATCCGAATACTATAAAAGAGGTTATACCTTTCTTTAATGTTTTAAGGGAATGAGAGAAAGAAATAGAGAAATCAAAAATTCATATGTCCATGAACAAGATAAATGATCTTTATGCAACTACTCGTACTTATAGTATGATGTGGCATGGATTCATTCAAATATATTTACTAATTGTAACTAATGATTATAAGTTAATCTTGACATAAAACATTCTTTCATAACAACACAATGCTCCATGAAACAAAGTTTTACTTCACGACCAGTCACCCTGTTCTGAGGTGCTCCAACACGCACATGCCAAATCACTTTCCATAAATTTTTTGATGCTAAAATTATCAAGAAAATAATGTCTACAATCACCCATATATTCTTCCCTTAAATCAAGCAATCATATAATCAATCAACACATCATGTATTCTATAATTAACTTAGATTTAGTCAATAATAATTATTCTGATTTACTTAAGAATAGAATGTAAATATATGTAGTTATTCTTTCCCATAATCAAGGGATTCTCTTGTACTATATAATGCATCATAGTATATGAATAATACTTACTTTTCCTCAAATCCTCAATATGGTGTCAGCCTAATCGGTCCTCTCTAACTCTTATGCAACACAATTTTTTTCTGTACTCCTCTGATCCCTTCTTATAATAACATTTTTCTTATACTACGACCTTTCCATTCCACACATACCAATTAAAACCCACTCCACTCCATATTACATGAATTGGTCCATTACTTCTTCTGCCACAATATTCCAATGGCCAACGACGACGCTACGATTCCCACGCACTCAACTCCATATTTCTACTCCTTCCCCCACTCTAACTATGATAACCTTCCCTTCTTCTCTCAAACTCACCTCTACCACTTACATAGGGTGGAAAACACAAGTTGAAGCCATTCTTGATGGGCTATCTCTTCGCCACTTCGTGGATGGTTCACAACCATCTCCTTCTCCCTCACTCAATACTAATGGCGTTGAGTCTCCAAATCCTAAATATGACTCTTGGTTTCGTCAAGATCGTCTTTTATTCAGGGCTCTTCTAGGAACCCTTTCACCTACTATCATTCCCTTAATTACAAATGCTAAAATTTCTCATGATGCTTGGCACATTTTGTCATCTACATTTGCCAATCCATCAAGAGGACACATCAAGCAACTTAATTATCGACTTCGTAATACACCAAAACTCTCTAATCAAAGTATCACCGACAACATTCATTCCCTCAAAACTACAATTGATGATCTTTCCCTTCTTGGAAAACCTGTTGATGCGGAGGAAATTTCTGAAATTATTCTTCGTGGTCTGGATCAAAAGCTTTATAAGCTCATTATTGATGCGGTAAATGCCCATGACACCCTTATCTCTATTGCTGAACTACATGAGAAACTCCTCCACTATGAACTCATCCTTGCCCAAACAACAACATCATCTTCACTCCATACACCTATTTCAGCCTTTTCATCTAACACTCGCAACAACTCTCAAAACCGCCAACACAATCGTCCATCCTAAGGTTTGCTACCTACTCCACCCCATACTACTCAAACCACCTTTAAAGGTACTTGTCAGTGGTGTAGAATGAAAGGACATTTTCTCTCTCAATGCACCAAATTTAAGCAACAACACCCTCATATTACAATCCCGAACCCTCCCCGACAACCCTTCCCTCCATCCTCTTTCAAACAGCAAGCCCACACAACCACAACTTTACCCTCAACTCATAATGAGTGGCTCTTGGATAGTGGTGCCACCCATCATGTGACCAACAACCTCCATGCATTATCCCTCCATGCTCCTTATGATGGAAATGAAGAACTTATTATTGGTGACGGTACTTCTCTTCCCATATCCCATATAGGGTCTATGGTTCTTTACACTTCCTCTTTTCCTTTCAAACTCACTAACGTTCTGTATGTTCCTCTTATATCTCGTAATATTTTGTTTCTCTCACGCCTATGTCTTGATAACAATATTCTAATCAATTTTTTCTGTTCTTACTTTCTTATCAAGGATCTATCCACTCAACAAACTCTACTCCAAGGCCTTACTAATGCTGGAATATATGAATGTTCTCTATCATCACCTTCTGCTCATGTTGCTGTCAAAACTCCATTATCATCCACTTGGCATCATAAATTAGGACATCCATCTAATAAAATTCAACACCTTGTATCGTCTTTTATTTCTAGCACTAAAAATATTAGTCATTGTGATATGCCTTGTAATTCTTGCAATATCAATAAATCACACAAATTACCATTCTCTCAATCTACCGTTTCTTCTCATGCAGCCTTGAAAATTATATATTCTGATGTATGGTCCTCTCCGATTATGTCTTATGGCAAATTCAAATATTACATTGTGTTTGTTGATCACTTTACAAAATATATATGGCTATATCCAATCAAACACAAATCTGACTCTTTGGTTGAAATTTTTTTTAATAGACCCATAAAACAAATTTATTCTGATAATGGAGGTGAATACCTTAAACAGTCTGCCCATCTCTCATCTTGTGGCATTACCCATCTTACCTCTCCACCTCATACTCCCGAACATAATGGCTACGCCGAACGTAGGCATCTTCACATTGCTCAAACTGGTCTAACTCTACTCTCTTATGCTCAAATGCCTCTTGAATATTGGCCTCTTGCTTTCTCCACAGCTGCTTACCTCATTAATCGTCTACCTACTCCTACCCTCTCAAATAAATCCCCATATCAAGTCTTATTCAATAAAATCCCCAACTATGATAAACTCAAATGCTTTGATTGTCTCTGTAACCCTTGGTTAAAACCATACACCTCACACAAATTACAACCAAAATCTACTCCTTGTATTTTTGTTGGTTACTCTCCCACTCAAAGTGCTTACTATTGTCTTAATCATATCTCAAATAAAATATGTGTCTCTCGTCATGTTCGTTTTTATGAACAAACCTTTCCATTTTCCATACTTACATCTAAATCCACAACCTCTTCCAACGTCACATACAACACAGATGAATGGATACAATTCTCTATACCAATTATTAACCAAAACACTCAAATACCACCCAACAATCCTCCACCCACTGCCATAATCCCATCAAGATCAAATACAACCATTGACAATCCCACACCACACTCACCCGTTGTCCAAATTGATGAGTTAACTGGTAGCTTACAAGAAGTCCACCCTAAAGATGCATCACACAATGTCATTTCAACCGACTCCACCACCCTTGTTGATGTCCCAACTTCTCCACCAATCGAATCTTCTACCCCATATAATAATATCATCACCAATCCTATTCCAACATCGACTCGTATGCGTAAACCAAGTAGTCGATACTTTAACTCTGACTTTCTTCTTCATACCGCCATTCCCCCACCCATTTCTGAACCACACAACATCATAGCTGCCCTTAAACACCCACAATGGCGTAATGCCATGAATAGTGAATTTCAAGCTCTCAAACATAATCAAACATGGACTCTTGTTCCCTCCTCTTCGGCTCCCAATATTGTTGGTTGCAAATGGGTCTTTCGTGTCCAATATAAACCTGATGGAACCATTGACCGACTCAAAGCCCGTCTTGTTGCTAAAGGTTTTCACCAAGACCTGGAATTGATTATGTTGAAACCTTTAGCCCTGTCGTTGAACCAGCAACACTCCGCCTCATTCTCTCTATTGCCGTTTCCAAAGGATGGTCCCTTCGTCAACTTGACATTAACAATGCTTTTCTCCAAGGAACTCTAACGCAGGATGTTTACATGAGCCAACGTCCCGGATTTATTGACCCATCCTATCCGAACCAAGTTTGTAAGCTACAAAAAGCCATTTATGGACTCAAACAAGCTAGTCGTGCTTGGTATGATGAACTCCGCACTTTTCCAATGTCACATGGTTTCAAACCTACCCTCTCTGATCCCTCTTTATTCATCCTCACCACCACCCCCACACCCTTATACCTCATTGTCTATGTCGACGATATTATAGTCACTGGACAAAATTCTACTCATCTCAACACCTTCATCCAAAATTTATCTACTCGCTTTTCACTCAAGGATCTCGGTACTCTTTCTTACTTTCTTGGTGTTAAAGCCATTCCCCATCCTCAAGGTCTCTTTTTATCTCAAAGCAAATACATACATGACATTCTACATCGCGCTCAAATGCTAAACACCAAACATGTTTCAACTCCTCTTCATCCTTCTACTTCACTAACCCTCAATGATGGTACTCCCCTCCCTAACCCTACGACTAGGGATGGTCATGGGTCGGGTCTGGAGCGGGTCTGGCCAGACCCGAACCCGGACCCTTTTATTTTTTTTGGACCCAGACCCGGATCCGGACCCTAAGGGTCCAAAATTTTCAGACCCAGACCCAGACCCTCCGGATCTGACGGGTCTAGGGTCCTTAATGGGTCCTTAACCAAAGTCTCTTTCATATATATCGTATTTTTGTAAGCGACTTATATCGTATTTTATATATATTTAATTCTAATTTAAAATTTAAAAACCGCATAGCGTCATCCATGCACACTAAAGTTCTATTACAAACACTTGTTTAAGTCCATCAAATTCAAAATACAAGATTATCACTTAAAAAAACACTTCTCAAGGCATAATTAAAAACCAAATACAAAAGACTAAAAGAGATACATAGTTTATATTCCATATTTCCATAGCATTACAATCAATTTTGATCAATCTTCTTCAATCTCATCAAGATCCTAAAAGAAATATCAAACAATTATAAGTTAGTTTTCCAATCCAAAAAAAGTAAATCAAAATAAAATCATTAAAGTTAAAACATACTAGTTGAATCACATCAATTTGTTGTTCTTCATCAACATCCGAATCATCAATTACTATGGAGCAAGCATGAGCATCTTCCGAAGAACCTTACAAAGAGATTAAAAAAAACAAAAAACATATTACGATTACCAAGTTTACACATAAACATAAACATGGCGTTGAACAAATTGAACAAAATCAGAAATTGAACAAAAAAAGTGGCGTTGAAATTGAACTCCCAGAAATTGAACAATCATCTAATAAATCAATCATCTAATATTCTTATTTTACACACAAACATATTTACAAACAACAAAAAAAATCAGAAATGACAAAATCAACAAACTAACCCAGAATTGACAAGTTTACTAACAAGATTACCTCAAAAATGGCGTTGAAGGATGGACAAAAATGGCGTTGAAGGAGAGCAAAGCATATGGAGAAGAAGATGGGGTGCGGCGCTACTGGGTAACTGGAGGAGGGTTTGGGACTTGGGACTTGGAAGTATAAATTAGGGTTAGATAATATATATGAGGTGGGAGTATAAAGTTACTGAACTTGTGTTGTGGGTATATGGGTAATTGCAACCCAACACATCATAATATTTTTAAATAAAAAAAACTAATATTATAAATCAAATTACTTAATTATTAAGGGTCCGGGTCCGGGTATGAGGGGCGGGTCTAGGGTCCGGGTCTACGGTCGGGTCTAGGGTCCGGGTCCGGATCTCAAGTTCAGATTCGGACTTGGACCCTTCAAAAAAAAATTGGATCCAGACCCTTAAAAAAGGGGCGGGTCCAGGGCGGGTCCAACAGGGTCCTGGACCCATGACCATCCCTACCTACGACATACCAAGCCCTTGTAGGTGCCCTACAATACCTAGCTCTCACCCGTCCTGATGTTGCCTTTACTGTTAACAAACTTTCTCAATTCCTGCACCGCCCCACAGACTCTCATATGCATGCTCTCAAAAAACTACTTCGTTATCTTCATGGTAGTATGCGTCACAGACTTCTAATTCGAAGCAACTCCCCACTACATCTCCATGCATATTCAGATGCCGATTGGGCAGGTGACAAGGATAATTATCGTAATACATCAGGATACACTACAAGAAATTTTATATTGAGCGACAAAAAAGACTTCTTTTCGGCGACTAACATAAAGTTGTAGCACATATAAATTTTGGGCGATAAAATTAAAATGTGAGGCACAATAGTACAACTTGGGCGACAAATTTTAAATATCTGGCACAATAGTAATGCTTGGGCGACAATTTAAAGTATGTGGCACAATAGTATTGCTTGGAGTGACAAATTTAAAATATATGGCACAATAGTAATGCTTGGGCGACAATTTATAATGTGTAGCACAATGACTTTGCTTGGACGACAAATTTGTAATGTGTGGTACAATAGTATGCTTGGGCCACAAATATTTAACTTCATTTAAATCACAAATATTTAACTTCATTTAAATCACAAGTTTATCAAATAAATAAATACTTACATATCTAAAATAATAGCTTAATAAAAACATAAATTTTTATTTTATTATACACATTCAATTTTTCAAATTTACAAGTTCTAAATCTAATATATTCTTATAATGATTTTTTTTATATAAGAACAAATTCTGAAATTAATTCTTGACTATGTCCACATTCGGTCGAGACGCAACACAACATCGGTCGAAGCTTCAAACAAATTGGTCCAGAAGCTATTTGTGGGTTTTATTCAGTTCGGTCCAATCTTTAAAACTCCAATTGCTTATTAAGCTTGCGGATGAATTCTTGATTATTCAATTAAATTTGTTTATAAAATTCTTAGGTATTGTTTTCTATTTTCAATTGCTTAAATCTTTTTTGTTGATTCAATGAATTCTTATATCTCAATTTTCATTAATAATTTATTTGTTGATTCAATGGATTCTTTGTTGATGGAAACTCTTTTCTATTACCCATTTGCATAACTCTTTTTTGTATTCTTTTGAAATCAAGATTACAAATTAAGATTTGTTGTTGAGGTTCTTGTGAAATTAGAGTTTGTTTTTGATGTTTTAATTGCTTAAAATTGTAGTTATTATTTTTTGTTTACACAAATAATTGTTAATGACACTCGTTTGTTCCTTTTATTTTTTGTTTTGAATTATTTTTCTTTTCCTCATATTTTTTATGTTAATATTGCTAAATGTGTTTAATTGATTTTGGGAAGAGCAATGTATTTTTTTATTTGAGAATTCTTTGAATTTTGATTAATGAAATGGTAAAATAATTGGAACGTTGTTACTGAATTTCAATTTATATGTTCAAGAAAAAGGCAAAGATTTTGTCATGGAGTATTTTTGAATATAAAGAATTGATCATTTAAGAAATAATGAAGATATTCAGTCTTTTTATTTTTTCAATCTTTAAATTTATGTATGAGACAATGTCTGTGGTTAAAGAATATGACAAAGATAAGAGTTTATTTCAAGTTAATTACCATAAGAATATGACAAAGTTAAAAGATTATTATATGTTTTTGATGAAACATTTTTCTCACCATATTTATGCATATTCTAATAAATTTGTGTTCTTTTCAGGTTGAGGTGGCAATATTTAAAGTTTGCATAGGAATGTTTAAGTTCGTTTGGAAGAAAGCTTATGTCGCGCATAGATAATTTTTTAGTTAAAACATGACCCTCATGTATATAGTTTTAGTTTATTAGGATTGTACGAGAAGTGCAAGATATTCAATTTGTAGGCTAAGTAATTTGTGCACAACTTATTGCCAATATATTGGCCACTTTTCATTGATTGCCAAAAAGTAATATTCGCCAATTTTTATGGTTAAAATATGTTATATTATTTCAAGAAAATCAAAAGCAAATATGTAATGGAAATGTCAACCAAAAGCATGATGATTAATCTTTGACTTTGGACAACAACAACAAAGATGCAGCCCAAAGTGTATTTGTCCAACAAGGAAATTTGATGCCCATATTGGAGTTACGTTCAATAGTTGATATTAGGCCACAAAAATTTTTGAAGCCTAAAGCACGTTTGGGCGACGACGAATAAAGATGAAGCCCCAGATCAATACTCTTGGGCGATAAATTAATATGGCGCCCAAAGAAATAACATGGGCGACAAATATAATATGAAGCCCAAAATTAAATTTATGGGCGACAAACACAATTGACGCCCAAATCTTATTCTTAGGCGACAACTATTAAATGTGGCTCGATGATTTTATACATGGGCAACACCAATTGGGCGACACACGTGGTGACAAAAATAATTTTGTCGCCCATCCCTTGGGTGACAAGTTTTGGTACAATGGGCCACAATAATGATTGTCGGCCAAAACTACTTTTCTTGTAGTGATACATTGTATATCTTGGCTCAAACCCCATTGCTTGGAGCTCAAAACGTCAGCGTACCTTAGCAAGCTCATCCACCGAAGCTCAATTTAGATGTGTGGCCTCTACCACAACTGAACTTGAATGGGTCACATCACTTCTTTTTGAACTAGGCTACAAATCTGCAATCACACCAACCATTTTTTGTGATAACCTTAGTGCCACTCATAACTCGGCGAACCCCGTGTTACACTCTTGAATGAAGCACCTTGCACTTAATTTTCATTATGTATGGGAAAGGGTTCGATCCGGCTCTCTTCGAGTTACACACATCAGTGGCGATGAACAATTAGCCAATGTCCTCACCAAGCCCCTCCAGCAGCCCAGGTTCGATTACTTGCTTTCCAAGATTGGCCTTATCTTAGGCCCGCCCATCTTGCGGGGGCATATCAAGTAAATAATGTCTACAATCACTCATATATTCTTCCCTTAAATCAAGCAATCATATAATCAATCAACATATCATGTATTCTATAATTAACTTAGATTTAGTCAATAATAATTATTCTGGTTTACTTAAGAATAGTAAATATATGTAGTTATTCTTTCCTATAATTAAGGGATTCTCTTGTACTATATAATGCATCATATTATATGAATAATACTTACTTTTCCTCAAATCCTCAATAAAAATCTCAAAATGTTCGAACGAGCACCTCCTGTCTCAAACGAGTAGGTTGGTCAAGCGGCCTGATTTTAGTTTCGTTGTTATATTTTTGCTTAGTGTATTACTTAATCCCTTTGGATAAAGTTCTAACTTGCTCTAAATCTCAATAGGTCTATCTTGTAATCATCGGAAAAAGAAAATATTAAATTCATTAAAATGGATATAATTTAGAATGGATGAGTAATTTATTTTCCTAATCAAAATTAGGGTGAAATTGGTTTGTGGTTTGGTTTTTACGTAAAATTAAATCAAATTAAATTTAATTCGGTTTTTTGATTTTCAATCAAAATCCAAATCATAGTTAACCACAATCCAAATCATACCAAATCAAATAAATTCGGCTACACTTTTTAAATTCAATCCAAACCAATTTTACTCCTTTAAAACAAATCTTTAATTGTAAATCGAATTGGAAAACAAAAAGATAAATTGAAAATTTTAATTAAGAGTTAAAGTAGCAATAGTTTAAATGATAAAATGAAACTTATCTTGTTGATTAACGGGTTATTTTTGTTTCTAAGAGCGCTTTTGTATCGCCTACTAAAGCGAAATTGATCTTTGAAATTTCGATTTTTTGTCTTTTGTAAGATCAAACCAAAATATTTCGATTTAGAAATTCCTAATCTAAATCTGAACCAATTTATAAAATATCTAAACTATATTTCTTATTCAACTTAAAGTTGATTTAATTTATAAATTATTATTTGAATAACTTTCAAACCTAACTAAATCATGCAAGTATACTATCACTAAAGTATCAATAACAATTTGTTTTTGGGATTAGTTGGATCCACTAACCCTTTATGGACGACTCTGGTAAGTTACCAATCTATTTATTTTCAAGCTTTAATTAGAATTAGAACATGTTGAATTATACCCTTGTCTCAAATGATTAGTATATTTTCTTTAGTATGTTACATTGCATTTATTTGTTTTTATTTTTCTCATAATTCATACTTTTTTAAAAATTTTATTCAAATATTTAGTTTTTTTATCTTAACTTTATATTTCTCTAACACTTTTATAAATTTATACTTAAAACTATTTTTATAGACAAAAGTATTACTAGCAATGTTTTTATACTTTTACCGATATAGTTTTTGTGACTTGTGCAATGCACAAAATTTGTTAAATTGACATTAAATACATATAAATATAATATTCAAACAAAGATGCAAGTACTTATTGTCATTATCAAATTATAATATTTTTTTGATAAAATATATTAATAAATAAGTACAAGTTATAACAACGTAATAACTGCATGCTTCATAAATAGTTATTTTATATAAATAATACTCGCTATGTTACTACTTCCTTTTTGTTTGTTCACTTGACTTTTTGCACGCATTTTAAAGCAAATTTTGATCTTTAATATCTCTAAGTTTGCATGATAAAAAATTGTGGTAAATTATACTCCTATATAAAAAATTCTTTGTTTGAAGATTTGACAATATCACATGTGAATATATTTTGTCGTCATTATATACTTCAAAAATCGAATCCAAATTTCTCTCTCATATAGTAGAAAAACTTAAAGTGGACAAACAAAAAAGAGCGAAATAAACCAAATACAAACATTATAGTTTTTTTATAGGAAAAGCTACCTACAATAATCCAACATTTTCATGATTTTCGTACAATAATCCAACTTATTGATTAACCATGAGTAATCCAAACTTTAAGGTATATTTGACTAGAGTAAACCCGGTAACCAAATGACTTGCTACAGTATTCTTTTTTTAAAAAATAAATTAAATAAAATATCGAAAAAATATTTTTAAAAATGTAAGAAAAATAAGTTTGGTTAGCTTTTTTATATATTTTTAAACTTTAAGGCATATTTGACTAGAGTAATCCAACCTATGTTTACTCTACAAATATATACCCTCTAAAGTTGGGATTGTTTATGATTAATCAATAAATGAGATTATATATTGTAGAAAAATCATGAAAATATTAAATTATTCTAAATTTTTTATTCCTTTTTTTTATATATATTAATATTATTCTCTTATTAATGAATGTGAATACCATAGTACCTAGTGATTACTCTCTTATATTCGACTAGTATTACATACAAATATAAACCTCATTTAACATAACGCCTATAATATAAAATCAGAATAATAAGTCTAAATATTGATTAATGATTAATTAATTTATTTACAATTTCTCTCAATTTTATAAATCATATAAATTTTAAATAAAAATTCTAATAAGTAGTAGTTCTAGTTACATTTACGATTTCTCTCAATTTTATCTGATCAATGCAATAAAGTGAACAATCCACATTAAAAAAAAAACTTGTCAAAACAAGATAGACACATGGTGTGATTAGTTACTTGTCTATATTAATATATTGATAAAAATACAGCAAACTAAAAAAATGGATTAGTAATGAAGAAAATACTATTTTGAGGTTTACTCATGCATTTACCATAATTACTATGGATTAGTATTTAGTAATCAATGACAATTTAAGGTCTTAAACATAATCATATCTCCAACACAATCCTACATTTAGTGGCATACATTGACTTCATTATTGAATTAGAACTCTTCAAACATGTTTTTACAAACTTTAATAATATATTAATTTTGTTAGCTTTTTACCATTAAAATGAGACCATCACTATTCTTTTCGCGTCTCATTGACCTTCATTGTTTGACACACTATTGTAAAAACAAAATATTATTATTATTATATTAGTATGGATCAATTATCAACTACACCCTTTAAGTTTACTCAATTTCAACTAAACAGCCGCGAGCTTTTTTTTTACCAACTACAACCTTCAACTTGGAAAACATGACAGCGATTAAGCCAAATTACCCGAAAATGACTTAATGACCGATTGAACCCAAAATTACCGTTGACTAAGCCCTTTTACCTTTGACTTTAATTTTAAAAATACCATTTACTCATTTTCATCAAAAAATTAAAAAAATTAAAAATCTCATTTGCATCCTTCAACATCCTTCAACTCCTCCAATACCAAATCTCAAAATTTCAATCTTCTTCTTAATGATATCTAATCGGATTCCCACTCACTACAATCTTCTTATCAGTAGGAAATCGATCAACTGATGAATAATAAGCAACAAAAACTAAATCAGCAACAAGTGAAAGAAACCAATTAGCTAACCCAGGAACTGAACTTTGTTTTTCAATCGCCATTTTTAATCCTTTAAAAGCAGCAATTAAACAAATAGGGAAAGATACACAACCCCCAGTTCCAACCACGATTTGGGGTTCAAACTCCTTCATTATCTTTCAACTTTCACGCATTGAAGTGACCCATTTTAAAGGGATGCCCAGATTTTAAACAGTCAAAATGGGTCGAACCAAAGGGGTTGCGGGTATCGCAGCAAAGTCACATCCAGAAGCGGGTACAACAATGCTTTCCATCCCAGAATCAACACCAATAAATAAGATTTTGGCATATGGATATTTGATTTTCATCTCATCTGCAATTGCTACTGTTGGAAAATTCTGCCCACCAGCTCCTCCAGCCGCAAAAACAACCTTCAATGACTTTTTATTTATGTGTGACTGATGAAGATAATGGAATAAAAAAATGGGTTTATATGTTGGGGCTGGGAGGGTGATTGAAATTTTGAGATTTGGTTTTGGAGGAGTTAAAAGATGTAAATGAGATTTTTAATTTCTTTTTTTTTTTGAAAATGATAAGTGTGATTTTTAGAATTAAAGTCAAAGGTAAAAGGGCTTGGTCAAAGGTAATTTTGGGGTTCAACCGGTCATTAAGTCAATTTGGGGTAATTTGGCTGTATCGTTGTCATGTTTCCCATGTTGAAGGCTGTAGTTGGTAAAGAAAGAAAAAGTTCGCGGTTGTTTATTAGAAATTGAGTAAACTTATAGGCTGTAGTTGGTAATTCATTCTATTAGTATAAATGCACGAAGTTTATTAGTATATAAATACCTATAAATAAAAATTTAGAAGGAATATGCAATGGCCTAATATAGCGAACATAATTTGAATGTCCCACGTCACATTTTAACTTTTAAAAATGCTTTCACTTGGTAAAACTCTAAAATCATCATTTATAATTTTCTATTTTTTATACAAAAGTATGATTCTATGATTTGATCTAATAAAATCTTTTTAAAACTTATCTTTGATACTTAAAATCATGATTAATGTAATAAAATATTTTGAATATCAGACAATCACACATGAACCTGTAAGAACGCTCTGTTTGCAAAATTCAGTAAAATCGTCATTTGGAATTTTTTTTTTCCGTTCTTTTAAGGTATTGTAAGATTGTATGATATGGTATAATGATATGATTGTATAACTATATGATTGTATGATTTGATTTAATAAATTTTTTTGAAAACTTAACTTTAATACTTAAATCATAACTAATGTAATAAAATCTCTTGAATGTCACATAATCACATTTTAATCTATATATAAATGCTACATTTGGCAAAATTTTATCAGTTCTTTTAGATGATTGTATAATTGTACGATAAGTTTTTAATTATAATTTGCACTAAGTTAAAGAATATAAAAGGTGAAGAATTTAATGTCATTGATTTTATTTAATTGAGCATATGATTTTACAAGTCATACAAAAAGTAATATAGTTAGTTTAATATCTATCAAACTAATATGATTTTATAAAGATGCTAATATATTTATTTACATTTTCATCACGAAAATACAATTTTATATTATTTAATTATATATTTTATAGTAATTATAACTTAAGATTGGAGAATTGGATATGATCTTGTATTATTTGGAGTAAGTAACGATTTCTCTATTTAAGGTTTTAAGTTCTATTCTCATCTACACTTCTTCGTCCCTCATACTACCATGTAATACAAAAAGTATTTAATAACACTGATTCTATATTGAGCGGTCTCATTGTGAGACAGACTTAAATTGGGTAATCCCAAATTATTAAAAAGAAACTGTTTCTTGTACACAAGTGAATATTCAAATTTTATTATTAAAATTTTTTTTTATTAATAGACTTTTTGTATGGACCCCTCTTACGATAAGACGGTTTCGTACAAATGGGTTGATTTAATAAATAATAACAAATTAAGATTGAAAAGCATAAATTGAAACGAAGGCTAGAAAGATTTTGAAAAACACAAAAATTTGGAGGCGACATTATCATATTGAGACTGTCAATATGGGCCTACCCAAAACTAAAAAATGAATAATAAAAACACAAATTCTTGTATAAATCAAAGAAAAAATAAAATTTATTTTTGACACCAAAGGTATCAATTATCAATTATAACCTTAAATAGATCAGACCCTCTCTTAAGAGACCGTCTATAGTATAGACGCCTCTCAATAGAGCCCAGCCCACATTTTCAAAAATTTAAAAAAAAAATTAAAACAGACTCGCATGTTTGAGCCTATTTCGAGTTAGTGTTATAACTTATTAAAGTTGGTGTTATAACCCATTAAAGTCGGTATTCTATTAAAGTTGGTATTTGGAGTTGTTGTTATAACCAATTAAAGTTGGTATTATGCCTATTTGGAGATACCAATTTTAATAGGTTATACTACCAACTCTAACAGGTTATAATACCAACTTTAATAGGTAATAACACCAACTCCAAACAGGATTTAACAACGCGCATTTTTTTTAAGTCTTTTTCTACGTGATAATGGGCCGGCCCATTTGATACGTGTCTCTTGTAAAGACGATCTCAAATAAAAATAGTAGTAAATAAATCAAATAATAAATGCATAGCGTGAAAAAACTATATTTGAGCTGATTGGACTATCTATATCATAATGAGATCCTCGCGTCCAAAAGCGGCTGTTTGAAAAACTTTACCAGCGGCCCACATGTCAAAGAAAAGAAAGTGCAGGCCTGAGAATTGGATCTCTTGAGTATTTGGTCCAACTTTGGATTATTCTTTCAGTGGGATACTATGATTTGAATTTGGAACTAAGTGAGTTCATCAATAAAAACCATGTAATAAGATACTTTTAAATTTATTTTCATTTATCAGTTTATAAGAGTCTGACTCTTCAAATTTAGCTTTGGATTAGCTCGTACTTACTAACAAAGTGAAAAAGTCAAAAAAAAGTGTAGAGATTTGTTCGCAGTTTGTAACTGAGAACAAAGGGGATCACTGGTCAAACTTTGTAAAAAATCGACCATTGTTACTAACAGCGGGCCATTAACATCCAAATTTAACAAAAGTCAATGTAGTCGGCCGCTATTAGTAAGAGCGGCCGATTACTTGGCTGATTTTTGTTGACTCATCCTTTGTAATGGCCGGTTGTTTGACCCTGTTTGACCAGGGATTCCCTTTGTTCGCAGTTACTAACTACGAACAAACCCCTAAACTTTTTTGACCCTTGCTCTTTCTTCGCAGTTAGTAAGTGCAAACTAAACCGAACCTAGTTTCGGGGAGTCAGACGCTTATAAGTGGAAATAAGTTTAAAAGTATCTTATTCCATGCTTTTGTTTTAATGATTAATCTTATTCATTTCAATTTTCATTTGGAACCACCACCCAACATTTTGAACTTCTGTTTTTTAATCATCATAAAATCCTTTTTAATTGAGGTAATGGACAATAACAATAATAACTTAGAGTTTTTACTCGTAAAAGACTGGGTTCAATTACATGAAAAAACATATCAGTTTCAATGGTCGTCCACATGAATACTTCTTCTCTATTTATTTTCATTTTCTACCATCTCAATTTGTAAATTCAACTTTTTCTTATCGTTTACGCATCTCCTCTAAGTTATTTTCAGACTTTTTTTACCTTTTTTTTCTCATTGACCTCCAAAGTACTTCTCTAGAACCTTATCATATGTTTTTTTTTCCATGTCAATAAAAGTAATGTGCAAATATGTTTCCTAACCTTATAATGCTTCATTTTGTCCCATAAGATGAACCGTAACATAAATCCAAAATGGTGCTCTAACATGGAGATAATCTCTCCAAAGTCCAAACGTAACTCTATCTCTCTTTCCCATAACTTTATACACAAAAACTTGGCCGAGACAGCCTCAATATGAGACGGGACATGGGCCGGCCCAATGATAGGCGCGTGGCGTGCACGCGCGCGCTTTGCCCTTCAAAATCGTTTTTTCATTTTTCTGGAAAAATTTCAATTTGGACCTTAAAGGTATCAATTTTGACCTTAAACATATCAATTTTACTCTTGCTTTGCTAAGTTTTGCATTCAAGTTAGAATAAGAAACAAACATATAATTTGATTGCATACCATTCTTTGTTAAATATATACAACTTGTACAACAAATTTTTGCATCAATTACATACATCAAATAATTTGTACATCAAATGATTTCTATAACTACATATACAATATGAATGGATAGTTAACGTTACAACCTATAAAATTGAGTATTTTGAACATATCAACTGTTATGTTAAGAGGAGAATCGAGTATTTTAACATATCAACTGATTATGTTAAGAGGAGAATTGAGTATTTTAACATATCAACTGATTACTTTAAGAGGGAAATTGAGTATTTTAACATATCATTTTAGTAAGTTAGCATTACAACATTACAGTTGGTTAAAACATAATCAATGTTCTACTAACATAATCATTGTAGTAAGTTAGCCTTCATATATTAACATCAATGTTTACCCAAAGCATTTAGACATACATGTTCTACTAACAAACTAAGATATTGTAGATATAATTGTTCCACATTCCTTCAAATCAAAATAATTTCATTGTTAATTTATTCAATTCTCATTTTATAGTATTCAGTTTCATGATTAATATAGTTCATACAGGTATGATTAAATTGAAATTGATATCTTTAAGGTCAAAATTGATATAAAATGTACATAAATCATGCGTATCAGTATTAAGTTTTTATAGTATTCAGTTTCATTGTTAATTTATTCAATTCTCATTTTATAGTATTCAGTTTCATGATTAATGTAGTTCATACATGTGTGATTAAATTGAAATTGATATCTTTAAGGTCAAAACTAATACCTTTATGATTAGAATTGAAAAATGCCCAGAAGATGGAATCAAAGAGAGAAAAGTGGGCTGGGCCTCGTCTCAGAATGAGACGGTCTCGGCCAAGACCGGCTGAACTTTATAATATGGCTAAATAACCCAACTAAAGTAAATAAAGCATTCACTTTCGTACTTAAAATTTTAACATGCCATTTTAAATGTTATAATTGACATTTTGAATAGTAATACAATCAATTTAGTTATTTAAAAAATTACTTTTTAGAAATTTCTCATTTTAAGATAGCTAATATAAGATTTGCTTTTTTTTTTGTATGAATGGTGATCTAGTATTCATCGAAAAATGTCCGACAATACAAAGTTATTGGTCTAAGATACATCATTACCCAACTACATATCATCACAAACATTGGATGAAGACCAATGAGTTAGCGTATAATCTATATTATTGCACTCTCTAACACTTGAAACTAAAAAAAATCAACATATCCTTAAAAAAATATTGAGCATAATTACAGGATTGTAAATATAATAGCTTCTTTATTATATATTAAAATCATGAAAAAATTGTAATTAATTCGAAAAATAGAGATAAATTCTTTAATTCTTCTATAGAAAATTTTGTTTGAATCTTTTGAATTTCATGATTATATACAAAGCATTAAGTGCAAATTAGTCTACTATTTTAAATTCATTTTCTTATTTCATGATCGAGCACACATATATAAACAATAAATTCACTAAGGTACACCTACCTTTGGATGCACCCTATATAATTCTTTTTTAACGGTGTGATGACACCTCTGATTAAAAAATCGTAAGAAATTAATAAAAAAAAAACCAAAATACCTAACATATCAAATTGATATGTTAATCACCAACTACAAGCTAAGGTTACAATCAATGTAAAAATGTAGACAAACATATATATTTACTTCACGTTGTTCTTGTGTGAACTAATAGGACCCGATATTCCTTTAAAGCTTGGCGATTTTTGTTGAGAAGAAGTAAAACTAGACTTAATACTAACCTTACTAATACCACTACAAGCTGCCTCACTATTTATAGAAGACATTGGTGAAAATAGCTTGTTTTTGTAAGGTGAATCATTATCCGAATAAGCTTCAATATGCAGAGATCTTAACCTTGGTGAGTTTAATGGTTTCGTTTTCGCTTTAGCTGATTCGGTTGCAGCCATATAAGCTGGAAGATTTAAGGGTGAAATCGGGTTTAGACCCTCTTCACCACACGAATTTTGCTTCTTGTGTGTTTGATATGATCTTCGAGGTACAGTGGTTACCTCGAAGATGTTTAGGCCATCTATGTGCCTTAATCGATTCGGTTTGTTGTCGTCTTTTTTTGGTTGTTCATCACTCACATACTGCTCTAGCCAGTGCCTTAGTCTGCCCTGTGTTATGCAATCTTCTGAATCTGCAGAATGCTGTGAGAGAATAGTGTTTTAAGTACAAATACATTCGGCAAAATAGCTTAATGAACAACTTTAGTTTATTTTGAAACAAAATAGCTTAATGAACAACTTTAGTTTATTTTGAAACAAATAGCTTAATGAACAACTTTAGTTTATTTTGAAACAAATAGCTTAATGAACAACTTTAGTTTATTTTGAAACAAATAGTGGGTTTGACTAGTCAAGTCATCCAATGCTAATGAATAGTAATTTAGCTTTTTAAACAATTTATTGTTATAATAAATTGTTTTTGACCAGCTGTTCATTGCATCGGATTCAAAATCGGCTATTAAAACCAGCTAATAAAATCAATTGGTCAAATTAGTCTTTGTAATCAGCTATCAATTATTTACCAAATACCCCATTGTTATAAGGCTGGTAAACTTGTGATGTTTTTACATACATAGTTCATTTGTATGAGACTGTCTCACCATGAGACGGTCCCATATAATTAGCCTTTGTTTAAATTTATTACTTTAAATTGTAAATGAACATTTTAATAGACTAAATGTACATAGATCATCTACATGAGTCAGCATAATAGAGATAGTCTCATTCAAGAATTTGTGCGAGTTTTACCCTGTGATTAAATGAATATGCTTTGATTCTTTTGCTTCTGAGGATGGCTTCTTTCTTTTTTAAAATGATGTCAATTTGCTGTTCTTTTGTCAAAAGTTCACAATCCTTCCTTCGTTGCCTAGATGATTGTATCTGCATTGTTTATCACAAACACCATAACGTAATAATTTGTAAGTATATCTGCTTTCAACAGGGCAGTTTATAAGCATGTGGAATATACTCGACCGTACAAAATCTTTAAAATTGACGGCTTTCGAATAATAAATGACACATAATTAAATAGACTAAATAGACCAAAAACTTAAAATAATGGTTGAAACCGTAAGATATGTAGTATTAGGTCAACTCAACCAAAAACTGAAAATAATAGTTGTAACCGTAAGATATATTTTTTCACACACTTTTTTGGCTGAAGTATTGATGCAACGTATGCAACCTCATGCCAGCAAACAATGGCTAATCAATGAGTAAATTCAACTAATACATTAATCCAAAATATTCAAAATTATGTAAATTGTAATTTTGTGAAAATATCTATGGATTATGGACTGTAAGTTAGGGTTGGGTCCATTTGTTACTTGCTATCAAGAATTGCCATATGTGGTCCGAATTATTCAAGTGGGTCAATAGATGAAGTATTATTTTTAAGCATAAAACCTCTTTAGTTGAGCTAATTTTTTCTTGACTAAATGTACTTTTTTTTTTTAATGATTTTTTAATCTATTTTTCTCTACTTGAATATTTAGATTAAAACTTTGACATCTTATATTGGTTTTTAGCATAAAAAATTGCACACAATATTGTAATTTTAAGTTGAACCAAGAAGACTTCATGCAAAATAACTCAGTGAAGAATATGCTTCGTCTTTTTAGCTTTATTTGAAATTGTCAAGAAATCGCTTGAAGCAACAATTTAAGCAAATGAGTAGTCATATAAACTCTAGATATCACGCCCATTCTTACAAGAGCCTTTTTGGGATAGAGCTAATCATCAAATGCTTTTTATATACATAATTTTTTATTTGCTTAATTTTTGCTTTTGCCTTTTTATATATCAGTCACTTTATTTCGAGATAGAGAGAGTATTTATCAGCATAGACGTCGATTAGCATGTACAAAGTCCAGTATTATACTTATTTGATTTATTGTTTCAATTACTATAAACATATGTATACTATTATACACGAGAGTAACATAGTAATAAAGAGTTAAATATTATTAATTAATAAATTGAAAGATCTTATCATCATCTATTGAGGCATATTCCTGTATCAGCAGCATGTGTATGCATTGTGTGTATGCAGCATTTTTGGTAGTCATGCATTTAGGGCGTTTTCTTGTGCACTTTGCTATGTCCTTTATTCTCTTCTTTTGTCATGTAGTGAAAAGAGGGCATGTGTGTGCTTCTCTCATTGGTTAAGGTTTTACCCCGGCCTTGTATATATTCTCCGGATGGCACATGAATGAAAATGAGCATGACAGTAATTCCTTGCCTCTCTTCCTTTCAGTGCATTACAATCATCATGTTATCTGAGACTTGATCTGATAAACCCTAAAACCCCATATCTACCCACTCTTTCTCCCTTTCTCACCAACAGGTAATAACTATCCTCCATGGAAAAAATGAACCCCCAAAACCCACTTTATCTGCACGGATCAGATGGTCCAAACACAGTGAGTGTGGAGAAGTTAGAAGGTATTAGTAATTATGAAGATGGAGAAGATCAATGGAGATTGCTCTTTCTTCAAAAAGAAAGATAGGGTTTGTGACTGGTACAGTGGTGAGAGATGAAGTGCATAAGGTGAAGGGTGAACTGCGGGATACATGTAATGACACAGTAATAGGAGGGATAATGGGTTCCGTAAAGGACTCTATCAAATAAACCATCATGTACATGTTGAGTGCAAGAGAAATATGGTTATATCTTGAGAGAAGGTATGCTGTGACAAACGAATCTCTTAAATATAAGTTAAATAGGGATTTGTACAATCATAAACAAAATGGATCAACCATTAGAGAGTATTATACAACCATGAGAGGAAAATGGGAGGAACTTGAATCTTTGGATCAGCTCCCTCAAATCACAACTGAGGGATGATATAGCCAAGTTCTTAGAAGCCCTAAATCAACAGAAAGAACAAAGGAAATTATTCCAGTTCTTAAATGGAGTGCATGAGAGTAATGGACCTCAGAGGAGCCAACTATTGATGATGACTGTGCTCCCCACTGTGGAGTTTGCTTGCTCATCTCTACAGCAGAAAGAATCACAAAGGGGTGTCTTGAGCACTCAACATCAACCACTTGAATCCTCAACAATGCTCAACAAAGGATGGAATCGTGTGGTGTGAAAGGACACACAAATGAGACATGTTGGACTGTGATTGGACACCCAAAAGGGCATCCCAAACACAAGCAGCCATATAAAGGAAGAGGAGCAGGAGTTGGGTCATCAACAAACAGCTATCAATCTTCTAATAACTAGGGACGTAGCAACAGGTATACTCCCTGTAAGATAGCAGCCAATGCCCAAGGTGACTTTGAAGGTTCTGGAATAGCAGTAAAACAACTTGAGCATATTCTAAAAAACTTACTTGGAGGATCAGCTGGAAGAAAATTTGTTGAATCAGAAGCAGATGATGAGTTTGATGAAGGTTTTGCTGGCTTCGCAGGTATGGTGACTTGTTATAATGTTCATATGGACAAAATGGAGTGGATAATAGACTTCGGAGCATCAGACCGTATGTGTGGTGAGCTGAATACCATTAAACGTAGTTTTAATGTGAATAGGGAATTAAAAATTAACATGTCAAATGGGAAGACATCTAATATTGTTGCTTATGGGAGTGTTGCTCTAAAAAATGGCTTACACCTGAATTCAAACACAACCTCTTATCTGTTAGTAAGGTAGCAAAACATGAGCAATATACCATGCATTTTTTTTATGAATACTGTGTGATACAGGACAAAATTACTAAAAATGTAAGAGGTGTGGGGGAGTGTAAAAATGGGTTGTATACTTGATTGATGATAGCCTTACTGCAGCCATTGAAAAGTTGGGCAAAAGAGTGACTCATCCTCATTCTAATGAAAGATCAATCAATGTCTTTCACTCTCTAAAAGTTGAGAATGGGGTCTTGTAACAACATGTGATGAGTGACACAACCCTTTGGCATCATAGACAAGGGCATGCACCACTAAAAAAGCTGAAACACATAGGGTGTGTCGCCCAAGATGGCAAAGAGGACACATGTTTGATTTGTCCAATGGGCAAAATGACCAAGAGTCCATACCCCACAAGTAAGTCTCACGCTAGCTCTCCTTTTGAACTCGTACATATTGATATATGGGGGCCCTATAGGGTTGAAACAAGTGATTGATGACCACACAAGAACAACATGGGTCACCCTCTTAAGGCATAAGTCTGAAGCATTTCCAGCACTCCCAAACTTTGTCAAAATGGAAACTACTCAATTTGGGAGCAAGGTGAAAATAGTCAGATTCGATAATGCACTTGAGTTTCAAGACTATCAGTGCAGGCAACTATTTGCAGAACATGGTATTCATCATCAAACCACTTGTGTAGATAGAGCTGAACAAAATGGAAGAGCTGAAAGAAAACACAGAAATGTATTAGAAATGGGGAGATGTCTAAGATTTCAAGCAGGTTTGCCAAAAACTTTTAGGGGTGGCCGCATCCTCACAGCTGCTTACATCATCAACCGATTACCCACTCCTGTGCTATCCAACAAACTCCCTATGAACCCTTATATCACAAAAAAAAACCCAACTACCAACTCCTTAAGACCTTTGGGTGCTTGAGTTTTGCCTACAAGCCCATGCAAACCAATGATAAACTCAATCCTAGGGGCGTCCCTTGTATCTTCCTTGGATACCCTCCTCACCAAAAGGGCTATAAACTTCTCAATCTTCTCACCAACCAAACATTTGTTTCCAGAGATGTAAAATTTTATGAACATATCTTTCCCTATCTATTATCCAAGGAAAACCTATCTCAACTCATTCCTCCTTCTCCTGATCACAAGATTACCCCATCTACTACTTGGGAGGATTCCTCTGATGAAGATGAATCTCCCCCACCTGAATCTGACATCATCACCCCTAGTCCACCCCAAGCCTCTCCTGTACCTCATATACGCAAATCAACTAGAACTCATCAACCTCCTACCTAGATGTCTGATTATGTGTCCAACTCAGCAACTCCTCATATAAATATGGTGCATCACATTGCTCCTAACACTGATGTTCATGTCTCCCCTCAATTTAACTACTTTCTGTCTCACTTGCACCACAATAGAGACCCTCTCACCTTTAAAGAAGGAGTTAAGTCCACTCATTGGATCACTGCCATGAATAAAGAACTTGCAGCTCTAGAGGAAAATCAAACTTGGGAGCTCATTGCCCTTCCTCAAGGCAAAAAGGCTATTGGAACAAAATGGTTATTTAAAACCAAATACCAACCGGATGGTAGCATTGAACGCTACAAAGCACGCTTGCTTGTCTTAGGCAACAAACAAACTACAGGCATAGATTATGCTGAAAGTCTGAAACCTTTGCTCCTTTTGCCAAACTCACCACATTTAGAGCTCTTTTAGCTCTTGCTGCAATTAACAATTGGCACTTATCTCAGATGGATGTAAAGAATGCATTTTTGCATGGGGAACTTGATGAAACAGTGTAGATCAAGCCACCTACTGGCTATGTAGCTCCTGGTGTCCCCATCTCTTTTGATACTCTTACTCTCAATCCTTCCTCCACCAAAGTATGCAAACTGACTAAATCCTTGTATGGTCTCAAGCAGGCACCTAGACAGTGGTTCTCCAAACTTTCCCTAGCCCTCAAATCCTCTGGCTTCTCACAATCTAAAAACGATTATTCTCTCTTTGCCAAACACCATGCCAATTCTCACACCATCCTTCTTGTCTATGTTGATGACCTTATCCTTGCTGGTAATGACCCCATAGCCATTCATAACACAAAAAAATTCCTTTCCTCTCAATTTCATATGAAGGACTTGGGGAAACTGAGGTATTTCTTGGGTATTGAGATTGACAGGAATGAACAAAGCATTTTCATATATCAACAAAAATACCTCACTGACTTACTTCATGGGTATCACATGACCAAGGCCAAGCCTGTCCGAATACCCCTTGACTTTAACATTAAGCTCAACCTTAACCTTGGTGATCCTCTTCCTACTCCTGTCCTCTATTAGAAACTGATTGGCAAAATAATATATCTCACAATCACTTGTCCTGATATTGCATATGTTGTTCACCTTCTCAGTCAGTTCATGCATAAACCCACCACCATCCAAATGCAAGCAGCTAAAAGGGTTCTCCGCTACCTCAACCTTGCTCCATCACAAGGGGTTCTCCTGGCTTCTTCCACATCTGCCACTTTATCTGTCTATTGTGACAGTGACTTGGGTGGTTGTCCCTACACAAGGCGTTGTACTACGGGTTTTTACATTATGTTGGTTAGCTCTCCCATCTCTTGGAAATCCAAGAAACAATCTGTGTTAGCTCGCTCTTCCACTGAGGCAGAATAAAGAGCTCTTGCTCTTACTACATGTGAAGTCTTGTGGTTACAACAACTCCTCAAAGATCTTGGTCTCAACTCTCTCAACCCCACTGTCATCAAATATGACAACAAGGCAGCACTCTCCATTGTTGCCAACCTTGTCCAGCATGAAAGAACTAAACATGTGGAAATGGACTGTCATTTCATCCGAGAAAAGCAATCAATTGGTGCCATCAAAGCTGAATACATTCCCTCTAAGGAACAACTTGCAGACATATTCACGAAATAGCTTCCCATACAGCAGCACAACCACCTTCTTGTCAAGCTTGGAGTTCACTCTTGCCTCCCACTCCAAGCTTAATGGGGGAGTATTGAGGAATATTCATGTATCAGCAGCCTGTGTATGCAATGTGTGTATGCAACATTTTTGGTAGTCATGCATTTAGGGTGTTTTCTTGTGTACTTTGCTATGTCATTTATTCTCTTCTTTTGTCATGTAGTGAAAAGAGGGCATGTGTGCTTCTCTCAATGGTTAAGGTTTTACACACACTGGCCTTGTATATTTTATCCAGATGGCACATGAATGAAAATGAGCATGGCAGCAATCTTTTGCCTCTCTTCCTTTCAGTGCATTATAATCATCATCATCATCATCATAATTTATACATAATACTAAAGCAAAAAACGGCTGACATAAGCAATCTCAAAAATTGATGAGGTGTCAGTTTCTTATGAAAATTTTTCCCTCCATTTAACAAAGATGACATCATGAAAGAAGGATGACAATAAGAATCTTAAATGCTAAGGATAATTAAGACTAAGAATAATTAGGATGATTAATTTGATGACCATTGTTAGAGACTTTTAATTGGGACTATAACATATTATATTAGCTATTGTTATTAATAATTCATTGAAAATCAATAATCAATAATTTAGAATTCATTTTCTTTGTTTTTTAAAATAATTAATGAAAAAAAAAACCGTGCATCGCACAGGGATTATCTAGTAAATATACTAATTCAAAATCTACTATGACATGTGGCGGCTTTAGAATGTGAGTTGTGAAATTCTTATGATTCGTCATATGTCACTTTGCTCAATCATTCCTTAATTAATTAAGTATTGCCTTTTTATTTCCGAATCAGATAATGTTTTCTTATTATTCTTTAATACAATATTAAATTCTATTATCTCAATTATTATCAATAACTCTAGAGTGTAAATGTTGTTTCTCTTTTACTTCTTTATTTGCGTATGTACTCCCTCTGTTCTTAAAAGATTGTCAACTATGGGTTTTACACACAAATTAAGAAATCTAGAATCTTTGTAATAGGTGGGTATTATTTTGATTAAATAGTATTGTGGAGTAATGATATATTGCTATTATGAGAGAGAAAAGACAATCAAATGAAAGATAAAATAAAGAAAAAAATAAATTATCATTGTCATTAATATAGAGAGAGTATAGTTGGGTAAAATGGGAGGGACTATGAGGGTATATTTAGGAAAAAAGATTTTCAAAAATGGAAAGTATCTAAAGTGGACAAACATTTGAAACTACCCATTATAGTAAGCTGGACAAATATAAAAGAAAGAAGGGAGTAATATCTTCATATATTTTAAATTTTAATGTTGCATAAATTTCAATAACTTACATTATATATAATATCTATTTTGATTGAGTATGTAAATTTTTTTCTATGATTATGAAAAAAAATTTATCTGAATAATTAATAATTATGCTAAAAAAAACTATCAAAACAGTTAAATTTCTATATATATGAAAGTTTTAAAATTCCGTGCATTGCACGGGCATCATACTAGTATACTACTCACTCCGTTCTTAAAAATTTGTCCTATTTGGGTTTTTCACATATATTAAGAAAAGTGGATTCTTTGTAGTAAGTGGGTATTATTTAATTAAATAGTAGTGTGAAGTAATGATTGTATTGGTATTATGAGAGAGTAAATGTTTAAATTAAAGATAAAATAAAGAAAAAAAAGGAAATTATCATTGTCATTAATGTAGAGAGAGTATGTTTTGGAAAATTAGAGAGATTATGAGTGTATATTTGGGTAAAAAAGATTTTCAAAAATGAAAGGTATTCTAAAGTGGACAAACATAAAAGAACGGAGAGAGTAATATTTTGATAATTTTTTCTTAAATTGTAAGAGTTTATAAGATAAAATTTATACAAGACCCCTAAAATTTACGAAACAGTCTTGTTAAATTTGCGGTAACTATTCCAAAAGTAAGAGGAATGATAGAAAAAACTAGTACTAGTAGAAATAGAATGTTTAGTACTTGTTTTATTTTCTAATGTTCTTCTCGTTTAGAATAATCTATTTTGGGGAGAAAAATTTGATTAGGATTTTTAAGACATATATAATTGATAAAATATATCCATGTGAGATTTCGTTAAATTCGACTTAATGTATATTTTTTTATCATATATTGAAACTAGAAAGGTAATTTGAAAATTGTGCAAAAAGTAAATAAAAGGGTAGTAAAAATAGTACCTTATGGTGAATTTTAGGATCCTTTAGCAGGTCATAATGATTGGGTGAGTTGGGTGTTATGAGTTGACATCTTTGAGCACAAAGCTGTGATTGAATTTTAGCAATTGACTGTAAACATTTCAGTGTTGTCATTGCCTGCCTTCGTACTGCTCTTCCTCGTATTATTGCTTGAAGCCTTACAAATCCTTTCAGTGCTCTCAATGCTTTTCTTGCCTGCACCATTTTTTCTCTATATTTTTATTTCTCATAAATATTATACTCTATGTTCTTAAATAAATTTCTCACAAAAAAATGCTTATAGAAAATAAGAAAAATGAAAATTTTTTTTGATAGTGAATATATTCTAGTATTCAATAATGAATTTGATGAAAAAAAGTGAAGACCATAAATGTTAAATAAAAAAAATAATATTTTTATTAAGTTAGTGCAAAACATATGAGATTAAAGAAATATATATTGGTTAAAATGAAGTTAGTGAAAGATATGTTTAGAACATAAGTATTATTAAAATATTCAAACGAGGCTAACAAAATTATTTTTGACCAAAATTTATAATATAGATAGAAAGATTTTTTTATGAGAATAACAAATAAAACAACAAAAATAATATATAAAAACTTTTTATTGAGTGGACAAGAGTACTCCCTCCTTCCTATTGAATTTACATTATTTTTCATTTTGGTTCGTACCACTTAATTTGGATCATTTTTATTTTTGGGTAATGGCCCACCATTTTCTTTAAATTTCATCCATACATTTTAACTCTCGTAATTAATTTCATCCATATAATTCATTTTTTCTCTACATTAATCATACCATTTCTTAAAAATATATTAATTATACCATTTTGATACAAGAGAAATTTCACGTGATAGCATCCAATTTTCATGAAACACCAATGGCAGCACATTTGTAAGTTCTTTTCACATATTAGCATCTAGTTTATACAATATCTAACTGTCATAGCATTTTTTGTTAAATTCTTGTCAAATTCTGTTTAATTCATCATTTTGCAAGATTTTTAAACATGTTAGCTTCTAGTTTTTGCTCTCAAATACTTAATTCACCATTTAAACGTTTAATTCACAGATTAATTAATTAATCAAAGCCCTTAAATATTGCTTGGAATGCACCTTTTGAACTTAAGAAATGCACCTTTTGAGCTTATAAAATGCGCATTTTGATTTATTTATTAGTGTTTGTAATGCACTTTTTGAATTTTATAATGCCAATAATTTAAATGAAAATAAAATTGTCATGAAAAATTGGTGAATTGAACATTTGAGAGCATAAACATATGCGATCACGTGGAAAAATCTTATACATGATGAATAAACAGAAAATAATAAGAATTTAACGGAAAATGCTACTACAATTAGATAGTGAATAAACTAAATGCTATTATGTAAAAAAAATCTTAAAAAATATTACCACTAACGTTGTATCCGATTCTACAAGCTATTTTTTTACCTTAAAACAAACAATTAGTTGTATCATACAATACTCTTTTTGATTCATGATATACCAACATATGTTGTCTGATTCTGACACCATCTGGTGAACTTCACATGATCATCATACACATTTGCCAACTCCACCTTGCTCAATTACTATATTCAGACAAATTCTCTCTCACTTTTAGTTTTTTTATTTTGGGAAATTATCATTGGTGCCCCTGAGGTATGTGTTATTCTCAATGGTGGATAAACTTAATTTTTTTTTCCAATGGCACCCATGAGGTTTAGTGGTAATTACAACCGTGACCTTTTTAAGTATTTTCCGTTAAAATTCCGTTAAGTTTCGAAATTAACCTAACTAGGGTTAGTTTCTTCTTCTTCTTCTCTTTCTTCACTCCTTCCATGGCTGTCTTCCATGGCTGTCATTTCTTCAAATCTTCCATTTTCTTCAATTTTTTGATCTTTTAATTAGACTTAAAACCATCAATCAATCTCACAAAACAATGATTGTTTCTTAAACCCAAACCCATCATAGCAGCTCCACAAGAAAATCCCAAAATCCAATCTTTAATTTCTCTTCTACAACTCTTCACGAACAATAAACAACAAATGCAGAAACCAAAACCAAGAAAGCCCATACAAACAATTCAATTTCTTTACCAATTTCTTTCTCCAAAACAACTCATAAAACCAAACTTGAAGAAATCAACAACACCACCAGCAATGTGTGCAATTGAATTGAGGATGAGTTTGCGAGATGCTTGCGACCCAGATCGTTTTTTTGCCCCATTTAGCAGAAATTAAGCTGTTATTGAGATTTAATTTGTGTGTTGGTAAAAGTAGAGCAGGAGAAGTGGGTTTAATGGAGATTAAGGTCATGGATTGTAGAAGTTAAGTTTCGGTGTACATTCAAAAGGAAGTGGATACTACTTTTCCCTTATAAAATGGACACTCTCTTAATTAAAAGATCAAAAAATTGAAGAAAATGGAAGATTTGAAGAAATGGCAGCCATGGAAGGAGTGAAGAAGGAGAAGGAGAAGAAGAAGACGAAACTAACCCTAGTTAGGTTAATTTCGAAACTTAACGGAATTTTAACGGAAAATACTTAAAAAGGTCACGGTTGTAATTACCACTAAACCTCAGGGGTGCCATTGGAAAAAAAAATTAAGTTTATCCACCATTGAGAATAACGCATACCTCAGGGGCACCAATGATAATTTCCCTTTTATTTTTAATTCAAAAATTATTAATCAATAACCGTGATTTGTAAATCACCATAAAAAACAAATTAAAACAACAAAACTCTCCTCCTATCACATCTTACCACATCTTACCACATAATGGTGATTTATTAACCTCACAAATAACCGTTATTTACCAAGACTTTCTCTTTTTAATTTAAGAACAATTATCTAGAATAATCCAATCTATTCATAATTTTCTTACAATAATTCTATTTATTAACTTAACATGAATAATCTCAATTATGAGAGATATTTTCCTAGAGGAAACCCGGTGATCACCGGATGACTTGCTATAGTAAGTTTTTATTTTTTTAAAAAAGATAAATTAAAATAAAATGTCAAAAAATATGTTTAAAAAATAAAAATTTAAGATTATTTTTATTATTTAAAATTTATTATGTAAATTCTCAAAATTTTTCTCTAATTTTAAATTAATTTTCAATTTAAGTTTTTGGTGAATTACCTACTATAGCAGTCATCGGATTACCCAAGTCTAGGCCCCTTAATATTGGGATTATTTATGGTTAATCAATAGGTGCGATTAGTGGAGGAAAATCATTAAAAAGTTGGATTATTCTAGATAATTTTTCCTTTAATTTATAAATTAAAATATAATTAAGTGAAATTTTATTTGATTCCTTTTAGTGTAAATTTATAAACATTAAATTTTTATAATTTTTAATCAAATAAACAAAATCAAATGAAAACTTAAAAATAGCTAATGATCACCTCAATGTGTTATGTTAATGAAGATAATAAAATATTCTTAATCAGTGAATTAATAAATGCAATAAAAAATATTTATAATTGTTAATTTGATGCCACTACAACATAATTTGCTTTTAGTGGGATATATTTAGCGACATTTAATTTAAATGTCACTATTTCAAATTTCTTATAGTGTATATAGAGGATTTAGTGACATTTATTGGACCCTTTAGCAGCATATTAAAAAGTCACACTAAAGCTTTTAGCGACATATGATCTAGTGACATTTCTCACAAATGTCACTATAGATTATAGTGACAATTACATATGTCCTAAAGACTAAATTAAGTGTCGTTAAATCACTTTATTGTGGAACTTAAAATAAAAACCAATAATTATTACCCTAAAAATATGAATTAATGATATTTTTTTAATGCCACTAAATTTAATGTCGCAAAAAGCTAAATTAAATTTGTTTTAGTGTGCGTGATTCGATGATAAAGATATTAACATTATCTTAAAAGTAAGTACAATTAAAATTATGTAATTTCAAAATAAAAAATTCTTAATAATTTTTGATTTGAATATCCGAAAGTATTTATCAACAAGCTCTTTTAAAAACGTGGCAATTTTATACAAAGAATCACATCTTTAATTTCCTTAGAATTTTGCCTCAAATAGAATAAGAGTTGACAATTCCGGAAAAGCAATTTGGCAAGTGTAACTCAAGAAATGAAATACACCAACTTCTAAAGCAAGAGCTAACGTATACGTTTAAAAGCATATTAGAAAAAAAATAAATAAAGAAAAGTTATATTTATTGTTCTAATTGAAGCATAATTTGTGAAAAAAATTACTTCTATAATTTAATATTATTTCAGTTGATATAATTTATGTTGTTATAAACTTTAAAATATAAATGTATTGAATCCTTAATATTTCTAATTGTGTATAACTTTAAATTATAAAAAACTAATATTAATAATCTTTGCGTTGAGATGAATCAAATAAAATTTCAGTTTGATAATTAACTTATAAATTAAAAAAATTACAAATTAAAAATAAATTGTAAACACCGTCAAAAAATGTAAAAAAGTCAAAAAACGAAGGAAATATCTAATATTAATTCATATCCCTATATATTAGTGAGCATCAAAAATGTAGATAAACATGATTGTGAAAGAAAACATAGTTATCTCATTTAACAACACATCTTTCAGCTAACACATCTTTCAGCTTACAGAAATTCTTACGAGTGACGATCTTTCGAGTGACGATCTTTTGAGTTTGTAATTTGGCTAAACCAAAAATAAAAATATAATGTAAGTTTTTCGTTAGGTATTAAGAATATTGTAATTAGTTATTTTGGATATTGTAAATATTTAAGTACTTACTCGGTATGTATTAAATATATTGTAAGTAGTAATTAAAGATATTGTAAATAGGTATTAAAAATATGGTAAGTAGGTTAGTAGGCTAACTTTCTCGGTAGACATTAAGAATAAAACAAGTGCATTAAGAGACTTTCTCTTTTTTTTAATCCCATTTCCCATCCTATTTCCATTCATTTAGACAAACAAGGACTAAGGTTTAATGGGCTCAGGGTGAAGTCTGTCAGGAGACCGGTTGCTCCTGTGCCAGAAAAAATTGTAAAAAATAAATAAGTCTTATCTCAATTATAACAAGTCTCCATCTGTTCCTTTTTGCTTGTCTAAATTTGTTTATTTAGAGTGGAATGAGTTCACTAAAAAGGTGATAGTTGAAGTATTTTAATTGATTAAATTAATTTAAATGTGGTAATTTGGATATAGTAAGTAGTAAAAGTGAAGGGTATTTTGGTCATTATTTGTGTGAATATGAGATATTTAGGTTAAAAAATCATTGGTAATAAAGAAAATGTGACAATTCATATAAATTTGCCAAATGAGATTATGAGACAATAGTTATGAATTGCCGGGAGTATATATTAAAGACAAAATATATTCACGTGAAATCTTATTAGATTTGTATAGATATAAAGTTTTTAATTAATAATTCTTATAATGCGTACTCAAAAATATTAAGGCTTAAACTTTGCTAAAATGGTACAAAAATTATCGACCAATGTTAAAAAATTAAAAATAAAAAAAATAAAAAACTTACAAGATAACCACGATAAACAGTTTGAATCTTGATAGCGGCTACAATATTGACATGATTTTGATGTTGAAAATGGATTGATTTGATTTGAGGTTTATTCACAATGATCTCTGGCAACTGCACTTCACATTTGACCATAATATGTTTTGAAGATTCATCATCATCATCATCATCATCATCATCATCATCATCATCATCTTCAAACTTGCTCTGTTTTTGTATAATTTCTGGAGATGATAGTGATAGTGATGGAAGTGTTTTTGTCTTTTTTAAGATCTTTCCCATTATCCATCTTCTTCTTTTGATCTTAATATAGAATTAAAAATACAATTACAATTAGTATAACAAATATAGAAAGTTAATGTAGTGATCATGTATATAGAAATGTTTACCTTTTGGGTTTGATGATGCTGCTCATTTGTTTGTAGTAATAAAAGCTTTTTTATGAAACTTAACCAATTCCTCTTCTTAGCCATTTTCTGAATATCAGACTAAAATGGACCATTAACAAGTTTTTGGACTTATATCTGTCATTTTGGAAAGATTGACTATAATACAACTAATTCACTTGTTTCTATGGACTAGTATATATTATATATATTTTGGTTGTTTAGAATTATTTGTATTAAATGGTGGTAATATAATAAAAAAATAAATTATCAATAATAAATTAATTTCATCATCATACCCAATATCTCGCCAGAAAACAAGGTCTGAGTGAGGTGAGGTAACGGACAATCCATACTCGTACTCCCTTCATATGGAGGACTAGTGGAAAGCGGTCAGTTTTAGCCTCAAACAATAAGAGCAACGTTGTCTCAAGATTGCAACTATTAGCAGAAAATACAACACAATTGGAAACTAGATCTAACCAATAAAAATAAAAATAAAAATAAAAATAAAAAGAGAAAAGAAAATAAAAATAAAAATAAAGTAAACCATGCACGATAATTATACAACGAAACAAAACAAACCGTGCAAGAAGCAACTAGACCGTAGGGCAGGGAGGTAACTAAGAAACTACTAGTAGTCTAAAAATGGATCTGACGTCTCTAACTACTTTTATCCATAGTTAGGTCCGCGGAGAGGCACAACTTATATAGGTCGTTCATGTAAGACTGATTTTTGTTTTGAATACTTGGTTTGTATTAATCAATAATGAGAGGTAACACCTCTATTATTACAAGAGACTAGGACTAAAATAAGGAAATAATATATTAACCTATAACTTAAATAATAGGAAACAAAATAATCTTAATACCCTAAATATTAAAAAAGATCTTAACTTCCTAAAACATAATATTATAAAATAATATCTTTATTTTATTCTGCATTTTATTTTTCTACACTCTCCCTCAAGTTAGGTCTCGGGATCACCGAACCGAACTTGCACAATAATTTTCTAGTCTTCGAATGCAATTGCCAATAGTTGAAAGTCTACTAGTTGATCTTTTGGTTTAGCAAAGGATATTTTGATGATCTCTTCGACAATTTGTCATAGTTGATTTTTAATTTTTTGACTTTGGATAAAAGGTCATAAAAAAAGTTTGGTTGGTTTATTTTTGTTTTGGGTCAATAATTTGGATTTTGGATATTTTGATTAATTGAGATCACTACAAAAAAACACAATTTCCCGACTAAAAATTACCGACTAACCAAAACAGTCGGAAATTACCGACTGATTTTCCGACTAAATTGCGACTAAATTAGTTTTTGGTCGCAATTTTGTGTGTAATTTACTACAATTACATAGCATACAGGCATACAGCACTATTCCAATTTAATACTAATAGAACATGTGTCCAGCCAACTTGCATGTGTCTGCCACTTTATTCCTAAAATTCATTTGTAAATTTTTTTTTTTAGAAATTTATATTTATTTACTTTGGTTTGTATTAATTTTATTTATTTCGTTGAACTAAAAAGAACAACTCCTATTTATTTTGTTTAACTTGTCATACTAGTTTAAATTGTCAGAACTCGAAAAATAATACACTAATATAATAATAATAATAATAATAATAATAATAATAATAATAATAATAATAATAATAATAATAATAATAATAATAATAATAATAATAATAATAATAATAATAATAATAATAATAATAATCCCACCTATTGATTAACCATGAATAATCCCAACTTTGAAGGGCATTTTCCTAGAGTAAACCCGGTGACCGGTTGACTTGCTATAGCAAGTTTTATTTTTTAAAAAAAACAAGATAAATTAAAATAAAATGTCAAAAAAAATGTTAAAAAAATATTCATAAAAAATTTACGAATTTTTTGTTATTTAGAATTTTTTATGTAAATTTTCAAAAATATTTTCTAATTTTAAATTAATATTTAATTTTGTTTTTAGTGAATTACCTACTATAGCAGGTCATCGGGTTATCTAAGTTTACTCTAGGAAAATACCCCTCAAAGTTGGGATTATTCATGGTTAATCAATAGGTGGGATTATCGTAAGAAAATCATGAATAGTTTGGATTATTCTAGGTAATTTTTCCTAATAATAATAATAATAATAATAATAATAATAATAATAATAAAGATATACTAATACGACTAATAATAACTAATACGACTAATACGAGTAATAGTGTTGTATAATATTAATAATAATAATGATAATAATAATAATGATATAGTAATACGACTTATAATAACTAATACAACTAATACGATTAAATAACTAATAAAGTATTAATAATGCACTAATACGAGTAATAATATACGACGAATGCACTAATGAACTACTTATACGAGGAATAATAATAATACACTAATGCAACTAATAATAAACTAATACGAGTAACAATATACGAGAAAAAATACGATTAACACTATATATTAGTTAAATAAAGTATTAATAATGCACTAATACGACTAATAGTACACTATATACTTATATTAATATACTAATATAACTAATAATGCACTAATAATATAGTAATACAACTAATAATAATACTAATACTACACAAATACGACTAATATATATTATGCTAATACAACTAATACCATACTAATAATAATACTTATATTAACATAATAATAATAATAATAATAATAATAATAATAATAATAATAATAATAATAATAATAATCATCGATAAACACTATAAGTGGGATTCATTTGTTATTAAATTTATTAACAACACAATAGGAATCATCAAGTACCTTGTGCTCTAGTGATTGAGGTATCACTCTTTGATTCTAGAGGTCAAGGGTTCCAAGCCTCATATGAATTATTGTGGAGGTATTGTGGCTGCTGCGTGGGCGGCCAAGTAGGCATTACGTGGCATTTCTTTTCAGTTTTTTTTTTCGACCAACCAGGTGGTAGGAATCTGGTCGGAAATTTGGTCGGAAAATTCCAATTTTTTTTTTTCTTATTTTGGGTTGAATTTAAAACAGTGTTTACCGACTAATCTCCGACTAAATGGGTAGTCGGAAACGGTTAGTCGGAAAATTCCGACTGTTTTCCTACTAAATTGCTTTACCGACCAATCTGATCCGGCTAACCCAAAAAAGTCGGAATTTAGTCGGTATAGCTATATACCGACTAAACTCCGACTATTCGGGTAGTCAGAAAGTTGCATTTTTATTGTAGTGGATTCAAACATAAAATTGGGTTGATTTTGTTTAAAGGGTAGATAGGTAGAAGATATGGGTTTGTGGGTTAGTTCGCAGGTTAATGGGTTGGGGGTTTGTAATAAGGGTAGTTTTAGATTAGACTAGGGTAACAAATGAGTAGCCTCCATATAAAACTCATTTTTTTTTAAATATATTCTTAATTTCCATTTCTGGTCTTTCTTTCTCTACTGATTTTTGGAATTCTGAGTTTATCGGTTCGGGGATTTGGTTATCCTTGATCACTTCTTCCTTTGGAGAATCTTTCTCATAGTGTTTTGGCGTTTTTGCTTCTAGTTTGTTTGTCCCTTCTTCTTTGGAAATTTGATTTTTGTTTTTTTTTCTTTACTCTCCCTCTCGCCATTAACTTTTATACTCACTTCTTCTACATTATTCCCCCTCGCGACCTCACGCTCTATGGTGTCGTTCACAGGAGGTAGCGAAAATTGGCCCGTATAGAGTATGAATCCAACTCCATAATTCATGGGCAGTAGTAGTGAATGAAATAACAAGGTCGATAATGTTGGAGTTAATACATGCGAGAATCCATTACATAACCCTGGCATCATTTTGTTTTCATTGTGGAGTTACGGTCGTCGGGGGAATAACGGTGATATGATTGAGCATCCCCCGATCGCCAAGTTCAACTTTCATTTCTTTACACCACGTGGTGTAATTTTGGTAGTTTAGTTTTTCAATTCGGATTGGTTTTTCAAGTTTTTGGGTCATTTTTTGAAAAAGTGTAACACCCCGGACCATCGGACCACCGGTGACTACTCATGCAGACTGTAAACTGGCCCCACAAACCAACACAAGTCTTTCCAGCGCACTTTGGCCTCACTCGTGCGCACCCAGGAAAACTTCCCATGAGGTCACCCATCCTAAGATTGCTCCCCACCAAGCACACTTAACTGTGGAGTTCTTAGCAAATGGGCTCCCATGAAAAGAAGATGCACCTTGTTGATATGAGTAGTCTATCAATCCCTTTTCAACCTAAATCTGGGGTATCACAAAAAGTTGGAACATTTGTTCCATTTGTGCCGTGGAAATCATGGTCCTGGTTTGGTTTTATTTTTGATTTGGTTTGGTTTGATTGGTTTTATTCTGATTTGGTCTTTGTTTGGATCAATTTTGGTCGATTATGATCAATGATAAAATACTGATAGAGTTTTTCCATCAAGGAAAACCTTACGGCTCTGATATCATATAGAAGATCATAATGTGGGAATCATGGTTATTAAAATGACGATCTGGAACGTAGGATCATACGATCCTACGACCCAGATCGGTGCCAGCGACTAGAATCGTGCATAGGATCGGAATCAGTCAGGATCGTGCATAGCATCGGTAGGCTCAAATTGGTACTTTGTGGCCTGTTCGTGAGAAAATGAGTTAATCATGACAAAATTGAGTTATTCTTGTGTATTGTATGGCTAATCGTGTATGTAGGACTTCAAAGAAGAATCAAACTATTGAAAATACCAAGTCATGTGAATAAAATCAAGCAAGAATACCAAAGATCAAGTTTTGAAGGTAATATAAAGTCTAGCATGATAAACTGAGTCGACTGAAGTATGCTCTCAAGCCTCAGTGAATCGACGACGAATTGAAGAAGAAGACATTATTTTCCAGAAGTATATTTCGACTCGACGTGAGTAGAAGGAGTGGTACGGCCGACTCGGCGGTTACTGCTGACAAAATGCCCATTTTTCTAGAGCCTGAAGCCGACTCGATGGTTGCCTGTTTTCAGGGAAGCCGACTTGGCGGTATGTCGACAAGCAGCACGTGCTCATTTTGCGGCGGTTTTTCATCAAGCTTTAGGTTAATTTTTCATGTGTAGTAAATAAGCCCTTAATCCCTGATTTAGGGCTCCTTATCTTGATTCTTCTTTACTCTTAGCTTTTATTTCATCCTTTAATTTGGTTATTCATTAAGCTCTCCATTAATCTTCCTTTGAGAATTATATGTCTCCCTTAAAATTTAATTTTTCTTGCTTTTAATTTCTTGTACTAGTTTTAATCTGTTATTAGTAAACCTTAATTATTTTCATTAATATTCCTTTAAATTAATAAGAATTAGTCTTGTTCTTCATTATTTGCCTTTCGATTTATCGTTGTGTTTCTATTGTTTAATTATTACTTCTCTTCAAGTTGCAAATTTCAATATTATCACATTTATTATATGTTTAGTATCATCTTAATTTATTTTTTTCACCAAGGTAGTGAGTAGATTCATTTTCTAGGGTTAGGATTTGAACTTATAATTCAAGTATGATTTGATTATTAGAAGTGTCTATAAAATTAAGATTAAAGTAATTAAATTGTGCTAATAAACCTAAATTAAATATGTTTTGTTGGACTAATTAATAGAACTAGTGTGTCAGATTAGATTAGGATCAACTTTGATTTAAGAGAAATTTGAGTTAAATTCATATTAATTTCTTCAATAAAATTAGCGTGTGAGAATTAATTTAATAGGGTTTAAATCTAATAGTTAGTCAACAGAGGAAGATCAGAGTTTAAGATTAACAAGATCATGTTTAATCACATAACTTATCCGACACTTTATAGAAAATGATTGAAGTTTGATCATACAAGAATTTAGAGGGTTTTTGACACCCTAGATTTTTTATCATATAGTTCTAATCCATATTTTCATTGCATTTTTAGTTTATTAGTTAAACAACCAATCACCTATTTTTCTCTTCAAGCAATTTAGTTAATTGAGATTAGCAAGTTCCTTATCCCAACTTCCTTCTGTTTGATCTGCATCTACACGTACACTGTGCACTTGCGGCTAAATAAAATTTGCATATCAAGTATTTCAAGGAATAAACTCAACAAAAAATTGAAACCGATACCATATTAAGGAATCAATTCAACTAAAAACTTATATAAATACTCAAGGTTGTTAAAATCGTGATTTTACTTTGAATCGAAAACAACTCTCAGATCAGATGGTAAAGTTGAATCGTAAAATCAACCAATTCTACAAATTTGTAGGTTTAAGACGCAATTGTTGTTTGTATTTATTGTTGAGATACTTTTAATGTAAAATACACATTGATTCATTTTTCACAAAACGTGGGTGAGACGCATCTTCTTGGGCTGGCCCAATTGTATATATTTTTTTTACCAATTTCACATATTAAAATGTCAATTTCAAGAGATAAAAGACTAATTTAAAGACTTAAAAGACCAAGTTTAAGAATTTGAAATTGACATTTTAATTCATGAAAATTGACAATTTTAAGAGTTAAAAGGTCAATTTTAATACTTAAAAAACCAATTTTAAGATTTAAAAGAGCAATCGCAATACATTAAATTATCATTTCAACTTTAATAAGGATGATTCAAACATTAAGGTTGCTAATAAAAACTTTAAATTGACATTTTAAGTCTTAAAATTAGATTTTTAAGTCTTGAAATTGTCCTTTTAAAACTTACTAGTATGTCAGAATATTTTAAAAGAATTATTGGGCTTGGGCTAGTTGCAAGGCTAAGGTCGTCTCACAAAAGAGTAACCGTTCATTTTTATCTATTATTTTTGCAATAATTCATAAAATATCTATGTTAATTGTGTTTCTATATCATTTAACAAAAAACAGACAAATTGACTTAGAGTATAGTTAGTCTACACAAACCTACACAGATAGAGTGCACACACTAATTTTCACCACTAAGAAACTTTTATTTTCAAGTACTTTAGATTTAAGGGCATTACAAAAATCACTTACAAGTAGGGTTGGCGAAGAATGACTTATAAGCTTGAGTAGATATGAAAAAGAAGATAATAATGAGAATAATTGCAGAAAATGACAAATAAAGGTGAAAAGAAGATGTGAAAAAATGTTTTTCTAATTTAAAAGTATCATATAGGTCGAGAATTGTCGCATGGCCTACAATTTAAGAATTGTCGCTTGGAATGTCAATTTTGTAAAATCAGTATGATTTTACAATTCAACGATATATTTTACTTAGGTTCGATTTAAACCCTGATTCAACTCGATATGTGCAGTTAAAATCGTAAAATCATTACAGTTAACGATCTGAATCGAAACTTACAAATACTAACAAAAAAACTCAATCGGATGTACTTAAATTGGTGACATTGTATGTTTTATACTTACAGCTACTCTTGTGAGAGACCGTCTCTCAAAGAGACGACCTCAAAACAAGAAGCCCATATTCTTATTTTCTCTTAAATTTGTGTAAATTGGGCCCATATTTCTAATACGTCTCTTGGAGAGACCGTCTCCCACAATAATTTGTGTTATATTTAAATCGGTTTTAAGCAAGGTGTAGACGTAAAATTGTCATTTGTAGTTAGTAGTTGAAGCACATGACGTGCGATTTCATGCATTCATATTCTACAAGTGGGCAGTAGCTAGCTAGCTAGGCTTATGTAGGTAGTACTATATTATCACATCCACTAAGTTGCATTGTTCAATTCATACAACATCATCATATATTTCATATTTTCATATCCTATATATATAGTGGTCCTCATCTAATCTCTTCCTATAATCAACGCATTATAGTCAAACTTATTGACAATTTCATTTCACGCACATTCTTAATTACTCCCTTCATTATTAAATATTCACATTTAATTATAATATATTGTATAGAAAAATGTCACCATTAGTATTAAATAATAACTGCTATCAGAAAAATAAAAAAACTTGAATAAAACCTTAATAGCTAGGAGAGGAATTCCAATGAAGTATAATCTCGCATGACGCTTGTGAATTTGGGATACTAACTTCAAACTTTAAAAAAAAAAAAATTGATTATACACCCACACTCTTCTTTTAAAGGGAATACGAATATAAATTGTAATTTGTCAGCTTTACCTCACCCGACTCCTACCTTTAAGCAGGATATTGGATATGATAATGATGACTCTTCTTTTTATCTTTGAAAAAACTATGTTCAATTTATAGTGTGGATCTAATGAATATTTTAATTAAAACATAATTGAAGGATTTTATCTTAGATTCTGCATCATCGTTGTATTAAATTGTGGGTGGCAATATTGGAGAGCAACAAATGAAATATTATGCAACGAGGTGTGTCCTTAAAGTTAAAAGAATAAGTTTTTTCAAACAGTCATTAGACCAATGCTAATATATGGATAAAAATATTAAGCTTTTATAGAGAATTATAGTAGAAAGATGAAATAGTGAAAATGCAAATACTTCAATGTATGACTAGACATACCTTGAATGATATAATTTGAAACAAAGATACATGAAAGGATTTGGTAGCAAGCTAGCAGCAAATATTGAAGAAAAGATGAAAGAGAATCTAATACGATAATTTAGGCATGTACAAAGACAGGGTGTTAGCGAACCCATAATAAATATGGAAAGCTACACCTCGAGATACTAAAAAGAAGGTGAGGTAGATCGAAGATGATTTAGAGGATATGAGTGAAAAATGATATGAAGGATATCTAAACTTACAAATTGAGAAGGTAGAATATCGAAATAAGTAGAGAAGAAGAACTCATATGGACAATCATTAAAACTGCATATAATAGTTTATATAGTCGATCCAAATCTTTTAGGATTAAAACACTAACATTTTTTGTGTTGTTAGTTGTTGTTGTACCCTAGTCGTGGAGGTTGGAACTGAAAAAACTTAATGTTTTTCTCATTTTAATACTCCCTCCTATTCTTCATACTTGTCCCATTTACTTTTTGGTTATTATTCACTAATCACTCTTAATTTGTATTTTGTTGTTTATCCATAAGTTAAAATATAGTCACCTGGGATCTTATTTTATTCGTCTCATTGGAAAGATTATTAATATCAAGTTTTATAATTTTTATATGCACAATTAAAGATATTAAAGGTTAAAATGTTGCTTCAGCATGTGTGAAAAAGGTAAATGAGACAAGTAGGGTGAATAGGAGGAAGTAGTTTAATATTTTAATATGGAGTAAATCAAACTATAAGTCCACATTGACGTATTGCAAGAATCAGATGAACATACTTATAGCACATAATAATTGAAGTTAGTGCAATAAAAGCATTAGAATGTAGAAAATAAAATGGCAAATTCTACATGATAACATTTAGTTTTAATGAAATGCCAGTGGTAGCACTATTTTAAGAAAATTCCACATGATAGCATCCAGTTTATGCACTATCTAATTGCCATAGCATTTTCCGTTAAGTTCTGGTTAAACTCCATTTAATTCATCATTTTGTAATTTTTTTCCACATGGTAGCATCCAGTTTTTTTTAATTCACCATTCTTAACGTTTAATTTACCATTTTAATGTTTAATTCACTATTTAATTCATTAATACCCATAAATGTTTAATAATTTTATGGAAAAATTATAATTGTTAAATAATTTTACGAAAAGATAATTTTAATATTTAATTCACCATTTTTAATTCATTGGTCGAAACAATTACTCTTTCAAATAAGTTCTTGTTTCAATCGGATTTTCGAAAGAGTTATCCCATGAGGATAGTCACGACGTTCGTTTTTCAAAAAAAAAATCGTTATGATGGGTAAAAATGACGTCAAATATATTTTGAGGTTTACGTAATGGAAAATGGGCGAATAAGTACTTGTGTCGACCGGATTTTCAAAAGAGTTATCTCATAAGGATAATTGCAACGTCCGTTTTTTGAAAAAAATCGTTATGATAGGTAATAATGACGTCAAATATCTTTTTCGGTTTACGTATCGAAAAATAGGCGAATAAGTACTTGTTTGGACCGAATTAGATAGTTTCTTATAATTTTTTCATAAAATTATTAAATATTCATGACCGTTAATGAATTAAAAGGTGAATTAAACATTAAAATGGTGAATCAAAAAAGTTAAAATCGTGAATTAAACAAAAATTGGATGCTACCATATGGAAAAAACTTACAAAACGGAATTTAACTTAACGGAAAATGGTACGTCACTTAAATAGTGCATAAACTGGATGCTACCATGTGGAATTTTCTTTAAAAAGTGCTACCATTGACATTTCATTAAAACTGGATGCTGCCACGTGGAATTTTCCAAATAATATTATTAATTATAATTAATAATTAGAAAAACCTAAGTGTGTCGGATTAAAGAAAACGGCTTATATCAAATGGTGACCCTAAGGGCTAATTATAGTTTTAAAATAATATGTTAAAATTTACACTAACAAGATGGAAAATATTCTAACAAGTTGCAATATTATACCTAGTCTTGCATTGTAAAACCCGATTGGGTACTTACAAAATATTGCGAATTAACAAATTACAAATTCAAAATACCCAACCAAATATCGGTTATAAATAACAAATGTAAAATTTTTTATATTAAAAACTTGAAATATTGGTAGATTACTAATACAAATATTGAATGAGTAATGGATTCCAAGGAATCAAAATGGAAGTGTTGATGAAATATAAGATTTTAGTATTGAAGCACTTCATATAATCATATTACTAAGAGATTTGAGTGGTTGTATTGTGCTTATTTGTTTATAATTAATGCAAATTTTACAATAATTTGCTGAAAATATTCAATATGTTGAGTAATATTTTGATAAATAAAAATTAATCATAAATTTCTTGGATGTTTGACTTGTTTTCGGTTAAAAATCGATTTAGATTCATAACAATTCGGTTAATAATCGATACGGGTCGAGTTGATTTTATTCGGATTGAGTTCGATTTCGTACATAATTAGAGTCGGATATGACTTGGTTCTGTCACTCTTAGATTCGAGTAATCACGATTAATGGTTATATGTTGATTATAAAAATCGATTGCAGTTCAAGTGCAACTTCGATTCGAGCTTAAAAAAACATATTTTCAATTTGCATAACGTTGAATTCGATATGAATTTTCGGGGAGGGTTACATTTGAACATAGGCTTAGATCCTTTTTAAATAGTACTCCCATCAATACCTACTTCGCATAGAAGACATAAATCCTTTTAAAATAATAAATTATACTTATTCTAACTTGCATTTTCTTGGTTTGACATAACATGTTGATTAGTCACAATTTTATTGGATGTCACATGCAATTATTTGTACTACATCTTAATAACATTTAATTTGTAGTTCACATATTACTTCTCTAACATGGTTGGTTTGAAGTTTGAAACAAGCAAATAAGTTGGCGTGATTATAAAAGTTATTGTCTCAAGTTGATATTTAAGTACAACTTACTGTGAATATATTATTAAAAGGTCTCCTGAGAGACCGTTTATGGCATAGACGGCTTTCTCAATAGCCCAGCCTAATAGCTGACATGACTATTCAGTTACTCATTAAACAAATAGACTGACCCATATTTACACGTCGATCTATAGCAAGAATTTGTGATTTACATCTACTCTTATAGTCTTGGTTAAGGATTATATTGTGAAAACTCCAAATCTTACTACATTAGTCTTATATTAATGATCTTTTGCATAATTTTTAATTTCTATGTGTATGAATTGAAATTCTTTTAATCATATGCTTAAGGGCTAAGCTTGTGTAGTAAGATGCAACCCTGTGGTTTCAATTTCACACAATTTTTTTTGTTACAGGAACCTCTATTTTTAAGGGTTTTCTCGAGCTGATGTACTCTTTGGCTGCATCCTCCATTATGGGTATAAGTGCGCCTTTCTTCCTTTCTCAAACACTAATAATAGTTTACTATGAGTTGGATACACCGATAATATGATGATGCATTGAAACTAATTGGTCTACTTATATATGAATGAGATTAGTAATAGGGATGATGGATTATGAAATATAATATTTTCATCTACTATATATTTATATTTGTGGTTTTTCTACTCCAAATAAATATGCTTCCATGATTTTTTGTAGGTAGTACTATAAATAATAGGAGTACCATCTAACAAAATCAGATAGAATTTTCTAAACAAAAGTTTGGAACTTTGAGGATTTTAGAGAAAAAAAAAGGTAAGTTAACTGATCATTACATATTCTATTTGTTGTGTATATTTAGTTAGATAATTACAATGCATGGTATATATATATATATATATATATATATATTACACACTTCAATATTAATAGAGTTTAATATAATCATTCCTAAATTACTCCTATACAGTGCTTTAATAAAATTTAATCTTTATTAGCGATAATATCACATGTTAATTTTGTTCTATTCATACAATTGATGTTCTATTGTTGGAATTAATGATTTAGCATTGTTATTTTACATGTAGAAACAACTTTTTATTTGAAAATGTGAATATTAATTGTTTGTTATATTTTTATCCTTGTGTTAATATTTATGTCCCTATATATTCCATATGAATGTAAAACATATTTTGAAAGAATGGAAAGGTGAAGTACACTTTAATTTGAAGTAAAACATATCATATGTTATTGCCCCAACAAGTCAAAAAAATCCAAGAAAATGCAGCTTTAATTGATGAGAAACCAGATGGAGATGGGGCATTTGATTTTAATTATAAGTATATATAATATGTACTCCTACTATGCAAATTCAAATAATTATTGACTAGAAGTGGGGAACTCTGAACATGCAAGCTATTAGAGAATGTTGGGCTACAAGACAATTTGCTCCTATTTCTTTTGTTATTCTCAACATGGAAGACAGTTGTTACTTTATTATATGGACCCATTTTAAGACTTACCACTGCTTTTTTCTATTTCATTTTATTTTATTCTTCCAATTATTTATTTGGGTTTTTTTGGAAGTCATAATTTGAGGATGATATTTTCAATTGAGTTATTTTTAATTTAATGTGGAGTATAATTTTTTGGTTGGCCCATTTTACTTACCATTTATATATATATATATATATATATATATATATATATATATATATATATATATATATATATATATATATATACCTACTCAACATAATCTTGCAAACAAAGGAAGCTTCATCCGACAATATAGCTAATCTGATCAATTTGGTCCAGTCTTCAAAGCCTTGAGCCTTAAGTAAAACTGACGCTTCTATTATGACTTATTGAAACACGTTTTTGATTGCTATTTTTAGCCATCTCAAATACATGACTCTCACCACACCGAATTGTGCTATCCTCCTCCCTGCACTCACATACTTGCTACTTATGATACAAGAAATTTTAATGATGATGATGATGAATTATCAAAAATATGTAATAATAAACATACTATACCTATACTAAAGATAATGAAATAATTGTGAAGATATAATGATATGATATTGTTTATTTGAGCAATAAAGTTATAAATAATTATCTATATCACCTTATACATGAGGAATGTAATTGTCTCGTAAGTTAAATTGTTTATTTTTATTTGATAATTGGGAAATTTTATTAATAAGAGTTTTATAAAAGTGACCAAAATCAATAAAGGGACATCTAAAGCCCTCTTCGACATAAAAAAATCTCGTAGGAAAAAAGCCATTAAAGTAAAACATGTAGGACATCCTTTAAAATAAAGCGGGCAAGCCACAACACACCACTATCATACCAAAACATATGTTACAAAACACCTAGACCCTTTATATACATGAAAATCGCAAATATCGTTCCTCTTAAAAATTATTTTTATATAACTATGGTCTTCTCCGATATAACTCGGATTTTTTTGGGCTTAGACTGGACCAGACTGGAACCCCAATGGATGAATTAGTTTGACATCAATTTTTTTCTTATTTATGAAAAATCAAGAGAGATTTCTAATTCTGAATTATAGTCACATAGTTAAAAAGAAAAATAATAGCAAGCCTTATATATATAAAAAAAACTACCGAAAGAAAACCTAACACTTTTCTAAAAGAACCTAACATCCTTCCTAAATAATAGGAAATTAGAAATTAGTAAAAACTAAAAATACGAGTAAAAATAACTATTATTTTCTACACTCCCCCTCAAGCTGAGTGGTCGGATCTTGAACACCCAACTTGCGAAGTGTCTCTTCAAAGACTTATGTTCTAACTGCCTTCGTAAGAATATCTGCGATCTGGTCCTTAGATGTGATGGATGGAAAACTAATGACTTTGTTTTCAAGTTTCTCTTTTATGAAGTGAAGATCTACTGCTACATGCTTTGTACGATCATGTTGAACCGGGTTCTCAGAAATACTAATTGCAGCTTCATTATCACAATAAAGCTTACATGGTTTAGTTTGATGAAAACCAAGTTCTTCTAACAACTTTCGAGGCCATAAAATTTCAGTTAACCATTTGGCAATACCCCTGAATTTTACTTCAGCACTAGATAAAGCTACAATCTTTTGCTTCTTAATTTTCTAGGTCACCAGATTACCTCCAATAAAAGTAAAATATCCAGAGGTAGACTTTCTTCCATCTCTATCTCCTGCCCAATCTGCATTAGTATAGGCTAATAAATCAAGATTACCATTCTTTTTGAACAAAATACCTCGGTCACACCTTCCTTTGGGATATCTAATTATCCTCATAAAAGCTTCGAGATGATCAGTTTGAGGAAGATGGATAAATCTACTAACAATTCCTCCGCATAAGCTATGTCTGGTCTAGTATGAGAGAGATATATAAGTTTACACCCTAGTCTCTGATATTGCTCTTTATTAGTCAACTTAGCTCCCTCAACAATTTGTAAACCATGATTAGCCATTATTGGAGTTTCCGTTGGCTTGCAATAATCATCCCAGCACTAGCAAGTAGATCAAGAATATATTTCTTTTGATTAATGAATATTCCGAGCTTTGATTTGAGAACCTCAATTCCAAGGAAGTAATTAAGATTTCTAAGATCTCTCATTTCAAACTCTTTAAATAGTTTTCCCTTCAACTTTGCTATCTCTTCCAAATCATTTCTAGTTAATTATCATATCATCAACATATATTAGACATGTAGTTTTCTTTTCACGTGTCTTCAAGAATAAAGTGTGGTCTGCATTACTGTGCCTATACCCAAATTTCCACATAGCAAGAGTGAATCTCCCAAATCATGTTCTTGGAGATTGTTCTAAACCATATTAGGCCTTATTAAGTTTGCATCTCTTTCCCTTTTTAAATTTGTGAGTGAAGTCGGGAGGAGCTTCCATATAGATTTATTCCTCAATTTCTCCATCAAGGTATCCATTTTCAACATCAAACTGATGGAGAGGCCATTCTAAATTAGTAGCAACTAAAAATAAAACTCGAATTGTATTAATTTTAGCAACGGGAGAAAAAAGTCTCAGAGTAACTGATCCCATAAGTTTGTGTGTATGCCTTTGCTACAAGTCGAGCCTTATATCTTTCAATGGTACCATCAGCATGACATTTAATAGTACAGACACATTTGCATCCAAATGCTTTTTTACCACTTAAAATAATGCATTTTTCCCACGTATTATTCTTTCATAAGCCATTAATCTCCTCCTCCATTGCTACCTTCCATTCTTTACTTTTTAAAGTTTCGTCTACATTGCGAGGAATATTGTAAGAACATACTGCAGTATGAAATGAAATTGCCTTCTGTTCCTGTCGGATTTCGCAGAACAATTAATTAAGTTAACAACCTTCTTAACTGGTGATTTGACTAAGAAGATTGTGCTGGAGAGGGTCAACGTCTTTAATTCTTTGCCTGTTATGCAACAAGATCTTAACGGCTTGAATGGCTAGAGCTTGAAAATATTAACACGACGGTTAGAAAAGGCCCGGGAGGTGTTCCTCCGGGGACCTTCTCCGACGCCCAAGTCAGTATCAAAGAGATTAGGATTTGCTTAACCAGTCCTTCAAGATGCACAATGGCGATCGAGTGGATTATGGCTTAGGACTTGTTTAGACGTGAGGTCTTTGTATAATAAAGTTTCTTGGAACAATATTAGAACGAAAAAGATCTAGTTCTTACTTACAGAGATTTCTTTAGTATAAGAGTTTTTTTTTCTTTTTCCTCCCTCTCTTTATTGCATGTTTTCTTGTATTTATATTAAATGATTGAGCTCTAATACATTCTCTCTCATGGTCCCTTCGAACATTCCTTGCATGCATTCTATTGCTTTCTTACATGTGGCAAGATACAATTTAACAATCAACTTATACACACTATCCGACACGTGTCTTACTAATCCTGATTACATATGAACATTGGACAAGTATTTTAATGCTCACGTGAGTTCCTCATGCAGAAACCCTTACATTTACTTGATGTTTTCCTTATACCCTGGGAGACAAATGTTCCCAAATGACGATCCTCCCAGAGGCCATGTTGCCAGATAACATCGGTTTTGACTTTCTTTGACCAAGTTTTACCTTAATCAACCTTGCTTAATATTTTTACCCATACAATCTGCCCCCCCAGATCTACAAATTCTCCTTTCAAGAATTTCGTAGGTCTGTCTTCAGGGATATTTCGATCTTCTGGCAAGTGTCGCTTCTTCGCCCTTTCTTCGGATTTTCAAGAACACTTCAAATTTTCTCATTTTTTCTTTGTCCTCGATTCCGGCCAGTTGTTATCTGGCATCTACAATCAACACATAGCCCTCGTACATTATCTTTGATATTCTTGTACCTGGGCTACCCACCGCTTTCAGGAACTGTTACAAGTTCGTCACTTAAAGGATGCCTTGGCTTGAAGCTTTGCCCTCTTACTCCATGGCATTCTCCCCTTTGCTTGGAATCCTCCCATTTCACCCATGGGAGTTCCTCTCATTGCTCAATTCAAGGTCATCCCGAACTTCTGGTAACCCCGATGCGGTGGTAGGGGACGTACACTAGGAGGAATAAAAATGAAAGTGAGGACAACAGTTCTCTTTATTGTGGGAACCTTCCCACCTTCGTCAATCACTAAAATTTTATCCAATAGGAAAGAAAATAAAAGGGTCATAACAGTGGGAATTGTATATTGCTCTCCCAACTGTAATCAACCCCAAAATTTCAATCCTACCCTCCGCTTTTTCTTTGACGTTGGGATGGCGGGTGTATCAATCTTCTAACATTCTCATTTGTATTATCCTTGACTTGGGAAGGAATTTTAATCTAATTAAAGATGATAATGCCTTCCCAAAGTCAAAGAAAATATTAACAAAATCATTAATCCTTTGTTGAGCCAACGTTTCTGGCAACTTTTTCTTTCTGGATGGTTGAACCTTACTCTCATTTTGTGAAAACTTTAAGAGCTTCTTTCTACACATCTCTCTAGATTTTTCTTTTGCGTGTAAGTTTTCTTCGTACTTGCGTAATCGATTAAATTTATAGCCATCATTTCACTGTACGCGCATTAATGACCCGCCTAATCGCTGTACTGCAATCGTCCAATCGCTGAAACCCTAGTCTACGACCTTTGGGGTTTTGGCGGGAAAGTTATCGACGGTTGATCTTCTAGCTTCCAAGCGTCACCATCTGAAACGGTTAATTTTCCTCCTTTCTATGTTTCTGAAATAAATTACCCTACTATATATATTTTTGACTGTGCATCCATTATTCCCTAAACTCGCGTTTCTCCCCAAAATTTCTCTGAACGATAATTTCTCTAAACACTTCACGGCTTGGAGGGTAAATCATTTATCCCTTTTGATTTCAGCAAAATGGATGATAAGGCTTCCAAAAATCACCAGAAAGCTGCCATATCTAAGGAATATCATGACATGATGGTAGCTGGCAAGGCAAACTTCGTACTGGAAGATTATTGCCATATCCCTGGGGAGAAGGGATATTGGTGTAGATTTGGGGATGTGGGGATGTTAGCCCATGAATATATAATCTCTGACACCAATGAGGATGATATCTACATTCCTCTCAGCATCTATCACCTTGCTTTCGGGCTTCATTTCCCTCTTCACCCCTTCTTCTCTCAGATTCTTTGTCATTTTGAAATTTCTTTGAACCAGCTGCTTCCACAAGCAACTAGAAAGATCATATCTTTCATCTGGATATGCGAATACATGAAGTTGCCCATGACTCTAAGGTTATTTCAGAGCCTTTTTAAATTGGATGAGAATAAAAACGCTCCCTTTGTCACTCTCTCCTCCATCAACGGATCCATGGTGTCCTTCCCAGAACTCAATAATTTGAAGGACTATAAGGATATAATCATTTGGGTTAGGGTTCCTAAAACCCTTGGTCACCCCTATAGATATATGCCCCCAGTCTTTTGGAGTAAACCCAATCATCGGGAAACCTTCAACCTTGACCAAGTGAAGGAATTCTCCAGAAGGAAGAGGCATGCCTTCTTTTACTTCTGTAGGCTTCACGGTCACAATCTCCCCTCTGGCTGGATACCTTATGGCTTGGTTATCCAGCAAGAATTGTGTCTTTCTCTGGTGGGCTTGTTCTCTTGCGTTACCCCTGGAACCTTATTCAACCATCTGAATCATTACTATTATTATAACTGTTTTACTAACTCACATTTTCTGTTCCGGACAGAGTGCGCTGCAAACGTGATTCCCTGGAAGTTTCTAGGTATTTTCCCCCAGGGGAAGTACTATAGACCCGTACTGACTTCTCCTTGGGTCGACAACACTGTCAACCATCATCTTTGGAGATGGTGTACACGAACACCCCCTATACCTGTTAAGAATTACTCAGAGAGGAGGAGAGCTGGCCAGTATGTTGACCCTTGGGCTCCGGCAGACCCTCCCAAGTGGAGGAGGAAGGACATCTGTCCCGACAACACCTGGGGTCTGATTAAGCCGGGGCGTGGTCCCCTTCCGTCTTCTAAGAGAGACTTTAAAGATCCTCACCCATAGGTTGACCCCCATATGACGGTCTTTACAGACGAAGCGCCCTTTCTGGGATTGAACGGTGGGGTAAAGAAAGTGAAAGACGCTGGTGCTTCCACCTCTTCTGCCAAATCCAATCTCGCCGGCCCCTCTTCACGAGCTGCTACCAAAAAGAAGAGGAGTGTCAAGATTAGGAAGGAGACTGACACATCCACTTTTCAGGCCTGGGAAGTTGATGTTATTTCCTCTGATGCTTCTCCTTTGGCATACCTGGATCCTGGGGGTCCACATATTATTGTGCTACACCCAGGCTCTGCCCTAGGTTGTTGTTTATCTTTTCGCGTTTGCCTTTACTCAGCCCAATTAATAAACGCATGCTGATTGAGTTCAATTTCTTTTGTAGCTTCTGGCAAAGCTGTTGTGCTAGAAGTTGCTTCTACTGAGCAGGTTCAACTGAAACCTGTTTTTGAGGAAACTCAGGCTGTGGAAGAGCCAGAGATTAATTATGTCTCCTCGTCCGAGTCTAAAGATGAAGTAGGTGAAGAAAACTCTCCTGCTGTATCAGTTTCTACCGATGCATCCCCATCTCTTCACGTCCCAAAAGACGAGGATGACATCAACAAATACGTCGTGGGATCTGATGTTGGTAAGGTTCCCCATTTTGAGATTCTTCTGTTCTTTACTCAGTATAAGCTTCACATCCATTTAACCTGATTATCATACGTCCGTTTGGTTTTCAGATGTTGAACAATCGTCCTCGCCAGATGCGGAAATCGTGGCTGAAGTCCTTAAAGCCTTAGGCGAGGAGGCGTCTGACGATGATGCTGAGCCCATAGTTTCAGCCATTGAAACTTTGTCCATCACTGACGCTGCTATCATTATTTCTCTTCCTTCTGCCCCCCCAGACAGGAGTTATAGCTGAGGACACCCCCATTACTGAGGGCGTGGCTGATGACACTCAGGCTCAAATACAAAAGCAGCTCCCGGCTGATCAAACTGATTTGGCTGTGGAGGTTATTGAGCCTGATCCTTCTGCACTTGTTCAAATTAACGTGGAGGGTATTGCTGACACTGAGGGAGGACCTCAACCTTCCCTGATCTTGAATCTGGTTGGTGCATCCCGTCCCCTAGTCGAAGATATCCCAGGCGAAAGTAAGACATACTTTCCTTATTCCTCATCTCTTATCATTTTTTTTATAGTATCGTCTCTCCTCTAGGAACTTCTTTCATGGGAAAGCGGTCGATGACTGAGCCGCATCCTGAGGAGCCCTCTGCCAGCAGGCAGAGAGTCGAAGATAGCAGGAATTCTAGTCAATCTGTCTCCTTAGATATCACGAGGGCTGTCAACACGTTTCTGGAGGGTCCTCATCACAGTTTTCACGAGGTAAATTCCTCCTTTATAATCTCGTTCTTGATTTCCTCTACCTTTGATGTTTCCCCTTCTCTCTTACTGCGATTCTTTTTCCTTGCCAGCTGATAGACTCTAGGTTCTCTGACCTGTGCAACTTGGTGAAGAATACGTACGATTTTGATCTCCAGAACCTTCGTAAAAGGGCTCAGGCTTATGAGACCGAAGCCAGTTCTCTACAGGCTGAACTGGAGAAACTCAGGGCCGCCCATCAGGAAGTCAAGTCTACCCTATCCAATCAGCAACATGAGGTTGACCTTTGGAAGGAGAAGTACGAAGCCCAAATGCGGCTGATTGCCTGCCAAGATACCAAGATAAGAGCCATGGATCTTGAGAACAGCAAAGTTAAAGCTGAACTGTTGGAGGCCAAGGTCCAAATCTTGGAGGTTAAGGACCAATATGACGCTCTCCAAAAAGACTATGCCAATCAGGCTAACTACATCTTAAATCTCCAAGGTAAAATCTCTGAAGGTGTTGCAGAGTCTGGCAAGCTTCAAGGGGAGCTGGATGAGGTTAAGGGTACCTTAGCCTCTGTTAGGCGAGAATCTGAGAAGAAGGATGAAGCGTTCTCTGCCCAATCTGCCAAGCTGAAAGAGGACATTTCTACTCTGAAGGTGAAACTCTCAAAGAACAAAGAGCGACTTCTAGGTAAACTTCTTAAAGATGCGGAGGGGGACAAAGACAGGTTGAGAGCACAAATCACCGAGTTGGAGGCAAACAATGCCAAGCTTGAGCATGAACAACGGAATGTTAAGAGTCAGGAGAGGAAGAGGCTTACTGAATCCTTTCAGAAGAAGCTCGACACTCTGGTGGTTGATGACAGGAAGAAGACAAAGGAGGGAGCAATCTGGCGGACGACAAATGCTTTCCTTACTGTTTATCCAGATCTGGAGTTCTCCGAGATTGAGCCATTCCTGGGTCCCAAGACTCCTCTTGTGCCTTGCCTTCCAGCTTTAATGGCCCAATATAATGGACGACTTGGCCAAGGTAGTGGTTCCGTCCCCTCTGGCTCTGAAGGTCCAGAAGTTAACCGATCGTCTCAAGAAAGAATATAGCCTTCTTTATGTTCTGATTTTTTCTTTTTCTGGAAATTTCTTCTCTGTTGTATATTTGAATATTTGACTATAATGATACCAGTTACTTTAGGCTTTCGTCTCTGTTTATCTTCTGTTTGTTTTTCTAATAAGCTTGTCTGATCTGGCAAAGAATTCGATTCGAGAAGGCCTGACTTTGACGTCTGCTTTCTGGATGACTTTGATATGAGACTTGAAAAAAAATTTTGAATTCCCATTCAAATGTATTTTCCTATTGACTGAAATATCTTTAAGTAATTATCCTCCATATCCATTCCCCCCAACTTTTAAGTATCTTCCTTCATGAAAGATGCTTAAACAGTTTTATCTGGGTTGACATTTTCTAGTACTCTTTATCTCTTTTGCGTTTTCACTCTTCTCATGTTCGATCTCTTGATCAAACACTTTCTGGGTTCCTTAGTTACGATGAACCTGGGCTTCCCCATGACTCAGCAGGCTCATTAGTTACGATGAACCAGGGCTTTCCTACTAGCCAGATATTTGAGCTCAGCTTGGCTATCTGATCGTATTTTTGGTTAAATACACCTCAAGATTTACCTGCTGGCTCCTCCATTCACTATCATTTTTCATTCCTTATTCTTTTCCTTATTTTGCGGAGAAAATTTTCGAATATATTGATGGACTTTTGACTACTGTTTACAAATGAACATTTTACAAAAAGGGGTAAAGAGAAAAAGATTATACATAGTATCTGTTTATTGGCGGCTTCTGCTTGCCCATTGCACTGGGGGTTGCATACAGATGAGTATGCCACCGCGACCTTGAATTCTTCCATATATTTTCTTAACGTTACACAGTCAAACTGTGTCCCATTATCCACGGTGAGAACTCTCGGGAGCCCAAATCTGGTGATGATGTTTTGCCAGATGAATTTTTCCACCTTTCTCGAAGTGATCGTTGCCAGAGACTCTGCCTCTATCCATTTTGTGAAATAATCAATGGCGACTATCAGGAACGTTTTGCCTCCCGCTGCAGTTTTGAAAGGCCCTAGAAGATTCAATCCCCACTGAGCAAATGGGATTGGATTGTGAATGTATTTCAGTTCGGACGCAGGCTGCATAATGTTTGGTGCGAACTTCTAACATTTGTCACATTTCTGGACCAGACTTTTTGCTTCTGACAACACAGAGGGCCAAAAATAACCCACTCTAAGAGCTTTATGCGCTAGGTCTCTGGCTCCTAGATGGTGACCACACCATCCTTCATGCACCTCTTTAAGAATATAACCTGCTTCAGCTGGAGTGACACATTTCAGCAAAGGCCCATTTTTCGCCTTTTTGTATAATTCTCCCTCTATCATGCAGAATTGTGGAGACTTCAACTTCAACTTTCTGGCCAGATTCGCATCTGGCGGAAGAACGCCGCTATTCTTGTATTGGATGAGATCGTTCATCCAATCTGGGAGATCTTTGCTTCCTAGATTGAAGACAGATGTGGCGTCTTCATGGATTGAGCTCATCGGCTTTACCTCCACCAGAACCGATCTTTTTAAATTTTGCATGCTGGAACTCCCTAACTTAGAAAGTGCGTCAGCTTGCTCATTCTGTGCTCTGGGAAGTCTTTCGACGTGAACAGCTTCGAACCAGGATATCAACTCTTACGTCTTTTTCAAATATTTCTGCATATTCATATCCCTGGCCTCATACTCCCCCTTAATCTGGTTCACAACGAGTTGTGAATCAGTTTTGAGGCTGACTCTTCTGGCTCTAGAGCTTTACACAGTTGTAGACTGGCAATGACAGCTTCGTATTCGGCTTCGTTATTGGTTGCCTTAAATTAGAATTTCAAAGCGTACTCAATAACTTTGCCTTCTGGAGTGATTAACACCAATCCGGCTCCTACTCCGATCAGTCTGGATGACCCATCTGTCAACAGTTGCCAGATTGGTTCTTCACTTTCGTCCGGTACCACCCATTCTGCAAAAATGTCTGCTAGGGCTTGGCCCTTTATTGCTTTTCTGGGTTGAAACTGCACTCCCATTCCGTTAAGCTTCACTGCCAATTTTGCCAATCTCCCGGATCTTTCTATTTTTGTTAGACTTTTCTCTAAAGGTAAATCTGTCAAGACCACTACTGTATGAGCATCAAAGTAGGGTCTCAACTTTCTGGCGGCCATGATGACTGCATAGGCTGCCTTCTCAATTATTGAATACCTTGTTTCCGCATCGAGCAATACCTTGCTAACAAAGTATATGGGATATTGCGTCTTATTTTCTTCCCTTATCAACATAGCACTGACTGTGCGCTGGGTTGAAGATATATACAAGTACAGAGTCTCCCCTGTTACCGGCCTCGCCAAAGTGGGTAGGCTATGCAAGTGATCTTTCAACTCCTTGAACGCCTTGCTCTGAGCCTCTCCCCATTCGAAACTCTTGTTCCCTTTTAAAACTGTGGAGAAGGGCATGACTCTTTCCACTGCTTTAGATATGAATCTTGATAGGGCTGTCATCCTTCCAGTCAAGTGCATTTTCCTATGCCTATCCGTAGGTTCTGCCAGATCAATTACTGCCTGAACCTTTTTCCGGATTGGCATCGATTCCTCTTTCACTAACTATGAAACCCAAAAACTTTCCAGACTTTATCCCGAAGACACATTTTCGGGGATTGAGTCTCATGTTGTACTTCCTCATATTATCGAATGTTTCTTGTAAATCTGTAACCACCTCTTTTTCTGTTTTACTTTTGACTATTGAATCATCAACATATACTTCCATAGATCTTTCTCTTTGATTCTTAAAACTTTTATCCATCACCCTCTGGTAAGTCGCTCCCGCATTCATTAGACCAAAAGGCATCATGATATAATTGAACACCCCTGCTGAGCATATAAATGTTGTTTTCTTTTTATCAGCAGGGTCCATGAAAATTTGATGATAACCGGAAAATGCATCCATACAAGATAAGAGGGCATACCCTGCTATTGAATCTACTAGTTGATCTATCTTAGGCAGAGGATAACAATCTTTCGGACAACATTATTTAGACTAGTAAAATCTGTACACATCCTCAACTTACCAGGTTGTGACTTTTTTACTAATACAACATTAGCCAACCAATCTGGGTAGAGGCATTCTTCGATGAATCCAGCCTCCAGAAGGTTTTGCACTTCCTCTTCAATTATCTTATCTTTTTTAGTGCCGAAGTTTCTTTTCTTTTGCTTTATCGGCTTAACACCGTCGTGGACACGTATTTTATGAGTGGCCACTTCTGGGTCAATGCCTGGCATATCTGCTGCGGAATATGCAAAAAGATCTGCATTCTGACGTAGGGTCTGAATCAGATTCAGGTGAACCTGTGGATCCAGATCTCCTCCAATTCTCACTGTTTTCTCAGTTCCTTCTATCAAAGCGACTTCCTCGACCTTCTGATGATCTATTTCTATCTGGGGAGTGCTTTTCTTGACATTTTCATCATCAGAGGGTCTGGGATCTATCTCAACCACATTTTGACTTTTGGATCCAGACATAGGGCCTCCTGTCTTCAACTTTTTGTATTTTGGCTGATCTTTTTCGTTCATTTTTCCTGATGTTTCATCAGCATCTGCCATCTTTTCTTTTCCTTTTCTCTTTTCTGGCTCTGGCCTTATCATGTTCACAAGATTGCATGCCCGAGCCATTTTCTGGTTTCCTCTAGCCCTCCCCACCCTTCCATCATTCCCGACAAAAAGAAGGGTTTGATGGTGTGTGGAAGGTATGTCAGTTACTGCTACTGTGAATTTTCTTCCCAGAATACAGTTGTATCTGGTTGGAGCATCCACGATGTGAAACTCTTGGGGGACTGTATTCGTTACCCCTTCTCTATCAGTGATGGTAACTGGCAATGTTAATTTTCCTACTGCCAGTACTAACTCACCGAAAAATCCCACAATGGGAGTTGACGATTTCTTCAAAACTTTCTCTTCTATTTCCATCTGATCCCAGCAAGATTTGTAGATGACGTTTATCTCAGCACCTCTATCGATTAAAACTCTATGGACGGACTGTTCAGCAATATCAAGGACCATCCCTAGAGGATCAGAATGTGGGTAGGAGACTCCCCTACAATCTTCTCTAGTGAAAGTCATATTTGGCAGATTTGGGGGTTCTGCCTATTCTGTGACCTCCATCAATTCATAACTGGGAGCTGCTGTTGCCCTCAAATGTGCTTTACTGTCGGATATGCAAACTTTCTGATAGATCATCAGAATTTCTTTCTTCTTTTTCTGCATGGGGTTTCCTTCGTTCCTATTCTGCACGAAACTATCCCCAGTATTTCTCTTGCCAGATACCTTATCTTGCCTGTACTGTTGCAAGTATCCCCTCTGGATCATATCTTCGATATTCTTCATCAAAGACTTACAGTGCTCTGTCCAATGACCTAGACAGTTATGAAAATTGCAGAAAGCATCTGGACTCTTTCCGACCATCTTTCTTAGTATCGGTCTTCGCCGTTTTGCATCCTGTTCATGCATGCTGAAGATTTTGGCCCTAGACTCCCTCAATGGTGTATAGTTCGTGTAATTCGAGAGGCCTGGGACATCAAAATCTTCAGTCCTGACCAATTTCTTCCCTTTATCTGGATTTTCAGCTTGTCTTTCCGCCTGTTTCTTGCTTCCTCTATCAGAAGTCTTCCCTTTATTCTGCATGTTGCCAGTAATTGATTTGAAATCTTCGACGTCAATGTGAGATTGGGCATACTCTAGGATTTAATTCATGGTTTTCAAGTACGTCCACTGATTACTGAACTTCAATGCCTCACTTTCAGGCCTTTCAGAAGTTAAGCCCTGCCTGAAAGCGAAAGTCAAGAGATTTTCTTCTGGGTTCAGCACTTGCAAACTTTCTCTATCAAAGCGAGAGACGTAATTTCGCAATGATTCATCTCTTCCCTGATGAATGCTCATCATTTCGATTGACTGTTTGGATCTTGCTGTTCTCGAGGAAAAGTGGCCTCTAAATTTTTCAGCCAGCTCATCAAACGATGAGATTGATCCTCCTGGGAGGCTTTGCACCCATCTTTGTGCGGTGCCAACCAGAGTCAAAATGAAACTCTTACACTAGCTTACATCCGTGTGACTATCCATGCTCATCTCGTTATTGAAGGCAGCGAGATGAACATTTGGGCAAGATTCTCCCTTGTACGTCAGGTGGGCCGGGAATTTTACTCTCTTAGCCGGCGATGCAGCAATTTTCGAAGTAAAAGGTGACTCCCCTGAAAACCTTATCTTTTGACTTTCCGGAATTCTCGGGGGCAGGTTTGATAAGGGAGACTTTCCTTTCAACATATGGACCTCCGGCGGCATGCTAGCCTCTACATGCACTGACTCATCTTGCCCCTCATAAATTCTCAATGAGGGAGCTGAAATTCCCTTACCCAGCCTACTCTTTGCGGAAATCCTTTTTGTTGTACCTGACTCTTTTGTTGCTGGCTGAGAGTCAGTTTGCGGGTAAACAGTTTCCGTCCACCCTCGCCTTATGTGGGTACCTTGTTGGGAAGAAACTCCGGGCTTGGACGGGGTCCTGTACCTGGCATATTGGTTGCCTGGTATATCCTCTCCTTCATCCCGCCTGTATCTCATCCTACTTCCATCAGACCTTTGCTGGTCGAACTCTCCATGTGTCCCAAGACTATAAGATTCATCCTCCTGGTCCACATTTCTTTCTGAGGAAAACTGATCTGTATGATTCTGATCAGGGTTTCCTACTTCAGCTCTGACAGCGTTAGCCACTGCCTCTGCAATCTTCGAAATCATGTTTCCATCCATGATAATCTGCTGATTCTCTATGGTAAGCTCCCTTTGGGAATAGTTCCCATGAGCTTGGCTCGACGAACTTTCATTCTGTCGCATGGCTCTTTTTTCATCGACGATTATTTGGGCCTCATTTCTATTTCTCCTTCTTTGAATCCTAGACCTCCGTGACTGGTTGGAAGTTTGTCTCTGATTCTCGGAATGGCTCGCCATTTTATCCCTCTTAAAGAAAATTCTTGAGGTAACAATTAGCGAAGAAAGAAAATTGGGGCCTTCCTTCTAGCGCCAAATTGTTCCTGTCGGATTTCGCAGAACAATTAATTAAGTTAACAACCTTCTTAGCTGGTGATTTGACTAAGAAGATTGTGCTGGAGAGGGTCAATGTCTTTAATTCTTTGCCTATTATGCAACAAGATCTTAACGGCTTGAATGGCTGGAGCCTAAAAATATTAACACGACGGTTAGAAAAGGCCCGGGAGGTGTTCCTCCAGGGACCTTCTCCGACGCCCAAGTCAGTATCAGAGAGATTAGGATTTGCCTAACTAGTCCTTCAAGATGCACAATGGCGATCGAGTGGATTATGGCTTAGGACTTGTTTAGACGTGAGGTGTTTGTATAATAAAGTTTCTGGGAACAATATTAGAACGAAAACGATCTAGTTCTTACTTACAGAGATTTCTTTAGTATAAGTTTTTTTTTTCTTTTTCCTCCCTCTCTTTATTGCATGTCTCCTTGTATTTATATCAAATGATTGAGCTCTAATACATTCTCTCTCATGGTCTCTTCGAACATTCCTTGCATGCATTCTATTTCTTTCTTACATGTGGCAAGATACAATTTAACAATCAACTTATACACACTATCCGACACGTGTCTTACTACTCCTGATTACATATGAACATTGGACAGGTATTTTTAATGCTCACGTGAGTTCCTCGTGCATAAACCCTTACATTTACTTGATGTTTTCCTTATACCCTAGGAGACAAATGTTCCCAGATGACGATCCTCCCAGAGGCCATGTTGCCAGATGACATCGGTTTTGACTTTCTTTGACCAAGTTTTACCTTAATCAACCTTGCTTAATATTTTTACCCATACACCTTCTTTGATAATTTACTTTCTACAATATTACTAATAGGATGTTTAAACCTTTGAGATTCAAATTCTGGATCATATCTCCTTGGCGGAATTCCTCTTGTACTCCTTTGAGGTAATACATACCTTTTAGCTGGAATTGTATTAGAAGTTTGACTTGATTCAAATTGTATGAGATTCAAATTCTGGATCATTTTTTATTAACTTGTTTTTCGATTTTGACTTGATTTTTTGATCTAGTATTTATGACTTGAACAAATTCATGTGAGGAGGAAAAAATATCATTTCCTTCCTCTCGAAGACATTCGAACATATTATGGCACTTTACTATATTTTTATTTTTCCTCTTGATTAATTTTCCTTAACCTTGAATTAAAAGCACCTAGAACACTAAAGGAATCTAAAAAAATGTTACTTCCTTTAGCTAGTTTATACATTTGTGATATCCTCTTTGCATTCCATCATATGTGCCTTGGCTTTAAATTTTTTCTTCTTGTTATTTTTGAGTTAGTGTCCTTAAATCGTTTTTTATTATCCAACCACCATTTGGGATATCCAATAATTTTGAAGCATCCAACCTTTGTGTATTTGGATCCTCCACAGTGAGAGCACTTTAAGTGGCTCTTATCTTCCTTTCTAAAATTACTGTTTTCTAGCTTTCTTTTTGATATTAAGTCTGATCCGATTTTAGTTCATGTCGTGCTTGGTGTAGATGTACCACTCATGATATTTCTCCGAATAATCTCTCTTCTGATTTATGCATAAGCCGCCTCTATGAATGGTAAAGGATCTTGATTAAGAATGTCTCGTTTTTCTTTATCAAGATTCTCATTAATACCAGCCAAGAATTGATATAAACAGTTTTGTTTCACTAACACATTATATGTAGTTATATCTTTATCACAGGTCTTTGGTTTTGGGATCCTTCTATCCATCTCCTTCCAGATCGATATCATTTTCCCATAAAAAACTTCAATGGAATCTTTACCTTGTTTTATAGTTGTAGCTTTGACTGTTAAATCAAAGATCTATAAATCATCTCTTCCACTGCTATACAAGGCCTCTAAGCCTTTCCATAAATCTTTAGTTGTTGTATAATCCAGAAATTGATTTTTAAGATGCGAATGAATGTTTTCAATAATCCAAGAAAATACCAAAGAATCTTTTTGTATCCACTTGGTATACTCTGGATCAATCACGGAAGGATGATCGGCAGTGATATGATTGGGTCTTCCTCTTCCATTAATGGCCAAATACATCAATTTTGACCATTTCATATAATTTTGGTTGTTATTTTGGTTTGTTTAATTATTGTATGATTCGTAACAATTGATCCATTGGATTGAATTGTTGGTGTTCTTGATTTTCTCCTGAACTATTCTCTCTATTCATCATTTGGTAAGTAATGAAATTATGATCGGGATGTTTGAATTTTCTTGATCAAATAACCATAAGGCTCTGATACCATGAAAAATCAAGAGAGATTTCTAATTTTGAATTATATTCACATAGTTAAAAAGAAAAATAATAAGTCTTATTTATACAAAAAAAAAAAAAACTACTAGAAATCTAACATCCATCCTAAATAATAGGACATTAGAAATTAGTAAAAACTAAAAATAACTATTATTAGAAAAGAGTAAAAATAACTATTAATCTATACATTCCTGCTCAAGTTGAGTGGTCGAATCTTGAACACCCAACTTGCGAAGTGTCTCTTCAAAGACTTCTGTTATAACTGCCTTTGTAAAAATATCTGCAATCTGGTCCTTAGATGTGATGGATGGAAAACTAATGACTTTGTTTTCAAGTTTCATAAGAATATCTGCGATATGGAAAACTAATGCCTTCATAAGAATATCTGCAATTAAGCTAGTATAATAGCATTTTTAATACTTATAGTAGCCATCTGAAAATAATATAGTATGTATTTTTGCTTACTATGTAGGTGTTTTTAGCTCACGTAGTAGGCAATTTAATGATAGACATAATAGGCATTTGAACATAAAATGTGTGTTTTTCCTTATTGCTATAGGTGTTTGAAAGGTGCTTTTAGTAAATAGGTGTACTTAATAGTTATAGTATATATTTTTACATATAAAAATAGATATTTTAATTACCTTTATACAAGCAAATAATAATATTATCTTCACAAACATAAAAACTAAACACCAAACTAAACCAAATCGAATAAGTAATTTGATTCGACTATATTTTATATTTGGTTTGGTTTGGACTGAATTTTAATTATAATTCGGTGTTCGGTTTGGACTCAGTTTAGGGTCCAACAAAACCAAAAAACCGAACAAACCGAAATGTTAAAAGCATACTATATCTTCTATTTGATTTGTTTGAATTTTTGCTACAAATTAAAAACCCTAAAATTCATAATATTTATTTAGGAGCTTTAGAAAGAATAAGTTTGAAACGATACATGAAAATTTGACTTTCAGTGCAAAAGATAAAATCGGTGCAATTCGGTCTATTCGGTTCAATTTGGATTATAAATATTATGATTTGGATTTGGACTGAAAATATCAAAATCGAATTTTATTCGGTTTGATTTGGATTTGTATCGAATCCAAACCAAAAACCAAACTTTCACCCCTAATTCCCATATCAAACTCAATCATTAAACTTTTAAAGGAAAAACCTATTTAAATAATAAAGAATATTCATAAAAATTTGAATTCAAATATAGAAAAATTAAAATAGAATACGAAAATGAATAAACCAACGATCTCATGCATTATATTGTTGGATTGATATTGAAATGTAAAATTATCAAATCCAAGCAACAATTATTCTATTCTAATCCTTGTTTTTATGTTTTGATATGTTTTTCGTATTTTTGTTGTATTTATTTGCATGAATGAGGGTAGTTTTTGATTTTTATAAAAAAAAGTCTTGTATGAGACCATCTCATCATGCGATATACATAGAGTGTTTGGTATATGGCTTTTTAGTTGGCTTTTGGCTTTTAGCAAAAGTTTTTGGTATATGACGTTTAAAACAGTTGAAAAACTAGCTTTCAGGCTAAAATGAAAAAAATTGCTCTAGCTAGCTTTTTTGAGTGGCTTTTAGCTTGTTGACCCCTTTTTTCTTTAATAAACAATCAATAGCCAATACTCATATTTACCAAAAATCTCCACAAACAGCTAACATTTTTAGCTAGCTTATAAGTCAACAAAACATCCAACGATTCTAGTTGATTAATTAAGCCAACTAAAAAAACTAACTGCGAACAGCAAATAGCCAATTACCAAACGCCTCATATAACTTTAGTCTATTTTCCTTTTATTGATGACTTTAAAAATGTGCATGATAAAATTAAATGTGAACGCTATAAGACTACAAAAAGTGATTAATTTAAAAATATTAGTGATCACTTTAAGATTATAAGTGAACATCACATCAGCCTAATAAAAATGATTTTACCGTGAGATCGTTTCATTTGAGAATTTGTGATAAAAGGAAATATAGCCACATATATTAATATCAATCAATGTACTACGCCACTATTTCCAATCTAGTTGTTCCGTTTGAGCCCAAAAGAATCCCAAGTGATAATAAATGTAAGCACAAAATGAGAGAAAACCTAATAATTTCTACAGTTTGGTTGCAATTAGGAAGCATTTCATATAAAATTACAGTGACACCAAATCTAAGACCATACCAAATATCTTCCTAATAGTCTAATACTATCAAAAACCCAAAAGTGTGGAAGGATTTCACATAACAGCACAGAGACGAAGCGTTCGAGTGTCTCAATCATCGAAAACGCCAATCATCCCTTTATACTCCATCATTTGCTATATATACTCTCGACCTATAATACATCGAGTTTGTTAGAAAATTCCCACAGCAATCAACTTATAGCAATGCACCCGGGATTAGGAAACGCCCAAAAACGATCGATCATTGACCTCCAAAGCTGAACTTTTAATTGTTACCTCTATTCCAATGATAAGACGGTTGGCCATTCTCATATAACCTTGGACCTTTATTATTAGCAACATAGTAATCAGGACCGTCCCTTTTTCGGCAACCTGTACTGAATTGTCCTTGGCCTCTATGGATATTTATGGAGTCTTTAGGCCCCCAGTTATATTTATCTCTCGGTTTCTGCCCCGATTGATTTCCCCTACCATTCGTCATTTTGCTGCCTCGATGAGAGCCAAATTCTTGAGGTTTATTTCTGTGATTGTCATGCCAGTAACTAGATCTATTTCTATGATTTTCTTGCCAATAACTAGATTTATTTCTATGATTCTCATGCCAGTAACTGGTACAAGGTGCATCTCGTGTCTCCTGATTCCAAGCGCTTGAACTTGCTCTCCGATCTTTCCATCCAGAGCCTTCTTTTGCATCCCATGATACATTCCATTCACCTCTCCAAGAACTATCGTTAACAGCGACAATGTTTTGTTTATGATGGTTTTCCCAAGGGTCGTTATCAACAGAATCATCCCATTTGTTCCAACCTGTATTATTATTCTTTGCAGCTCCATATTCGGATATCTTATTTGTCTCCCAAGGATCCTCATCTTTGCTCACCCTGCTAGATTCATTCGCTGGCTTATCCCACTGGCCCCAACCTGTTCCTTTATTTTTCTCCGTCAAGCAACTCTGTTCATTACCATTCTCCCAAGGATCATCGTCTGGTGATCCACAAGTTGCTTTACATCTACTAGAAGGTAAGAGATATTTATCATCTGGATTAAAGAATTCTTTATCGCATTCCCTCGCTAGTTCTGGATCTATACAAGGGTTCCAATCTATTTCATCAATGTACATATCTGGGTTTGGAAGTTGGGTATCAGATGGAAGGCCATTAAACTCTTCCCAAAAGCGTTTCTTGGAAATAACAAATGCTTCCTTACCAGCAGAATCATCCCAGTTTAGCACATTACTGTGACAATTCATAAAGTTCTTTGTAGCCAATACCTTCTTCCATGGAATCCGTCCCACAAGATAGCAGAACTTCTTCTCCCACATTGGCACATTGTCCTGCCAAACCTCTGATATACAGAGGGTAAAACAATTAAGTCACAAATAGTCGCCATTAAAAAACAGAGGACAATTTACATGCTGCAAATAGTTAACCAAGAAGGGAATAAAACCAGCAACCACATTTAAGAAATCTCACTGTCCTCAACTTTCCAACACAAATCTTGACAAAAGGACAAAATCTTAGCACATTTTAGCCTTTGAAAGGCTCATACAGAACATAATACAAGCAGACGAATTACATATCAACTCAAGTAAAACAAATAAATCAATGTCGTTTATGTTATACAAGGTCCAACTGTCCAGCACTGGAGTTCATCAGCAAGAAAAATAAAAACTATTTGATTTTCTACTAGACCTTTAAATAATGAATCAATTGCTCTCTTTAAAGAAACATACAAAGAATCTTTGACTACGCTGGATTCACAAATTCTGGTTAACAGTCTTCCCCCTCCACTAATTTTACTCTTATCTTTTAGGTTGAAATTAAAAAGATATGATTCCTCTCTTTTTGAGGGATTTTCTTAAATTAGGTTTGAGATGAGGAAGGAGAAATAGCAGACAGCAGCTCGTTATATTAGAGAGGTTGGTAATTAAAGCATGCCAGAAATATTGGCCAAATACATATTGAGATATCTTGCTAGAAGTTAAAATGTTTGCCTAACTAGCTTCTTATAGTTTGTTGAAATCTCTTTATAAGCTTCTTCAAGAAACATGGTCGTTTGGTTCCCTGTTTTTAGGTTTAAGACATGGTCGTATGTGTTTGGCATTGTTCTATAGTCAAATGATAATTCTTGTTTGGTTGAAAATTAGAAAACCTTGAGGGTATAAGTTTTAAATCTCCAAGCTACGGAGTTCTCACACCTTGGGAAGGGGGGAATCACCTAATCCAAAATATAAAAACTGATAGATATTAGCAAAGGACAATGAAATGTAATGATGGGAGAGGAAAGGAAAGACAGTGGTTTATTGGTGGAGAAGATCACGAATGAAAGAGTAACTGGAAAAGTGAATAGGCTGAGAAAAAAGGATTACACAGAAATACAGAATGTTTAAAAACTTCATGCTGGTTTTACACATTAACCATCCCACACTCACTGGGGTAGAGCAAACAATTCTGAGGCCCTGTTTATTTTTCAAATGTTTCCGGAATTGGGGCCCTTCAAAATTAAAATAAAAAAGATTTTCTCGAACTTAAATAAAAATTCAACACAATTTTAATTTCTTAAACTTAAATTAAGTTGTTAAAAATCAAATTTTTCTTCTCTAATGTTAAAATGAAAGAAAAAAGTAATAGATTGATGACTAATAATAAAAACAATAAAAGTTTGAAGGGTTGAAAATTTTAAAAATAAATTATTGATTATTTTTATAAATTAAGTTAGTGATACTTGATGATTGATGAATATGTAAACATTAAATGGGGTAAGAGAAAATATTTGGAAGGTAAAGAGTTTCATTGGAAAGAGAAAAAAATGCAAACAATAGGTTTTGAACATATGACCATCGATATATTAAGCAAAACTCCTACCAACTACTCTGCTACAATAGTATGTTATTCTACTATAATTTTTAATTATGAGACCCTTTAGGTATGGGGGCCTTGTGCGGTTGGGCACCTCGCACGGCCCCGGAACTGCCACTGCACACTCATGACCTGACATCTAAAACCATTCCGCAAACTGAACATCCAATGAGGAATTAAGGAAACACAATATTTAATTTTTTTAAAGCCCAACTCGCCTCTTAACACAAATACATCCTCACTCTTTCATACTCCTTCTCTTCTGTTGACTATTTTCTACGAGAATAATCTCCTTAAATACCCAATTACATAATTAGTAATGGTGGCGAGTAGTCTCTAGATAGGGTTGAAGTTTCTAGCATGAAGTTCGAAAGCTTGAAAGTCTCTAGAGTAGTCTAGATGACTCTAGAAGAAATTATAATGTTTCTAAAATATTTAGGTAATTCTAGGAGGGCTGAAACATTCTTGTATATGCATGCTATTAGTATAAATGAGTAGTTGGTGTGTATGGTCGATGTGGAAGAGTGCAAAGTGAAAGTGTGCACAAGTGTGTCAAAGTAGAGTAACTGAGTAAGACACAAGAGTGTACTAGTTAGACACCAAAAGTGTGAGACACAAGTGTGACTAAGTGTAGTTATAGCCAAGAGTTGTGTATTTTTAGAGTGTCCCAAAACTATTAGTGTCCTTGTAAAATATTATTATGTGTAGTATTAAAATTGTCTTTTATTTGCTATACCACATGTGTGCCTAGGGCGGTATTTTCCCAAAAGATTAAACCGCCTAACAAATCAACAACATAAACCCACTTAAATTCCTTAGAAAATTTCGGAAAAGAAAACTAAGGCCATCTAAGATCTTTAAACCTCTACATCTTATTAGGTGAGATGACTCCACAAAACCCCCAACATAAGCTTACTTTGATAGCATTGTCCAAATAAACATGAAATCAAAACTATATTGAACTACCACTAACCCAATTTCATGATTCCCCTACAAAGGCTAATCCAACCTCAAACGAAGTACACAAGCTATGCACGTTTCTGAAATACAATGTGGTCAAAGATTTGTAATTCTTTGGTTCCAGATTGTAATATACTATATCAAAATGGCTAATTAAATCTTGTGTACCTAGCAAATATGGGATGATGTTTGATGCCCAAATGTAAATAAAAAAACAACCTCTTTGTTATAAGGTTCCATAGAACCACTCAGGAGTGTTTTTAAACAAATGATTAGAAGTTCAAACCCCCACACCCACATCATTCTTTTTATTCATTTTAAAAGATTTCGGGAAAGTCTCTAAACTCTTATTCATATTTCATTTCGTCATTAATTCATAATCATGACTGTCGAAAAAAATCATTAGTGTCATCAGTCCATCACCATTTTATCTTACTTCCCATTTGATATTCGACAACTTGCCTCTTCCCCAAACGCGAATCAATTCAAATCCAAACTTCTATTGAAGCTGTAAGTATTTATTTTAAAACATTGCTCTTGATTTGTATAATTGTATTTAATTACTTATTTATTTATTAGCTTATTCTTAATTTGTATATGGTTATTTTTAATATTTACATTTCAATTGGATCAAATTGAGTTGTTGACAATTGTTGAAATTAGGGTGTTTTTCCGAAAAAATAGGGCCTTTGTGTTATTTTGATGATTATAGTCGTTAGATGATGGTAAATTAGAGTTATTTAAATAGTGTTTTTTGTATTTTTGTTTGTATAAGATCTTTTAACATTGCTCATTTTATTTAGTATATATAAATGGTTTGTTGGTTCAAATGCTCAATTGTGATTAATGATTGTGTTTACTATTTCAAATTGATAGGTATTATAAAAAAATTAGCTTCTAGATCGTCTTATGCCTCTAGTACTTCAAAGTTTAAAAAATTTACCAACTCCTTAAAATGACACACAACAATAAAATTCACAAATTCAATTGAATTATACCCCTTCTCTTACTCAAAAAAGTAGAATTGATGTAAGTGTTCTTCCCTCTAATTCTGCTGACATGTTGCCAATTTCAAATAAAAAATGATCGTGATGATATAAAAAAGGGCTATATTCAAAGAGATCCTTAACACCCCCGAGAAACATGCTTATCCCCAAACGAAATTGTCTGGATATGCACGTCAATTTAGCTAGTCTTGGTATGATACATACTCTAATTGGTGAGCATAGTATGAAGAATAATGCTTGTTATTGTTGGTGTTGTTATTTGTTTGCAACTGAAAGTTAAACATCAAGTCACCATAGAGGAAAGTCATTCACTAGTAAAGGTTTCAAGACTTGAAATATTTTTGAAAGCCTTCATAAACATATTGGTGGACCAAATAGTATTCATAATCAATCAATGTGTAAAAAGATGTGAAGATCTTATGATAAACAAACAACCAATACAAGTTTCTTTACAAAAACAATATGCGCAAGTTAAAGTTGGATATAAGAATCGTTTGAATGCATATGTGGATATTGCTTGATTACTTCTATATTTAGGATTACCTTTTTGACGTCGTGATGAAAGTGAAATATCCATAAGGAAAGATAATATTCTTACTTTCTTCGATTTTTATGCCAAAACGAATTATGCGTTGGTAGTGTTGTTTAAAAAAATGCTCCTATGAATAATCAAATGACATGCTCCTGAATCCAAAAAGATATTGCCAATGGTTGTCATAAAGAGACCATTAAAGCTATTCTTAAGGAACTTGGGGATGATTATTTTGCTATCTTAGTTAAAAAATCTCATGATGTCTCTTGTAAGCAACAAATGGCTATTGTTTTGAGATACGGTGATAAAAGGAATTTTGTCGTGGAGCGCTTAGTTGGTCTTGCTCATGTTATATGCTTGCCCTGTTGTCTTAGAGTCCATCTCGTATATGGGGGCAAGCTTAGGATGGAGCAATTAACAAGCGAGGTCACATCAATGGGCTTAGGAGTACAATTCAAGATGATTGTTCATCGGCACATTATGATTGCCCACATAATTCAATTGATTCTTGTTAAGGTTGCATACAAACATGTTGATGTTGAGCGTCTTATTGATTTGATTAATCTTACATTGAATAATATTGATGTTTCTTACAAATGTAGAGATGAGTTTCAACATTAACACGCTGAAATGGCTGAAAAAACATTATATGAAGGTGAGCTTTTAACTGGAAAGGATTTAAATGAAAAAGATGGTCTTCAAAGGCCCGAGGATACTCATTGGGGTTTTTTTTTTAACTCTATGTTATTTCATTAATATGTTTTCTATAATGGTTAATGTACATGATACTCTTGTTCTTGCTAGAAATAATGATATTGCTAAAACTCAAGCTATTCAGAATGGCATTTTTCTTTCGTAATTCATTAGAAGAAATAGTGTTAGGGATCACTTATCCATTAAGTCTATCTTTCTAAAGACGAGATTGAGATATTGAATGCTAAGAGAGAATTTCCGAAAACTAGGAATGAAGGTTGGGAATCTTTGATGAATGATATGAAATATTTTTTTGAAAAACATGACATTGATAATCTTAGCATGGATGAGTTGGCTCCTTTACGTGCTCAAACAAAGTGAAAATGCAAACTTTCAAATGTCACAATTGAGCACCGTTATCGTGCTAATATTTTCATACATGATTATTGATATGCAAATGCAAGAACTTAATTATCGTTAACCTGAGATGGTTCAATTATAACATAGATAAAATACTCAAAATGACCAAAGTATTAAAATAATTTTGATGATTTAGCCTTAGATTGTTTTAGTGTTAAATGGGATACTTTTGTTGATAATTTTTCTACTAATGAGCAGTTTGCAAACTTGTTTATGCTTGATGAACTTTCCAAATCACTTGTTCATTCTGATTTGCACAAGTAATGCCCACATCTTATATGCTTTTAAAGTTGAAAGATTATTTTCAGCAACGAAGATTATCAAAACCAAGTTCCGCAACAAGATATCTTATGAGTTTTAAATGATACTATTGTAACTCATTTTGAATGTGATTTGTTTCAAAGTTTGTCAAAAATGATATTATGCACCATTTTCAAAAATAAGAAAACTCAAACAATTATCTTAATCAAACGTTGCTGAATGTAATTAATTTACGTTGTTCAATGTACATATTTTAATTCGACATTATTTCTTTTGGAATCGCCACGGAGCCATTTATTGCCCTGTAATAGAATGTTATTGTTGTAATCCTCTAACAGCTAGATTAAATAAATTTATACCCAACATACGATTAAAATTTTGCATTACACTATTATATCACATTACTTCCTAAATCCCTAACCATCTGAATCAATCAAACAAAAAAATTCAACTTCAATAACAAAGGTTCATGGAATTAAATAAAAGAAAAAGGCAGCAAATCCAGTTCTTGATTTGTAAAGGCGGCAATAAAATTTCATCAGACATAAAAATTCAAAAGAAAAAGTTACCAGTTTCAGGGTCAGGGCAAGGTTCATCTCTGGGAGGAGACCATTGATAATCTTGGTAATAACGGCGCCTAGGTCGAGCATAATTTCTTCGATTCCATTTCCCCATTTTCCCTAATTTACTCTTAAATCTAAGATCCTGAAAGTAATTAGTATAGAATCCTGTATTGATATTTGATGGGATGAAATGAAAAATGTTGGTATGGTGGAGTGAAGAGATTGTAGAAAAAAAAACGGAAGGAATATGCAGTTGAAGCTTTAGATGAAGCAATTTATATGGGGAGTTGAGAGTACAATCCAAGATTTTGGTTTGAATTTGGGACGTGAATCGTGATACCACTTTTTCGATTCTCTCACACAACAGCACAGCCTCAGTACAGGATACGACTCCTTTACAATTAGCCCCATTAATACACATAGGGCCTAAAATAATGAATATAGACGATCATGTATGACACCGTTTCATCATTAGACATGCTTCATAGTCATACGTAGGTTAAATTGTCTAATAATGAAAACTTTTAACTTATGGACGTCTTGTTTCGAGATTGTCTCGTTGTGAGACTGTTTCATGCAACACGAACGGATCAAAATTAGAAAAAATTGATATGAATAATTAACCATTTCCCTCTTCCGTTGTAAATAATCCCAACTTTGCACTATTTTGATTAACCAACTTTTACCCTTAGTTTGATGTCACCATACTAATAAGGTATGCTAATAGCAAACTAAGGCCAAAGATTGAATTCAGGGGCGGGGCAAAGATTTTAGAGACACTATTTATTTTTGCGATATTCTTTCAAAATGGGGCCCTTTAAAAACTATTCAAGAGAACAGTGAAAACCTAAAAATGAGTAGCTATACTGAAACTTTCAACTGCAATTTACAATTTATTTTTTGGTCGAAAAACCACCTTTTTGTGTAGCTAAACTAAAATATAAAACTCAAATAATAAATAAAAGTTTCCTGACTAATGAAATTCCGATTTTCAATAATAATTTACAAAAAAAAACACAAAAATCAATAGCAAATTACCCTTAAAACTATGAAAATGAGTAATCACACAAAAAACTATATAGATTAGGAGTACCTAAGAATGAACAAATTCAAGGTCAAATGTAATAAAACAGCCTGACAAATTATGATAATCACTAGAAAGAAGACGGACTAACAATGTTTGATTCAAAACCATAACCATTTCAATCTATGTATTCATCTTCAGATGATTTCTTAAATGACAAAATATCTCTTCCGTCGATAATGCCACCAAATTTTCCAACTCGGCTTCTGACCCATCATCTGAAACTGAGCAATCTCGATCCCAGCAACAATAAGTAGTACTCATATATATTCTCAGATACCCAACTAGATTTTAAAGAACTTTAGAAATATGGTTCTTGGAAAGAACCAAAATGAACTAAAGGATAAAAGGATAACAAAGAATAAAGGAAAATTTGATTTTAAAGGTTCCAACTTTGCCTCATTTGCTTTTAAAGGTTCGAACTTTCGTTTATCCTAGAAAGATTCGAACTTTATATGCTATCTTCAATTAAAGGTGTTCAGGTAAACCATAACCTTTTTTAACCGGTTATCATCTTCATGCTCTTGCTATATATGGCTGCCAATGTCGAAGCTAAGCAGTACCAAGCACTCTTCCATGGCTTCTTCCTCTTCAACCTTGAGAAGCTCATATCCCCACAGCATTCACTGTCAGCATGGTTTCAAGGCCAAAATTCGTATAGTAAGGAAGGGTCCAAACCTAGGACAAAGGTTTTTTGGATGCCCTAATTGGCCTGTAAGTATCTACAATTTTTTTTAGGGTTTCTCAATTTCTATTTCTAAATGTGGGTCTTTTTTGTTCTTGTAGAATGATGATTGTGGATTTTTCAAATGGGAAAAGGAGTGCTTCTATGCACAAGAAGATGATATGGAGGTGAAGCTTACAGAGAGACAACAAATTTTAAAGGAATTGGATAAAGCCCTAATGAAGAAACAACAGTACAAGTCTGAAATCAACAATCTTAAGTTGGAATTGAAGAAAGCAGCAGTTAGGGAGAAGAAGTTGTTTGTAGTTTTGTGTATTTCATGGGCTGTCTTTGTATTGTACATTGCCCTTTGTAAGAACTAAATTGCAAAAGTTCATGTCATTGTAATGTATAAGCATTATGTAAGCAAGAACTACTAATTAAGTAATGAAAAATCAGTTTCATGGAACTGAGTTCTTCACATTGATGATTGATTGTTTTGTTGATACATTAAACTTCATCCCCCCAAAGATGCAAAATACATACATGTGTAAATGCAAACCCAAAAAATTACACCTTCAACTTTCTCATACATAAAAAGTACATAAAATACTAACATAAAATGTTAAAAACACTAAGTTCCTGATGCTTGTGTTGGCTGTGAACACTAACTAGGTTGTTTAGCTTTCCTAGGCCTTCCTCTCCTTGCTTTTCCTCCCCTTGCACCAACTCCACTTCTGATACTCCTTCCTCCCCTTCCAGTTCTTGTAGGTTGAGCAGATGGTGTAGACAAAGTGTGGGTTGAACCTTGGCATTCTGTCTCAGTGTGTTGTGGAACCTCATTTAGGTTCAAACCCCTTGCAGCAGCTGTAGCTTTGTTTGGGCATGATCTCTTGTTGTGCCCCTTCTCATTGCAAAGGCCACAGCTCATCTCTGCACCATGCCTACTCAATTTACCTGGTTTTTTGGGACTCTCATGGGGATCCCTTCTGCGCTTTGTTCTTGGTCTACCAGGACCAACCTTAATGGGTGGAGGTGTTAAGGAGCTGTTCATCCTAGGCCAGAATCTAGGGCCTTCAATTGGAGGAATGGAGAATGAGTAAGCCTTCAAATACCTCTCCTTAGTGTACATTGGATCAATGTAATCTTCCACAGTCAGATGAAGAAATGAGATGCATGCTACTGCATGCCTGCAAGGTATTCCAGTTAAATCTCACTTTCTACATGAACAAGTTTTTTGTTCTAAATCCACAGACAATACATCTCCAATTGCATTAGTGCATTGGAAGATGGTGGATGTTGATGGAATTGCATCACAGGTCCTAGCATGCTCCTTCTCTTTCTCCAACCTTGCTATCACCCTTGGACCATAATTGTATTTCCATTTTTCTGATTCACTTTTTTTCACAAACAGCCTCTGCATCACAGCTGTTCTTATATCCTCTAACATGGACATAACATGCTTTGTCCTTGCGTTGATAATGTACCCATTGAATGTCTCTGCCATATTGTTAACAATAACATCTACCCTAGTGCTAGTCTTCATGAATGCTCTACAAAAACAACAAGGATTGTACTCATTGTTATCTCTTCCAACAGCCACTAACAATTGACCACCTAAGAATGTCTTAAGGAAACAAGCATCTATGCAAATCACTTTCCTACATCCTTCAATCCACCCCTGCTTCAAACCCTCAAAACATACAAGCAATCTCTTAAACACATGCCCCTCTGAAGGTGCTGGATCAGTAACAAGCTGAATCAAACTTTTAGGGCATGTCTGTTGAAGAACATGCACATAAATTCCCAACTTCTTGTAATGCTCTTCCATACTGCCATGAAGAAGCCTATGAGCACTGTACTTTACCTTGTAAGCAAACTCCCTCTTCACTATCACACCAAATGCCCTCTTAACTGTGTCCATAATTTCACTTGCTGGCCAATGTGGTCTTGTCTTGAACACATCTAACAACTGATGTGCAACCCACACTGCCTTCATTTGTTTATTTTTCTCCATGTTCCTACAGCAACTGTGTTCATTATTCACTGACTTCACAACAAAGGTTGCTCTCCTACTATCCCAGCTAGCATATATATAGAATGGACAGTCACCAACACATCCAACTACTGTTCTTTGACAATGGTTTTTGTTACTTGACCTAATGCCTACATTTCTACCCTGATAAATTGCATACTTAGCTAAAGCCTGCTTAAAGAAAGACTTACTACCAAACCTTTGACCTGGAGCCCATTGGAATGTTTTGAAATATGTGTTCTCACCCACAACAGAACCCCTCTTCTTCTTTCTTACATCACCTGCTGCCTCATCACTTGAAGAGACAGGACTATCTTGCTCTTCCTCACTGTCTTCATCCTCAGATAAATTCCCTTGCTGAGGTTCTTCAGCCTCAATAGATGTCTTTGAAGTAGTACCTACACATCCCCTAACAACATTCTCTTGAACCTGTTTACTGGTCTGAGCCAATCTAATACAAGCACTCTTGACTCTTTCCCTAGCTTGTACAAACTCCTCATCACTTGATTCTTCAACACCATCATCCTCATTTAAAAACTCATTCTCATGCAACAAGATGTCAGTTTCTGCCCCCACAGCCTCATCAGGTATCTCCTCATCCTCTTCACTACTGCTCTCTTCTAACTCCACAGATCTACAAGGTTCTTTACCTTTTTTGTTTCCTAGATCTATTGTTTGTGTGGGTTCATTAATAATGGAGGAGGAAGGCTTATCAATAGGTTGGTTAGAAGATGGTTGTTCAGCAAGTGGGTCATTTAATAGCCAAGAATCAATGGTTGTGTCCACGTGGAAAGACAAATTAGGGTTTGAGTTACTTTGCTTTTTACTACCTATATCACTTTGTGGTCCCCTTCTAATGGTCAATTTCTTGGGTACTGTTTTGACCCCAAGTGCTGTAGTGCCACTTTCATTAAGTGAAACTGGGGTATGGACAGGGGAGCCTACAATGGAAAGGGGGGAAACAGGTATCTTTGCCAACACATACACTTCTACAAATCTGTTCAATATAGCAACTTGTGATAGTTGAAAAGCATCATCCTCAACAAGAATTTTTCTTAAACCATCTTTCAATGGCACTCCAGGAACACAGTAGTACAAACCTTCAATAAGATTACTATTTAAACACATTTCACCCAAACTAAACAAGTATTTCATGCACAAATCAACTGGGTTAACCTCAAAGGTTCTACCTATACCCCAACATATAGAACAACACCATTCTCTTCAACAAATTTCCCACCAAACCAGAAGCAAAACGTAAATTTACTATCCATTTATACAAACAACAAGCAAAGGCAAGCAGATTTCACATATATAACAACAATCTCACCAAATTCAGAAAAAGCTTGAAGCCAAAAAAACCCAGACAAGATGACTTACCAACTTCCCAGTACTTCAATGTAGATCAGAAGTGGAGTGAAAGTGAAATGCTGAGTGAAATCTTTGGAGTGGATTCGCTCAGAATTTAAAGAAAGAAGAGGGAGCTGGGTAGGGGAGTAGGATTCAGAGAAGTAAATGTTGATGATGATGGTTGTGCAATCAAGGAGAACGAGGGAGGAGAATTACAGGTGAGTATTAATGGCAATGGAGGATATTAAGAGTTTTTCAAATTTTTCCCGATTTCCGGTCATTGGAACCTTTAATTGAAGATGGCATATAAAGTTCGAACCTTTCTAGGATAAACGAAAGTTCGAACCTTTAAAAGCAAATGGGGCAAAGTTGGAACCTTTGAAATCAAATTTTTCAAGAATAAAATCATTAAACCTAATTTTTCAATGAATCTTGAGCATGCTTGGATTGAGGGTAAATATTTAAGTGGAAAATAAAGTCTAAGTAAGAAAACGAAAGTAGTTAGACAAGAACTTTATAGAATTTGATTGTTGGAGAGGTGAAAGAATTGGTTGCAAAGTAATGTGAAAGGGATATAATAACAATTAGTTTCCCCATTTGATGTTGAATTTCGATGATGAAGTTTCTTGGTCCTGTTCAGTGGGCTTGTTCGCTTGATGATGAAGTTTGTCATATGTGTAAGTTGGTCAAGAGGAAAACATCTAAAGCTTCTTTTCTTACTATGAGTTGGACTAAACTGGTCTACCACATTTGGATGCAGAGAAATGCCCGTATCTTTTGTGGCAATTTGCTTTCTCTTCAGCAAATTGCTAGGTCTATTGTATATAAAGTAGCTGCTAGGAGTCCTTGGAAGGATCTTCTTGTTAGAAGTTAGGTATCTTGTTCCCTTTTTGTTTTGTTTGTTTTTGAGCTTTTTTTTGTGCTTTCCTTATTGTGTTTGGGGAAGTGGGTTGTAGTTTGTATGCAATAACCCTTTTTTGAGCAATAATATCTCTTACTTGTCAAAATAAAAAGGAAAATTTGCTTAAAATAATCTCAACTATCACTCATTAGTCAAAATAATCCCAACTATCATGTATCATTAAATAATTCCAACTTTTACTTGAATTTTTTCATGACATACCCTACGAGTTGTTATCCTAGGGTAGCAGGTCATCTTTGCAAAAAAAAAGGAAAATTAAATAAAAAGCTCAACAATCAGCCATGGCTAAAATGCTAATGACTTCTTTTTCCAAATCTCTCCCAACTCCATCATTTTTCCACAACCTACAAACCAAAATTCTCCCCCCTTGAACACCCACTTTTTCAAATTCCCTTCTCGAAAACCTCAATGTCTCTCTCCTCAAATATGCCGCCATTACGGTTGCTCCACTTTCTCTCTCCTTCCTTATTCTCCTTCTCTTGTTGAAGAAATTGAAAAGGCCTCACTCTTTGACTTCAATCTTACACTCCCAATCATAATGCTGTAGTGGTTGTATGGCTGGAGGGAGAAGAGGTGGAGGAGGTGATTGGGCTGGGGTGGAAGAATGAGTGAGGGAAAGGTTTTGGAATCTTATTTGTTTTTTTTTGTTTAATTTAATTTGTTTTTTTTTTGCAAAGGTGATCTGCTATCCTAGGTTACCAAGTCGTAGAGTATGTCATAAACAAATTCAGGTGAAAATTGAAATTATTTAAAAATAAGTGATAGTTGAGATCATTTATGGCCAATGAGTGATAGTTGAGATTATTTTGAGCATATTTTTTTCAAATAAAAATTAGTTTCCTCATTTTAGAATATAAATTTACCCTAGGAAAAGATGAAGAGAAAAATAAATTCTCCCAAAAAATACTCACGCCCAATTCAAATATGCCCTAAACTTAATGTACCCCATATCACACCAATATCATTTCATGACCCTAATCTATAAAGATCTATAAATAAAGAATACTAATGAAGAAACGAGATTGATACATGTCAGTCTCTCCTTCAACGTTTTCCCCCCCTTTTACTCTGCATGACAACTGATTATTTGGTAAAAATAATCTACTAAAATACTTGACTTTATTTAAGTATGCAGAATAAAAATTGGACATCTTTCATTATTCTCTACTAAGATTTCTATGATATTTCCAAACTGAAATGTACTAGAATGTTAATCAGTATCATTTTTATATATGATTTCCAAAATAATACTCCCTCCGTTCCTTTTTTATCTTCCACTTTGGGTTTTTCACAAATATTAAGAAAGAAGGAATCATTGGTGGTAGTGGGTATTACTTTAATTATATAATAGTGGAAAGTAATGATTGTAATGGAATTATGAGAGAAAAAATAATTAAATAGTGTGTGAAATAATGATTGTATTGGAAGTATAAGAGATAAAATAATTAAATAGTAATGTTAAGTAAGGAAAGTGGGATTTTAAGGGGTAAAAGTGAGATGAAAACATTCCAAAAATAAAAAGTATTCTAAAGTGGAAGAACTTTTGAAACTACCCGTTATAGTAAGGTGGAAGAACATAAAGAAACGGAGGGAGTATTTGATATAACAAGATTATTTTCTAAATTTGTTAACAGCTTTTTAAAAATATTGTTCTTAAATTTATAGAACATTGTAAATTATTGATTTTATTTACTAGTCATGAGATAATTGCAATAATATCATTTTTGTGGGAAAGCATGTAGTATAGGAAAAATTACGTAGAATAATCCAAACTATTCATGATTTTCCTACAATAATTCCACCTATTGATTAACCATGAATAATCCCAACTTTGAGGGGTATTTTCCTAGAGTAAACTTAGGTAACCCGATGAGCTGTTATAGTAGGTAATTCACCAAAAAAATAAATTAAATATTATTTTAAAATTAGAAAATATTTTTGAAAATTTACATAAAAAATTCTAAATAATAAAAAAATCATAAATTTTTTATGAACATTTTTTAAATATTTTTTTCGACATTTTATTTTAATTTATCTTTTTTTTAAAAAATAAAACTTGCTTTAGCAAGTCATCCGGTCACCGGGTTTACTCTAGGAAAATGCCCCTCAAAGTTGGGATTATTCATGGTTGATCAATAGGTGGGATTATTGTAGGAAAATCGTGAATAGTTTGGATTATTTTAGGTAATTTTTTCTGTAATATAAACTTTTTGTAACATTGTCTATGAAAACATATATTTAGAATATTGTAGAATAATTATATCTTCACAACAGAATAATATCTTGATATAGCAGCAAAATTAATTTTTAAGATTATTTACCAGCTGTAGAATAATTATATCTTCATAATTATACTAACGTGCAAATACATATTATTGCTACTTATCTACTTATCTGAAAACTAGGATATATATATATAATATTTAAAATATAACAAATTACTTTTTTTATAATCTTTAAAATAAATATTATACAAACATAAAATTAACTCAAATTTTTTATTTTTATTTTTTGATTTTCGTGCAGTGAATCTATTTAATAACTATTAAAATTGAATTAACATCAATATCACTTCATGACTCTAATTAAACTCAATTAAGATTGAATAATTTGTATCTGACTACTTTAAAGTTTAAACTCATTAACACCATTACATTCAAAGTTTATGAATGGGATGAGTGATGATTGAAAGCAAACCCAAAACTCAAAATGCCTCTCAAACCTCCATCAATCTCCAAACCATGCAAATATTACTTCTTCTATGGCAAAAGAAAACCTTCAATTAACAGACCCACTGTCTATGGCGGTCTCTTCTCCAATCGCCAATCCATAAACCCTAACAATCCTAAATTTTCCATTTCAAACGACCAATCTCAATCTCAATCTCAATCTCAAAAACCCACTAATTTTTCCCTTCAAAATTGGGACCCAGATCATCCAAATGCCCAAAAACCCACCTTTACTAAAACCCCATCCGAAGCTTTCTTCCAAATTGCCCAGAAACTCTCCCCAATTGCCCGTTACATTTGTGATTCTTTCAGGAAACACCAGAAATGGGGCCCACAAGTGATCGCTGACCTCTCAAAGCTTCGCCGGGTTAACCCGAATTTGGTTGCTGAGGTGCTGAAAGTCCTGGATGACCCTGTGATTTGCTCCAAGTTCTTCCATTGGGCTGGTAAGCAAAAGGGTTATCAGCACAATTTTCTTTCTTATAATGCATTTGCTTATTGTTTGAATAGATTGAATAAGTTTAGAGCTGCTGATCAAATACCCGAGTTAATGCATATGCAGGGTAGATTACCCAGTGAGAAACAATTTGAAATTTTGATTAGAATGCATGCTGATAATAATAGAGGTAATAGGGTTTATTATGTATATGAGAAAATGAAGAAATTTGAGGTTAAACCTAGAGTTTTTTTGTATAATAGGATCATGGATGCTTTAGTTAAGACAGGTCACTTAGATTTGGCAATGTCAGTTTATAATGATTTCAAAAGTGATGGGTTAGTGGAGGAGAATGTAACTTTTATGATTCTGATCAAGGGTTTGTGCAAGGGTGGACGAATCGATGAAATGTTGGAACTTTTGGGTCGGATGAGGAGTTTGTCGAAACCAGATGTTTTCGCATACACCGCTATGATCAGAATATTAGTGGGTGAGAGAAATTTGGATGGTTGCTTGAAGGTTTGGGATGAAATGGAGAGGGATAAAGTTGTGCCTGATGCGATGGCTTATACAACTTTGATTTCAGCATTGTGTGAAGGAAACCGAGTCGATAAAGCTTATGAAATTTTTAAGGGTATGAAGAATAAGGGAGAGTTGATTGATAGAGCTATATATGGTGCATTAGTGAAGGGCTTTGTTTTTGATGGAAAAGTTGGGTCAGCACTAGATCTTTTAAAGGATATGATACATTCTGGATATAGGGCTGATTTGTCCATCTATAATTCCTTGATAGAGGGCTTGTGTAATTTGAAGCAGCTTGATAAAGCTTATAAGCTCTTCCAGTTAACTATTAAAGAGGGACTTCAATTAGATTTCACCACCGCCAATCTGCTGTTATTGTCTTACGCAGAATCAAGAAAAATGGATGATTTCTGGAAATTGCTTGGGCAAATGAAGAAATTAGGATCACCGGTTATTGATGGGCTTTCTGAGCTCTTCTCTTTGATGGTTGAAAGGGATAAGGGATTACCTTGCGCTTTAGAGATATTTGAAGATTTGAAACTCAAAGGTTACTGTAGTGTTTCTATATACAATATTCTTCTGGGAGCTCTGTACAAGAGCGGACAGAATAAGGAAGCGTTATCCCTCTTCACGGACATGAAAGAATCGAATTTTACACCCGATGCTTTATCATATAGTCATGCAATTATGTGTCATGTTGATCTTGAGGACGTCAAAGAGGCGTGTCATTTGTATAATAAAATAAAGGAGATGGATTCTATTCCTTCCATTGCAGCTTATTGCTCTCTGGTAAATGGTCTTTGTAGAATAGGAGAAATAGATGCAGCAATTTCACTTGTCCGGGACTGTTTAGCTAATGTCACTAGCGGGCCTATGGAGTTCAAATACTCTTTAGGCCTCATCCACGCCTGCAAATCAAACGATGCTGATAAGGTCGTTGAAGTAATTAACGAGATGTCAGAACAAGGATGTGCACCTAATGAAATCATATACTGTGCTGTTATTTCTGGTATGTGCAAGCACGGGACAGTTGAGGAAGCTAGGAAGGTTTTCTCAATTATGAAGGAGCAAAAGTATCTATCTGATGCCAATATGATTTTATATGATGACATGCTTATTGAACACATGAAGAAGAAAACTGCAGATTTGGTGCTGTCTGGATTGAAGTTCTTTGGACTAGAATCCAAACTGAAATCAAAAGGTTCAACATTGCTATCAAGTTAAATGCTTGGACAAAGGTAATGCTTTGCCCCTTCTGTTTAGTGGTTGTATTTTCATTTTTAAAATGCATTCTCTTTAGCCCTCCCTTGAAAAGTCTGGTTTCTCATGGGATTTTTCGTTTTTGGTAAAGTGTTATCCAAGAAATTTGTTTACCCCATTGTTGTTTGATGGTTGGACTAGGGAAATGAAATGGAAAACTAAGGTGAAAAAGAGTTGTCAGTCCTTTTGAAACATTTTCCTCAATTTGAAAGAAACCAAATTTCCTCCAATCTCTTGTTCCAAATAATCCACATCTCCTTTTTCCATTTGTTGGTTTGATAGTTTTTTTATGAAACTAAACAAGGCAAACCAATTTTCATTTGCATTTTTGTTGAAAATTATATTTTACGGAAAAATACATTCCACCCGACGCCGTCCATGGAAAAAGTTTTTTTGTCAAATCAAATATTTTACTATGGGGTGGGATGAAAAGTGGGTGATTGGGATTGTATAGGGAATTTTATTTTCTTTATAGAAAATAGGGTAAGAAGAAAAGCTTTTGAGAAGCAAGATTACATTGTCAAATAAAATTTTCCAAGTCCAATGAATTATATTCTTGAAGGTACATGGAGTGCTGAAATTTTGAAAATTAAAACCCCTAAAGAAATCGTTTTTGTTTTTTGGAAAAATTCCAAAAAGCTATCTAATTTATAGCATCTTTTGCAAAAAACTTTTTAATCTAATTTTTTTTGCAAAAAACTACCTTAAATGACATAAACGTTTGCATAAAACTACCACTTGACGGTTTTCGTATGTTGACCATTAAAATTTTATTTTGACCAGCACGTGGGACGGTAGGGTCACGTGAGTTACTTAAGTCAGCATTTGTTCCTCTTTTAAGGCACAATTTCTTTCTAATTCTTTCCCCTTTCCCCTTCAATTCTTAAGAACTCTAATTCTTTCCCAAAATTGAATTATGTCTTCTCTTTCCACGTGAAAATCAAAGCTCGATAGATGTGGGTGTGGAGTTCCTTTTGCAAAAAGAATTTCGTGGACCAACGAATCCCGTTAATTGTTCTTCTTCCTCATGACTCTTGAACTCTAAAATTTTAAGTAATTTCTTCAATTTCGGAAGTTGCAACACAATGTCATTTTCTCTCTTACTCTTAGAGGAGGATGATAGAGATAAGGTTTGCACCAGATGATGGGAATTGTGTATGGGAAGTAACATGATAAACCCAGTTTTGCTTGAAAATTTGTTGAAATTGTGAAAAAGATTAGGTATTTGCAGGTGGGTAAAGGAAGTTGAATGTTGAGATGATAAAGATTAAAGATTATGTAAAGAAGTCATTGAAATGAAAAGTTTTTCCAACAAATTGTGTTGTTCGTCAGGTTTTTCTAACAAATTGAGTTGAATGTTGGCGGAAAGAGTAGACTATAGAAATCTTTTACCTTCAATGATATTCCAATGCACAATTTGTGTTGTCCTTCAAGTTTTTGAATTAGCTTGATTAATCTCAAAATGATGAACATAAACCTAGAATCAATTATGGGTGATCAAAAACTAAACATCTTACAAACAATTATTCCCAGAAATATGATTTTTTTTAGGATTTGCTTAAAATTAAATGAAAAAATACGTGAATATTGATGAGTGATCGAAAAGGATTTTAGAACAAATTGCCTCAATTGAAGTACCTCTTGCCCGAGATGATTGTTCTTGATAGAGAAACAAAGATTTTAGAACAAATTGTTATTCGGAGAAAGATAATTATAGCAGAAGGAGAAGAAAATGGGGATGTAGAGATACTAGAGAAAAAGAAGGAGAAGAAACCCAAGAAGGAGAAGATTCAGAGAAAGGAATATGTCATGTGCCTCTTACATGCAAAGTCAATGCTCCACTTGATGGTCAACTAACGGTTTCTGTCAAGTGGTAGTCTTTTGAAAACAAAAATATCGTATAAGGTAGTTTTTTCGTAACACTACTTCTAGTTTAAAAGATTACATATTTTGATTCTCAAATTGAATTCCATACAAACTTGTCCATGAAGTGTAGCTTCAATCATCATTTTTCCTTTATTTGAGAAAATGGTATGGAAATATTGATAAACTAGATCTTTTAGTGGCTTAAAATTGGTGTTTTGCAAAGAAAAACATTATATAAGGTGGCTTTTGACGATAAAATTCACAAGGTGGTTGTTGGGAGGTTTTTGTGGATCATAATGTTGTCTAACTGTGGAATAATAGTGTCCATAGTAGCAATAGCAAAGTAAAGAGAAGACACGTTTTATTTATTAAATGGTGATATAATTAAATCGCATCCATTGACTAAAGGATCCAGGGAGAAGCAGTAGCAGCCTCCAGAAACCTCCAGCTCCTGTGCTGCAAAATTTTGCTTGGCAATCTGTTTCTTTCACCTTAGCTCTGGTCACCTTGACCACTCAACCCCCTGCATTACATAAAAGCTTTGTAGAACCAACCATGGTTTTGAAGATTGTCCAACTTCTTTCTAAAAGCATATTTGTTATTCTTCGAGTAGTTTTCAATTCATACACTAGCTTCCCCTCTCCGAATAAAGAAGGCGGAGAAGCTATATGGATGGGTGAGTAGGACATTTTTCTAAAATTCTATTAGAATTTGAATAAATCTGACTGTACACATCTCAATGGGGATCAGTTAGAGACTAGGGTTCTGCAATGAACTGGTATTTTTGATAATAGGCTTAAGTAAGGGTATTTTAGGTAATTACTATGTTAATAGGGATTTGGGTAATAAGTAAGTTTTTGATGGGTTTGTTATTATAAATAGGGGAAAGCGGGAAGGTAGTGATTATCCAGAAAAATTGTTGAGTTGTATACTCAATTAGGAGATCTCAATCTTCTCAAAATGCTTGATCTACTTTTCATATTAGATATTTTGGGTTGTAATCTTCCTGATTACACCAAGTTTGTCCCATTTTATAATGTAATTTCACTTTAATTCATTTTATATGATGTCTTCAGATTTGTTGTTTAATTGAAATTAGTCTGTTCATAGCAAGTTGATGAGGTCACTTCTGCAATGTATATACTTACAGATCACCTCCCTTTTGTTCTTTCTACGTTTAACTTGTAGTATGTTTAACACTCCATAGTCCATATAGTCTAATATGCAAAATGATTGTCTTGACTCTTGAATAAAAAGTTACTTGGGTAGAGTTCTAGGGTTCTTTGGCAATTTGCTTTTTTTTTTCTTCACTTTTGGCTTTTTGTTGGTGACCAAATAAGTGTTTGGTAGATGTCTAAGTAGCTTTTTTCATTGGCTTTTGGCTTTTAGCCTACATTTCCAGCCCAACAGCCAGCAATAATTTTTACTAAAATCTCCTTAAAACAGCAAGCTTTATCAACTTATACTTCTAGCTATTTTTTACCTTGTGAAAAACTGGTCTAGGCTATAAGTATTCCATCAAATACTGCTCTCTAAATCTGTGGCATCCCTTAAGAATTCCTCATTTAGGGTAATATGTCCATAATTTTAGATCATATATGATGACTTATTATCAAGTCAATACCTTCGTCCTGATTGCTGACTTGGAACTGCTGTGGGTCTTTGTAGAAACGATTAGAGATTATAAATGCAACAAAAGGGGGGTGAATTGTTGTATTACTATGTTAATAGGCATCTATGGCCGGTTATAATACTCCTTTTATAAGAGATAGAACCGTGCACCACACCTATGATCTCATTATCTAATGATGTGGGGAGGTGGGTAGGAAGCTTGGAGGTTACTCCAAGTCCCACGGCTCTTTTAACGGTTTTTATATCCTTTTTTAGAAAATCCCTATTTAAGTGGAGTTCAATTTGGACATTTATTTTTAACTCCTTTTTAGTTAATTTTTCCGCCAATTAAGACCCTTGTGCAACCTTTAGTTTTATCCGTACAAATCAACTAAGTAAAAGAAAATTTATTTTCCTATTTTAATTGACCCTATTCTCTGACTTGGTGCGTTAGGAACACTACGTTGTCTCCATCTGACATACTTTAACTTTATCAATCTTGAAACCGAAATAGTTATCTTGATCATTTGACATTCAAGATTGACTCTTGAAATTGACGTTGACTTTGACAAGTAATGTTCTTTCATCAAGTCTTCTTAGGTACCATCTACGATCTTGACAATCGGATATACGACCTACAATACAATCTCTAACGTTTTGTTTGTTTATAAAAGTTATGTCATCATCAAAACTCAAATGGGCCAATAAATTCCCCCTTTTTGATGATGGCAAACTTTATAAACAAACTTAATTAAAAATATAGAGTAAAATAAATAACCTAGACCATGCTAGAGATTAACGCAAGTCTAAGCACTTTTAGCAAATTAGATCATTACAAAATAATTTACTAATCATCTATCAGAACAATTTACTCTAATATAATACTTTTAAAACATATCAAAGACCATGTGATTAAACATGATTTAAGTTTTCAAAAGTATCAGTAAGTCAAAAATAATAGTAATGATGAACACAATAAACACAACAACTCAAAAGCGCATAAATGAATCATTAAAACTAATTAATACTAAAATTAATTAATACTAAGCAGGAACCCATAACACTTAGAGATATATGAAGCATAAAGTTTTAAAAAGATCATTTAGCATGAACAAATCATTTAGACTAAGTTAGGAGTATAGCATTCACAAGATCAATAAGTTTGTTGCCTTTCTTCCCCCTTTTGACATCAAACAAAAAGTAGGGGAGTGATCATACCACAGCACTGAGGCAAGCGTTAGAAAAATTGAGAAAGTAAGTAGCAAACCAAATCAGCAAGTACCAAAACATAGTCAAGATATGCAGCATTTAAACATCATAGACCAAAAGGAGATTGTGCATAAAAGGAAATAGTAGCAGAACAGTTAAAAATACAATTTGGCGTACCCCAGCATGGTACTCAAAAGCAAATATTGTTTAATTCGGTCACTGGGCAGTCTCTTCATCAATGAATTCGGTCTGCACTTCCACTGTATCCAGCTTTGCGCCTAGACGGGTCTCCATCTGGGTGATCTGGTCAGTGATTGAGGCAAGTGTGACACGAATTTCGTCCTGGAAAGCATGTAGTTGAGACTGAAAATCAATAAACTTAGTGAGTATGAGATCAAGAGTAGTAAGAGAGATAGCTGATTGGTCATCATCAAAACCAGTTGAGGTTGGTGGTGGTGAAGTGGGTATAGGTGATGGTGGTGGTGAAGTGGGTATAGGTGATGGTGGTGGTGATGGAATATGGGATGGTGGAGACGTACCTGGCTTTGGTGAAGGAGGGGTCTGAGAGGTGATATCATCATCCAAGCACGAAGAACGCTTTGACGGCAACCTGCTGCTCTTCCTTGGTGTGAGCACAAGTTCTTTCTTGATTGGCACAGCAACTTCCTCGTCCTCTGAACTGGATTAAACTTCCTCCAGTTCAGCGTTTTTCTCTTCCTCAGAAGTTTACCCTTTACTTGCAGCTTCCCCCTGTTCCTTGTCAGTCTCTGCCTCAGTAGTGGCAGTAGGAACAGCTTCTTAATTCTCTTCTTCTCCATCCTCCCCTTCTGCTTCTTTTTCTTCTTCCTCCTGTTCCTCACCGGAACTGACATATTCAACGTCATCTACAGTATCCTCTAGTATTCCCTTTTCATTCAATGTTAGGTGCAAATTGTTCAAGCATTTTGCCCCTATTTTATTGTTTGCGCTCATAGGGAATTCCAAACCCTCTAGAGGAATGCCAAATTTCTTAAACACGTGGGTCAACAAGCCCCCATACCCTACCATTGTTTTCTTCTCAATACAGTCAGCCAAATGTGAAATCATTAATAAAGGAAAATTAATTTTTATGTGGTTGACTAAGCAGTAAATTAAGGTGGCATCTCTAAGATTTACCTCACTACGTTTTGATTTACGTGGCAAGATAAACCTCCTAGCAATATTGTACAGCAATTTGTGGAGTGGAGACAGTGAGTTGTGTGACTGAAACGCTTCTTATCATTAATCCCTAAAAACTTTAACACCGTTTTTTCAGTAATACCCGAGAAGACAATTTCAGAACCAACATAATAAGTGTCGAACCCAATTGCAGGAACACCAAACCATTTACCCAGCATGAGACTATTAAATTCTATTTTAATCTCCTTAACAGTACTCAAACAAACACCATTATCAATTGAAAAATTGTGAATGAATTCTCGCATAAGATTTGGGTATATTGAGTTGCACGAATAATCATACATTAGAACCTCCCAACCTTAATTACTTAAAATGGCATGCAATTGAGGAAAGAAGTTGGATTCATACCAGTATTTGTCTAAGCCGAATCCTATAGACATCTCCTTTGCCACTTCTTCAGCACTGTTAGGGTCCAGTTGCTTGGCCTTCTTTGATGGTCTGGAGGATGAAGCCCCTTTTGGTTGAGATCTCTTTGTGCCGCCTTGCATGGTTTTGGATGTGGATGTTTTTTGGCGTTTTTGGGATGATGACGGGTGGATTTCAGTTGGCGAAGGGAGGATTACTGGTAATGGCTTAGGTTGAACAACTTTAGGGCTTTTCCCTTTGTTGGTTGATGATGATTTGGGTGATTTCATGGTGTGGAGAGGATGAAGATGGAGGTTTTAGGAAGAGAGAGATTGGAGTGTTTGACGGTTTTAGAGGGTTTTATCAAGAGGTTGTACTTAGGGGTAATGATGGGTGAAAGGTGTGAGTGATGGATGGGACGTGAGAGAGTGGGTTTTAATGGGATGAAGGGACGGTTACACGAAAAGTTTGTACTACTTTTGGGCTCCATTTTTGCGTGTGAACAAGGAGTGTAACGAAGAGTTCGCGGGTAAATTCGAAACACCCCGATGATCCATTTCTACTTTAATTTAAGTTGACTCACCGAAAAATAGATAAAATAAAATGCTAGAATTTTGTGAAAAAGAAAAATAAAATTATAGAAAAACATGTCCTCGTTTTTGTTTTTTTTTTTTTAATTTTTTTTAGGAGGACATAATTACGTAAAGCAAACTTACGCTACTTGGTCTAATCAGTTAAACAAGCAATCAAGAAAATATTCATGTCACATACTTGAGATAGTTGCATACCTAAATCTTGCAATAATTGATTTCTCAATCATGGTCGTTGTGGTTGATTTAACCCTTCCAATTTTCACGATGCTTTGAGGAGGTTTGCTAGCATTAAACTTTAGTTAAGCTTGATCATACCTAGCTCCAACCTCATCTTTTCAAATTGTTCTCTAGGAAGTGGTTTAGTCATTATGTCTGCAACTTGCTCATTAGTACTGACATGTTTGACAATAATATTCTTATGTTTCACATTATCCTTAAGAAAATAATGTCTTATATGTATATGCTTAACTCTAGAATGATGCACGGGATCTTTTGATATGCATATGGCACTGGTATTATCGCAATAAATAGGAACGCATTCAAATTAAATACCAAAATCTCTTAGCTGTTGTTTTATCCAAAGCATTTGGGAACAGCAGGCTGCTGCTGCTACATATTCAGTTTCAGCGGTGGATAAGGCAACGGTGTTTTGTTTCTTGGAACACCAAGATACTAAACATGAGCCAAGAAATTGTACCATTCCTGAAGTACTCTTTCTATTCACAAGATCTCCTGCATAATCTGCATCACTTAAACCTTTCAAGTCATAGACATCACTTTTTGGATAAAATAGGGACAAGTCATATGTTCCCTTCAAATATCTTAGAATTCTCTTTACTGCTGTATGATGTGATTCTTTAGGATTTAATTGAAATCTAGCACACAAACCAACACTAAACGAAATATCGGGTCTACTAGCAGTTAGATATAGTAAAGATCCTATCATGCCTCTATACATGATTTGATCGACACTCGTACCATTCGCATCTTCATCTAATCTAATGTTAGTGGCCATAGGTGTATGATTTGTCTTAGCGTTATCAAGACCATATTTCTTTAGAAGTTCTTTTATATATTTTTGTTGATGTATGAAGATACCGTTAGCAGTTTGTTTAATTTGCAGGCGAAGGAAGAAATTTAATTCTCCCATCATGCTCATTTTAAATTCATCACTCATTAGGTCAGCAAATTCTTTACACAATGATTCATTGGTGGCTCCAAAAATAATATCATCAACATATATTTGAACAACTAAATATCCGAACCTCTATTCTTAAAGAATAAGGTCTTGTTAATTTTACCTCTTATAAATTTGTTTTCAATCAAAAATTTAGATAATCTCTCATACTATTGTCTAGGAGCTTGTTTAAGCCCATAAAGAGCTTTATCAAGCTTATAAACATGATCTAGAGAGGATGGGTATTCGAAGCCTGGTGGCGTTCCACAAAGACTTCTTCATCTAGAAATCCATTTAAGAAAGCACATTTTACATCCATTTGGTATAATTTAAAATTCATAAATGCAGCAAAAGAAATTAAAATTCTATTAGCTTCTAACCTTGCTACGGGAGCAAATGTTTCAGTATAGTCAATACCTTCTTGTTGATTGTACCCTTTGACTACCAATCTTGCCTTGTTCCTTACTATTGTTCCATGCTCATTCATCTTATTTCTAAAGACCCATTTCAGTCCAATTATCTTTTTGTTCTTGGGCTTCTATTCCAGATGTCACACTTTATTTCTCTCAAATTCGTTTAGTTCATCTTGCATAGCTACAACCCAATCTGAATCTTGTAGTGCTTCTTCGTGATTTTTGGGTTCCATTGTTGAGAGAAATGCAAAGTGTGCACAGAAGTTTCTCATCTGGGATCTTGTTTGTATTCCCTTGCTTAAGTCACTCATGATCAAGTCAAGTGTGATTTTTGATGTTTCCACGGTTTAGGCACGAAGTCTCTTGTGGAGACTGATGTGGAAGCAGGTTCATTGACTTGATTTTCATCGTGCTCAGCTTCATTTCTTTAATTTTGTACTGCTCTGGGAACATCTGGATCAGGAACATCTGGCTGGTCCTGATTTTCCTGCTGTTCCTGTTATTGATTGGGTTAATCAGTTTGAACCTGTTGCTCTTCATTTGCTTCTTGTTCTTGCTCTTTATGTATGTTCTCATCATCTTCCAGATTAGCAAGACCTATCTTAAAATCACCTGTTTCTTGTTCACTTATCATAAAATTTGTTTCATCAAAAATAATGTGAACAGATTCTTCAACACACATAGTTCTCTTATTATAAACTCTATAAGCTTTACTATGGGATGAGCAGCCAAGAAATACTGTCTCATCACTTCTTTCATCAAATTTACCTATATTTCTTTTTCCATTTACATGCACAAAACATCGACATCCAAATACACGAAAATACACGGAAAAAAAATAAAAAACAAAAATGAGGACATATGTTTTTCTATAATTTTATTTTTCTTTTTCACAAAATTCCAGCATTTTATTTTATCTATTTTTCGGTGAGTCAACTTAAATTAAAGTAGAAGATGGATCATTGGGGTGTTTCGAATTTACCCGCGAACTCTTCGTTACACTCCTTGTTCACACGCAAAAATGGAGCCCAGAAGTAGTACAAACTTTTCGTGTAACCGTCCCTTCTTCCCATTAAAACCCACTCTCTCACGTCCCATCCATCACTCACACCTTTCACCCATCATTACCCCTAAGTACTACCTCTTGATAAAACCCTCTAAAACCGTCAAACACTCCAATCTCTTGTCTTCCTAAAACCTCCATCTTCATCCTCTCCACACCATGAAATCACCCAAATCATCATCAACCAACAAAGGGAAAAGCCCTAAAGTTGTTCAACCTGAGCCATTACAAGTAATCCTCCCTTCGCCAACTGAAATCCACCCGTCATCATCCCAAAAACGCCAAAAAACATCCACAACCAAAGCCATGCAAGGCGGCACAAAGAGATCTCAACCCAAAGGGGCTTCATCCTCCAGACCATCAAAGAAGGCCAAGCAACTGGACCCTAACAGTGCTGAAGAAGTGGCAAAGGAGATGTCTATAGGATTCGGCTTAGAAAAATACTGGTATGAATCCAACTCCTTTCCTCAATTGCATGTCATTTTAAGTAATCAAGGTTGGGAGGTTCTAATGTATGATTATTCGTGGAACTCAATATACCCAAATCTTATGCGAGAATTCATTCACAATTTTTCAATTGATAATGGTGTTTGTTCGAGTACTGTTAAGGAGATTAAAATCGAATTTAATAGTCTCATGCTGGGTGAATGGTTTGGTGTTCCTGCAATTGGGTTCGACACTTATTATGTTGGTTCTAAAATTGTCTTCTCGGGTATTACTGAAAAAACGATGTTAAAGTTTTTAGGGATTAATGATAAGAAGCGTTTCAGTCACAACTCACTGTCTCCACTCCACAAATTGCTGTACAATATTGCTAGGAGGTTTATCTTGCCACGTAAATCAAAACGTAGTGAGGTAAATCTTAGAGATGCCACCTTAATTTACTGCTTAGCCAACCACATAAAAATTAATTTTCCTTCATTGATGATTTCACATTTGGCTGACTGTATTGAGAAGAAAACAATGGTAGGGTATGGGGGCTTGTTGACCCACGTGTTTAAGAAATTTGGCATTCCTCTAGAGGATTTGAAATTCCCTATGAGCGCAAACAATAAAATAGGGGCAAAATGCTTGAACAATTTGCACCTAACATTGAATGAAAAGGGAATACTAGAGGATGCTGTAGATGACGTTGAGTATGTCAGTTCCGGTGAGGAACAGGAGGAAGAAGAAAAAGAAGTAGAAGGGGAGGATGGAGAAGAAGAGAATCAAGAAGCTGTTCCTACTGCCAATACTGAGGCAGAGACTGACAAGGAACAGGGGGAAGCTGCAAGTAAGGGGGAAACTTCTGAGGAAGAGGAAAACGCTGAACTGGAGGAAGTTCAATCCAGTTCAGAGGACGAGGAAGTTGCTGTGTCAATCAAGAAAGAACTTGTGCTCACACCAAGGAAGAGCAGCAGGTTGGCGTCAAAGCGTTCTTCGTGCTTGGATGATGATATCACCTCTCAGACCCCTCCTTCACCAAAGCCAGGTACGTCTCCACTATCCCATATTCCATCACCACCACAATCACCTATACCCACTTCACCACCACTAACCTCAATTGGTTTTGATGATGACCAATCAGCTATCCTTCTTACTACTCTTGATCTCATATTCACTAAGTTTATTGATTTTCAGTCTCAACTACATGCTTTCCAGGATGAAATTCGTGTCACACTTGCCTCAATCACTGACCAGATCACCCAGATGGAGACCCATCTAGGCACAAAGCTGGATACAGTGGAAGTGCAGACCGAATTCATTGATGAAGAGACTGCCCAGTGATCCCTCCTTCTGCTTCTCTACTCAGATTATGTTTTATTTCATTTTGTTGGCCTCATCGTCTGTTTCTTAAACAATTAAACAATATTTGCTTTTGAGTACCATGCTGGGGTACGCCAAATTGTATTTTTAACTGTTCTGCTACTATTTCCTTTTATGCACAATCTCATTTTGGTCTATGATGTTTAAATGCTGCATACCTTGACTATGTTTTGGTGCTTGCTGATTTGGTTTGTTGCTTACTTTCTCAATTTTTCTAACGCTTGCCTTAGTGCATTGGTATGATCACTCCCCTACTTTTTGTTTGATGTCAAAAGGGGGAAGAAAGGCAACAAACTTATTGATCTTGTGAATGCTATACTCCTTACTTAGTCTAAATGATTTGTTCATGCTAAATGATCTTTTTTAAAACTTTATGCTTCATATATCTCTAAGTGTTATGGGTTCCTGCTTAGTATTAATTAATTTTAGTATTAATTCGTTTTAATGATTCATTTATGCGCTCTTGAGTTGTTGTGTTTATTGTGTTCATCATTACTATTATTTTTGACTTATTGATACTTTTGAAAACTTAAATCATGTTTAATCACATGGTCTTTGATATGTTTTACAAGTATTATATTAGAGTAAATTGTTCTGATAGATGATTAGTAAATTATTTTGTAATGATCTAATTTGCTAAAACTGCTTAGACTTGCGTTAATCTCTAGCATGGTCTAGCTTATTTATTTTATTCTATATTTTTAATTAAGTTTGTTTATAAAGTTTGCCATCATCAAAAAGGGGGAATTTGTTGGCCCATTTGAGTTTTGATGATGACGTAAATTTTATAAACAAACAAAACGTTAGAGATTGTATTGTAGGTCGTATATCCGATTGTCAAGATCGTAGATGGTACCTAAGAAGACTTGATGAAAGAACATTACTTGTCAATTTCAAGAGTCAATCTTGAATGTCAAATGATCAAGATAACTATTCCAGTTCCAAGATTGATAAAGTTAAAGTATGTCAGATGGAGACAGCGTAGTGTTCCTAACGTACCAAGTCAGAGAATAGGGTCTACTAAAATAGGAAAATAAGTTTTCTTTTACTTAGTTGATTTGTACGGATAAAACTAAAAGTTGCACAAGGGTCTTAATTGGCGGAAAAAATAACTAAAAAGGAGTTAAAAATAAATGTCCAAATTGAGCTCCACTTAAATAGGGATTTGCTAAAAATAGATATAAAAACGGTTAAAAGAGCCGTGGGACTTGGAGTAACCTCCAAGCTTCCTCCCCACATCATTAGATAATGGGATCATGGGTGTGGTGCACGGTTCTATCTCTTATAAAAGGAGTATTATATCCGGCCATAGATGCTGTGTGTGCCCTAATCAAGAAAAAGGAGAGATCAATTAGAGAAGAGGAAAATTTATTTTGTTATTCATTCGCCAATTAATCCCAAATAGTTTTCCTTGTGCTTTCTTTGGTTTAATTCAATCTAGAGAAATATTGTGTAAGGGTTTTTGAGTGTGCAAATTAGACTTAGGGAAGTCTAAGGGGAATCTTGAGCAAGAATTTGTAAGAGAGAAGAGAACGAGAAAGAGAAAAAGAGAATAGGCCAAGAAGAGAATTTGGAGAAGTCGTTTTATGTAATTAAAGTGTAATTACTTACAAACGTAATAAGAGAAATTGAAATCCGAAGTGGTCGTGGCTTTTTTTCTAGGCCAAGAAAGTTTCCACGTAAAAATCTTGTCTTCTTTTTATATTCTTGCATTTGTTTTAGTATTTTGTTAGATTCAATTTCCGCAAAAACAGGGCATAAAATACTCATTAAAGCAATACAACAATTCACCCCCCTCTTGTTGCATTCATAGTCTTTAATCGGTTTTACAATTAGTATCAACAGCAAAAGAATTTCAGATTTAGGAAGATTAGATATTTTAGATTAAGTTCAGGGTTTTAGTTTTGCACTTTATTGGAAGATCAAGTGGAAAGAAGCTTTTAGATATACTTCTATATCCCTTTATCTGTATGTAGCTAGTTGGGAAGATAGTGTTTGAACATTGTGGCTGGACAGGACAAGACGCGGTAAAGATGGGCCCGGTATAAAAATTGAATTATGCTAGATTTCATTGAGCTCATAGTGTATAATCTATTCAACAAGTTCATAAGGCCTTGTAAACACACTTCTAGACATTAATGAAAATACTAATTTCTCAAAATACCATTTTTTAAATTAATTATTGTGTTCATGAGCTTTCACAGTTTTGACTGAGCGGAGATTGAATAGTTCATGACTATGAGTCACCTCGTCTCATCAGCAACCCTATAAGCACTTCACTTTTTATGAAATTGTAGAGAACTTGTCATTGACTGCTTTTGAGGGTCTTTGGTGTTTTTTTATTTTTTATTTTTTTTCTGTTTTGGCCTTTTTGGGTTACTGGGAAGGGTAGGGGCTAGTGAGAATCCAACTCGAAGTTTGTTCTCACACTACGAATTTTGAAGCATATCAAACTGTGATTTCCAAGGTTCTGAATATATTGATTGAACCTTCATACTTTTTACGTTTATATCACGCTGTTACTGGTGATGCTGGACCGTCTGTCTTTGATTATGCTTTTACAAAATGTCTGTTTGCGGGAACAAGTTGCATCATGCTTGTATGTGCATGAAACTCACTCTGGCTTTTACATATTGTAATTTCCCATCTTGTTCCTATATTTTTGAGTATTTTGTGTATAAAGGATTGCTTTTTGCAGGTTATACACTATATTCTGATACGTCCTCGGTAAGAGGCCAGAGTCAGAAACTCAATAGTGAGATCTAAGAAGAATTAGATACCGAAATATGTGAGTAGCTGGAACCTGTAAAATTGAATTGCTGCTGTCTTAACAGGTAACAAAATCTTGTCTGGAGCTTTTACTATACGATCAGGACTCGTATTAATTAGAGGGCATTATACTTGAATTCATTGTATAGTCAAGTGAGTTCTTAATTGATTGTTTGGTATTTACTATTTAGGCTGTGCTCCAGATGTGATGCCGTCATGTCTTGGAAGCTGTTGTGTAGATGCTTGTGTGGCCACAGGCAAACTAGAAGATTTTCACAAGCACCTCAGCTGCTCAACTATAGCATCCAGCATTGGTCGAATCCCTGGATTGTTTTTCCCTACTCACTACGATGAATTTGTCACTGATTAGCGACTACTCGAGCTCCATTTCTATTCCATTTTGAAAGCTTCAGTCCTTGGATTTGGAATGAGTGCTTTGAAGTTCTTGTAGAGTTCTTCTCTTTTATTAGATGTATATGATAAGTTTTTTGATATTCTGACTAGAGGCGTTCAATGGGCCAAATACGGACCGGATCGGGCTAAAAAAAATGGACAGGGCTGGGCCTTGCAAAAATAAAAATGGGCCGGGCTTTTATAGCTTCTCAGAACTTCTGACCATTATTTTTGACTTGAAAATAGGAATTATTCTTGTATTAATGGAGGCTCTTGTTTTGTATGTCATTTATCTGAACTTATAAGCTTTTCTTGGATAAGTAATGTCAATTAATTATTGATCACAAATTCTTGTGAGAGATCGTCTCTTTGAGAGACCATTTCTAATTGGGTTGGCCTATCAGGGAAAATGTAGAGTAAATATAGACAATAAGCTTTAATGGATTGGGCCTAAGAGACGTCTCTCAGAAAGACGGTCTCTCAGGAGACTGCCTGTTTATTGATAACTATCATACAAAGCCTGACAATCATTGCCTGATTGGAAAGTTTACATGATTTCAGAAAAACTAGTGCAACACAAACTTAAAGCAAAATCTCGATAACGAATTACAAAGATATAAAACATCGAAAACAGAGGAACGAATCGAGTGAAGGAGCTGATAAATTGTTTAGAATCAATGAAGATCTCTACATTGGATACTCAACCGTGGTTCACCCAAAAGATTTCCTCAATAGAACGACAATTCAGCCTGGAAACCACAGTGCAAAAATACGATTTCGGTCCGATTGTGATAACAGACGCAAAACAGATTTCACGGCCAATACAAATGATTTTGCAATCATTGCAGTCTACATTTCAGTCACGCTAAACTCAAAAGTCTTTACAATACAGGCGCAATACGATAATACGGTCTTGTTTTTGCACTATGCTCCAGACTAAGAGTCCACTATAGAATTTCCATATTTAACAACTACAATTTGGTGTGAATTCACTGACAATAAGTCCAAAGGGACCAAAGTCCCCACTACCCACCGTAATATTATGCCATATATACAATCAATGTATATTCAGTTTACAAACACAAAGATGCCTAAACAATGACCTACCAAAAAATGATAGCAAACTCGTACTTTTGGAATTTAAATTTCACGCTTCGGCCTATTGCGAGCTCGGGGAAGTGCAGGTTCCTCTTTTCTCGGGATCACTACTTCAGTGCCATCATCATTCTCATCCTCGGCTTCATTTATTGCCTCATTCATGGTGAGCTGTTACACAAGCATGATTAGGAACAAAATTGACAACTGATAACAAGACCTCGGTAAAAGTGTCACAACGACAATGATACTACTGCCTTAATCCCAAAAGATTAGGAGCGACTTCATAAATCAATACATAGGTTCCTAACTCAATAAAATTTTCGAATTATGATCCAAAAAAGTTTTGTTACGACACTAAGCTACACCAAGAAAACTGATGTAAAAAATTGAAAACTTGTATCTTATGAATATTCCCTTTACCTGTTACATATGTTATTTTCACCATTGCTGAAACTTATTCTTGTGTCAATCAGATCAAACAAGACCACGAGAAAGATTCAGACAAGACAAAAATATACTTAAAAAGATTCATACTAGACCAAAATATTCTTACTTTTCTTTGATTGTAGGATTTCTGCTGTCCTGTCACACATAGAGTACTCAATGTTCGTAAAGGATGCATCATATTTATACCTTAAATTATGGTTTAAATATCAACACAACGCAATACCAAAGTCTTAATCCCAGAGATTATTGCTAACATGGTTTGAATAACATAACCCAGTTCTTCAAGCCCTAAACTAAATGTCTCTGCACATTACTCAAGCATCTTTCTAACCGAGGGTGTTTGGTTGATAGCTTTTGTATTGGCTTTTCGGTTGACTTTTGGCTTGTCAAAAAGCCAAAAAATATGTTTGATAAATTGTTTTTCAGCAAAGTGAAAAGCTGACTTTAAAGCAAAATGAAAAGTCTACTCTAGTTAGCTTTTTATAGTGGTTTTTGGCTTCTTAATTTATTTTTTCTCTACTAAACGTCGAACAAAAAAAAAATAGCCATCAGCCAACATTATTTGTCAGACACACCCATATATAGGCTCCTTCACTTCTATCAAGTAAATATAGATCTTTGTGAAATGAAAGACTCTTTAACAACACTGCAGCAACAGAATAAGCACGCATTCTTTAAAGCATAATGAAAATACATGCCAATCGTCAAACGACTTTAATAACAACCAGTATGCCAACAGTTCTCTCACCCCTTCATTGTATAGTGTATACACTTATTGTGTCTGTGACGCTCTCACTTCCATCTCCATGAATTCTCATACAGCTTTCTTAAGTCGATTGGAAGATAAAAAAACAATGGATCTCCACTTGGTGGTCCCTAAGCATGAGAAATTTCTTTAGAATGTCTTAAATTGACAGTCTCCTTTCATGTGAACAATAAATCACTAGATTGAGTAGTGTTTGCATCTAAGGGATTAGTAAGTTCATAGACTAATAAGAATGGGTTATCCACAATTTATCACGAAGAGTCCAAAACCTATACACTATTATCTAAGAACTTTTAGGTTCTCCCCTTACAATATGTCATCCATGCCTAACTATTAGACAATTGACCATTTGTGTCTATTAAGGAGCTTAGAAAAGTTGAGGACTGCAGTAGAAGAGTTAAGGTCAAAGAGACTACCTCAAAACAAGAAGCCCAAGTTCTTATTTTCTCTTAAATTTGTATTAATTGGGCTATTTAGCCCATATATTTAATTCATCTCTCGGAAAGACCGTCTCTCACAAGTCACAAGAATTTGTGGTGAAGAATTGGGGTTTTCAAGAACATATGATAATACATAGGACTACGTTGTGAAATCGAGCCACCAAGGAAAGGGAAAAAGGGAGGCAACAAAGCTTACAAAAACATGTAAACAAAATGTGTTCTTGATTAAACACAAAAAGGCGGAGCAAAGACAAGTGGTTTTGACGGCTATCTTAAGATACCACTTCAAACATCAAATTGTAGTTCTTAAATGTAATTACATTTAACTACAACTAAACATAACACATACAAACACTCAGTAAGTTGGAGTCAAAGAGCTTCAATGGTATTTGCTCACAAATGAGATACAAAGCACTCTTTAGCTGTCTCTAGCTCTCTAGCTCTCCAGGGCATGTACTCCCTCTCTAGTGTTTCATGTGTTTGAGAACTCAATTAAAGATTTAAAAAGCTCACAACTTGAGCAACCTTCACCAACATTAATTGGAAAATCTTCAACAAGATTTCTCCCCCTCAAAGTTGGTACTCCCTTCTCACTCTACCCTACAACTTCTCTTGGAGGTTGATGAACATCAACAAGCCTCACACTTCACCATGAATTGACTTTCAGCTCCAAAACCAAGGACATGTTAAGTGTAGGTTTAGTGGGTTCACTCATACGAAAATCCAAACAACTTATTGAAAAGTTAATAACCAAAAAATACTTTAACACAATTTTTGCAACTTTCTCTAACATGTATTTACCCTCTAGTGTAGTGGTACAGTACATGTTACTCAATATCAAAGCTCATTTTTTCAATCCCTCCCTCTCACCTATACTTGTGCTTTTCTTTTCTATTCACTCTTCGGGTCGTTAATCAAAAGTGAAAAAATATTGAAAAATTCTAGTCATGCATTGTCTGAATTGTTATTTTTTATGATTGTAATTGTTCTTTTGGAACCCCGAATTGTTATTTGAAATTTTATATTATTATATGTATCAATTAATTTGGTAAATTATGAACCCATAGGGTGCCTCCACCCATAGCTCCTTTCGTGTTCTTTATGAATCTCCTAAAACAGAGGTGTGCTCGGATACTTTGAGAACAAATATGTTTCCTCGTTGCTGCTGCCTTCTGGCCCGACCACTTGTGTGCTAGTCCAAGCACACCAATCTATAAGCAACATCTTTGCTTCACTCGACATGCTATCTTGCTAGTCCGTGCAAGCATCTCCATTAAGCATATGGTATCCTCCACGCACATGGCTCGCCTAAGCATTCCTCCAAGTGACTTTGGTACTTGGCATTTCAAAATGATTAGGGGAAGAATATATGTGGATGGTATCATTGTAACAGATGTTCTTAGTTATAGTAGTCTTATAGATTAGTATCAAAGGAAGGGGCTAAAATATCTACTCTTTGTTGGTGACAATCTCTCGCGGTGATTGATTTTGATGATTGATTTTGGTTCATGTAGCCTATCCCATCTGATTGGGGATTAAGATTCTCGTTTGAAGGTTGCAATGTTGCAAATAGAGAGCTTAATTTCTACTATAGTATACTAGAGGAAAGAATACTCTACCAATACCAGAAAAACCCAATTCTCACATATTGCATCAAGTATGAAAACTTTTACATTAAACTTCACATAATACTGATAAAACATAACCGCGAAAAATCCCAATTCCTGTAAACTAAAAACATCAAAGAAAAAACAAATTGTAGTAAAAATTCAGCAATTTCACAAACATAAAAGCACAAAACAGTAATATACCTCTTCAAGGAACTTCTGGTCAAGTCGATTACCAATTTGAATAGCTGTAAAAATAGTAAAGGCGAGGAGAGAAAGAGGAAAGACGAAGGCAAAAATGAATTGGTTGGTACTTGGTGGTCCTGCTCGAGTCACCACACTCACCCCTCTGATTCGCCGCTGCCGAAATTCGCCGGGAAAACGAACAGAAGTTGATCGGAAAGTGAACGGAAAGGAAGCATTGATTGATTGGTTTAGGTGTAAGGGATACAGGGAAGGAGAGAAAGATTTAGAAGCTATGCAACTGAAAGCTGCCATGTTTGAGTTCTTGTTTGAGGATAAACAAGATAAAAAATGTCATGTAGCATTACTCCCCTCCCCAATCCCCATCCTATTTTGTAACATTCTTTTAGAAGTTAAACTTATTTTTTTGACTTATTACTTATTCTTATTGGATCGGATCGGATCGGATCGATCGGAGCGATCGGATCGGATCGGATCGAACATTCATATCGGATCGAAGCATTGTCGATCGGGCCGGATCGAGCAGGATCGGATCGGATCAATCGAGATCGGGCAGGATCGGATCGGATCGGATCAGATCGAGGATCGGATCGGATCGCAGGATCGGACATACCATTATTATTATTATTATTATTATTATTATTATTATTATTATTATTATTATTATTATTATTATTATTATTATTATTATTATTATTATTATTATTATTATTATTATTATTATTATTATTATTATTATTATTATTATTACTATTATTATTATTATTATTAATATTATTATTACTATTTATATTATTATTATTATTATTACTAATATTAATTAATTAATTACTTAATTAATAAAATAATCAATAAATAAATATTAATCAAAAAATTTGCATATTATTATTATGAAATTATAATAATTAAAAAATTTAATAATAATAATATATATTTGAATTAATATAACAACATAAAAACTCAATCCATTTTGGATGGAATAATATAATGTCATTACAAAAATATTTTCTAATATTACTGAAAGTTAATTATTTTGACTGTACAATGTATTGTATTAAAGGAAAATATTAAAATTTAATACTTTTTATTAAAGTAACAATCTAATTACTTTGATTGTAATAATGTATGTTGTAATTATTTTTATAAATTTCCTAACAATCTCATTATTTTTTTTATTAAAGGAAAATTTTAGATTTTCTTAGTACCTCATAATATTTTCAAAAGAATAAGATACTATTATTGCAATAATTTTATTAATTTCAAATTGTAAAAGCATTTTATATAAAATGAAAATATTGAGATTCTATGCATGTTTCCATTTATAATTAAATGACCATTAATTTTGCTGCATTAATTGGCAATGGCTATTAGATTGCCATTTGTCATTTAACAGCAAAATTATAGTATTGTATGATTTATTTTTTAATTAATTAATTAAATTAATAAAATAATAATAATAATAATAATAATAATAATAATAATAATAATAATAATAATAATAATAATAATAAAATAAGTATTTATTAATTAAATTCTTAATTGATACTAAAAGTAATAATAAGGAAATTCTACATGGTAAGCACCAGGTATAGTGAAACGCCTCAAGTAGCGATTCTTGTTTGCCATTCTACCAAATAGCACTCAACTATTGCAAAAATATCTACCGTAACTATAATGGTCAAAAAACGTTAATTTTTCCGTTAAATTGTGAAATTACCTAATTGCCCTTGTTTAATTCTAATAAAAGCATGCTCCTTCTTCTTCCTCATTTCACCCATTCCCTTGAACAATCATTGAAGTCAGGCTAACTTGTTCAAAACTAACAAAATTCCACTCAAAGCTAGCTTGTCAAGCTTTCTTCCACTCAAAGTTTTCTTCCTCTTCAATCGGCACAACCATTGAAGTCAAGCTAACTTGTTCAAAACTAACAAACTTGTTCAAAGCTATCTTGTCATTTACCAGATATTGCATTTGGAATTAAGGCGATAGCTTACACATAAATACCAATTACAAAAGCAAATTTCCAGTAAATTATCTGCTGTTGCTCCAAAAGAAAGAAATTATCTGCTCCAATTTCTTCTCTGATTTCAACATTAGCTCCATCCAGTGTTCCTATTATGAGACATCCATTGAGGGAAAATTTCATGTTGCTTGTTCCACTGGCTTCCATGCCAGCCGTGCTGATATGCTGTGATAGCTCACTTCCAGGAATAAGCACTTCCGACAAAGTAATTGAAGATGGTCCTAGGTGTAGTCTTAGCACGGTCTCAGCTCCCACATCATTTACCAAGTAAGAATAATTTGATCAACCATTTGTAGTACTACTTCAACCTTGACAACAATGGCAGCAAAAGGAAGATGCGTGAAATGAAGAAGAAGAAGGACCATCCTTTTTAAGAATTAAACAAGGGTAATTCAGTAATTTCAATACTTAACGGCTATTTAACGTTTTTTGCCTAATATCGTTACGGTAGATATTTTTGCACTAGTTGAGTGCTATTTGGTAGAATGGCGAACAAGAATCGCTACTTGTAATAATAATAATAATAATAATAATAATAATAATAATAATAAAAAATAATAATAATAATAATAATAATAATAATAATAATAATAATAATAATAATAATAATAATAATAATAACAACTTTATGAAACCAAATCAGATCAGATCGGACGACTGGACGGATCGGATCGGATCGATCGAACGACAAATCGACGACGCGATCGGACGGATCGAGAAAGATTGATCAGTTGAATCGGACGTCGGATCAGATCAGATCAGATCATACCTTAGTAAATTCAGATCTTATCCAATCAGATCAGATGAAGAGAACAGGCCCAATATTCTCATTATTATTATAAAATCTTTAATATGAGCAAAATTTATCTAAGATAATCAAATCTAGTTGTGAGTTTCCTACAATAATCTCATTTATTAATTAATCATGAATAATTCAAACTTTAAGGGGTATTTTTCTAGAGTAAACTTAGGTAACCCGATGATATGCTATAGTAGGTAATTCACCGAAAAAATAAATTGAAAATTAGTTTAAAATTAGAAAAAAAATTTAAAATTTTACATAAAAAATTAATAGGGAAATTCCACATAGTAACCCTGAGGTTTTGAGTTTTCCACTTGGTAACCAAAACGTTTTAAAAAGCCACGTGGTAACCCTGAGGTTTACCAAATTGTTCCACCATGACCTTTTTGCACATAAAATGTTAGTAAAACGTTAGCAAACGTTAATTTCAAAGCTTAATAGCTGTTGTACGGCTATTTATGCGACTCACCATTTCATATGCCATTAATTTCAAGCTTTTTCCCCAAAATATAAACCATAATTCTACCCTTTTTGGCTTTAGGGGAAAAAAATATAATTTTGATGAAAGATGACATATGACAGAGTTATGGTTTATGTTTTGGGGAAAAAGGTTGAAATTGATGACATTTGAAACGGTGAGTCACATAAATAGATGTACATCAGTCTTAAAGCTTCGATATTAACGTTTGTTAACGTTTTTATGTGCAAAAAGGTCATGGTGAAACAATTTTGTAAACCTCAGGGTTACCACGTGGATTTTTTTAAAATTTTTGGTTACTACGTGGAAAACCCAAAACCTCAGGGTTACCACGTGGAATTTCCCTAAAAAAAATGATAAATTTTTTTGAACATATTTTTAATATTATTTCGACATTTTTTAATTTATCTTTTATTTTTAAAAAAATTAAACTTACTATAGCAAGTCATCCGGTCACCGAGTTTACTCTAAGAAAATACCCCTCAAAGTTGAGATTATTCTTGGTTAATCAATAGATGAGATTGTTGTAAGAAAATCACAAATAGATTGGATTATTCTTAGTAATTTTTCCTTAATATAATTACAATTAGAATTGAAACATGTAAAATTTAACCAATTAAACACAAAATTAAGGAGTCTATTTTAGAGATAATCTAGAAAAGTCATCTGCACATAAGCTTGGAGTATGATAAGGAAAGTTCAAGATTAATAAAGAATTCTAAAGCTTATGGACTAATCTAGTTAAAGGTATGCAGGAGCTTGTAGATTAGTCTAGGTAACATAGTTTAGTCTACTTAGTACTAGTATAAATCGGAAGTGTCAATTAGTATGTCGTGTATTGATGAGAGACACAATAGCTGAAAACACAAAATGAGAGTATTAGTAAGTGAGTGTGTAAGTTGTAGTCTAAGTGTAAGTGTCTCAAAATAATTGTGTCGAGTGTGTGTCCTCTAAATTGTAAATTATCCTTCTTGTAAATTGAGTTGTGTGTATAGTAAAAAAAAATGATGTTTTAAATTACTATACCACGAGTGTCAATAAAAATAATTTTTCCAACATTTGGTATCAAGAGCTAGATTGAGAGGAGTTCTTAGAATGGCAAGAGTTTTGAGTAGAGGAATTTGAGAAGGGACATGGCTACAAGCTTGCAAAAATTTGAGATTCCATTATTCGATGGGAAGATCAATTTTATGGTTTGGAAGAGTACGATAGAGGATTGATTGTTACAACAAAATTTAGACATGGCTTTGGAGTAGAAAAAGCGAGATAATTTGAATGTTGCGGCTTGGGCACCAAAAAGAATAAGGCATTCAGCACCATTCGCTTGGCGATTGCTCCGGAGATCAAGTATAATTCCTTGATGGAAACTCAACTGACGGCATTAGTGTAGAAATTGCAAGGAATAAATGCGTCGAAGTCCCTAACCAACCGACTGTGTCTGCGATAGGAGTCATATTAGCTAAAAATGAGAAATGGTATGACCTTCCAAGACCATATTAAAATTTAATCAACTAGTATGTCAATTGTTAAATGCAAAAGAGAAGATATCGGATCAGGAACATGTAACACCCCGACCCAACAGACCGCCGATGACTACTCATGGAGACTATAGATTGGCCTCACTCGTGCGCCTCTAGGAAAACTTCCCAGGTCACTCATCCTATGATTGCTCCCTACCAAGCAAGCTTAACTATAGAGTTCTTAGCAAATGGGCTCCCATGAAAAGAAGATGGACCTGTTGATATGAGTAGTCTATCAATCCCAGATTGAGATTTAAAAAGGATTAATAGACTACTCACATCAACAAGGTGCATCTTCTTTTCATGGGAGCCCATATGCTAAGAGCTTCACAATCAAGCATGCTTGGTGGAGAGCAATCTTAAGATGGGTGACCTCATGGGAAGTTTTCCTAAGTGTGCACAAGTGAGGACAAAGTGTGTTGGAACTTGGAAAGACTTGTGTTGATCTGTGGGGCCAATCTACAGTCTCCATGAGTAGTCACCGGTGGTCCGTTGGCCGAGGTGTTACAAATGGTATCAGAGCAACCCTGCGACCGTGGATGATTATGTGTTCAGTGCACCTAGCGAGATCCTGAAACTATCGTCCAACGAGGACATTGTATTCCTAAGTGGTGAGTGTGATACCCCAGATTGAGATTTAAAAAGGATTGATAAACTACTCATATCTACAAGGTGCATCTTCTTTTCATGGGAGTTAATTTGCTAAGAACTCTACTATAGAAACACTTAGAAATGGCGAATGCAACAAGAGGGGGGTGAATTTTTGTATTCTAAGTTTAAGAATTTTAGTCCTATTTTTGCGGAATATAAAACCATGACCACTCGTGATTTTAAAAATTCTCTTATTATGTCTTAGGCAATTAATTACAATTACATAAAACAATTCTCAACTAGGCCACTTCTCTTCTCATCTCTTTTGAGGTATGGCAATTCAGTCCAAATCCGACCCTAGTTCGACTCGATAGGAGGAAAATAATCCGATTTGAGTCCGAGGAAAAAGTCATCTGACTCCGACTCCGATTTTACGATCCGAGTCCGAGTTAAAGACGGACCGGAGTTGGACCTTATTAAAAATCCGAGACTTCGACCCGACTCCGACCCTGAAGGACATCCGACTTTGAATTTGACTTTTACACTAATATTTTGTTTCCTTTAAAACTCTAAATGTGACTAATTTAAGCTCTCTCTCTCATACTAATTGTAATTTTTGATTTTGAAAAACTACTTGGTATTTTTATTTAGATTAATGAATCAAGATAAGACAAATGAAATCAAGAGAAATCAAATACACCAAATTAAAAAATGAGAAAATTTTGTTAAATTTTAGTAGTAGGATTATTTCTCTTGTTAAAATTGAATTCAATTTAAAGTACATATTTTTTTGTTAAATTGTATTTGAAAAATATATTTTGTAATTTTATATGCATTAGAATCATTACTATAATATCACAATGATACCGTTTGATAATAATCCGACTCTACATCCGACTCCGTTGGAGATCCGAGAGTCCGAGTCGGGGCAAACTTGGAGTATGCATAATCCGACTCCGAGTGGAGGTGGATTGAAAACAAAAATCTGACTATTATCCGTAGCAAAGTCGGAGTATGTATATTTTGAGCTGAGTCCGACCCATTGTCATGCCTATCTCTTTTTCTTTCTCCTTCTCTTTCTCCTTCTCTTTCTCTTTCTCTTTCTCATGCTTCAATGGAAGCTTCTCTTCTCCCCTAGACTTCCCTTAAGTCTAGTTACAACAAATTTTCTCAAAAACTTATACAAATATTATTTCTCTAAAAAGGATAAAAACTAAGGAATTGCATGAGAAAAATATTCTAAGTTAATTGGCAAATGAAAGAATGAAATATTTTTCTTACTTTTGTGATCTCTTGATTTTTTCAATTGGGCACACACATAACCCACCGGTTGAAAAATTCTTCCTTTTATATAGGACCAACCATAAGTCTTCTAAACCCCAACTCCCCATATTTTCCTTATTCCTAAAATGTAGAAAAGTGGAAAACATGATTTGGAAGTTATGAAATAGGCTACGGTTAACTTTTACTAAAAATAGCTAATTAGGTTTAATTAGATTCAAACCTAAGTAACTTCCTATTTTAATGGAGAGATATAAGGAGACTTATTCTCACACTTTGATTTTGTCTTAGATTATTTTTAGGTGGTTATTTAATTTTGCCATTTAACTAATTATGCAATAACTTAATTTCTAACCGGTTACATCAACTAAAAATAGAAAATAATTCCTTTTTAATTTTTAGCCGATGTTTTCTCCAGACCTGCCTCTTGGGAACACTGTACTGTCTCTATCAACGATTTTCATCAGACCATCAAACTTGAAACATTAGACTTCCTATCTACTTTTGACATCCTAAGTGATTTTTTATATCTAACTCTTTGATTAACTTTGACTCGTACAATATTCTTTGACTAAGTCTTTAGGTTCCATCAACGACTTTAACAAATCGGATATATGACCTACAAAACAATCTCTAAAACATATTTGTTTATTTAAAGTGAAGTCATCATCAAAACCTAAGAGAGCCAACATCCACAGTTAAGCGTGCTTGGTGGAGAACAATCTTAGGATGTGTGACCTCATGGAAAGTTTTCATAAGTGCGCAGGTGTGAGGACAAAGTGTGCTGGAAAGACTTGTGTTCAAGCCCTCTTGTTATTGGCTTTATTGCCAAAGTCCCTATTATGTAGATATTGCTTGTAGGTAGTAAAACTTGAGGAAGCAATAACAATTGTGAGGGAAAATAAAAGGATAATATTCAAAATGGATGGAGAAGGGTTTGAAGAAGAAGACAGTCGATGAGGAGATGAGCGAGCACTAGCTGCAGAGGGGTCCGACATAGGGAGAAATAAATGGAGATGTAATGACCCTCATTATAGATCAAAGTCCCGACCAAGAGAGTGTGAGAACGGGTATATTCAACGTAATTACCCAAAGGCAAAGAAATATTTAAAGAATTTGAAAGGATTGCAAGAGAAGTTGGGCAAGGTAAGGTTAGTTGAAAAAGTGATTCATCTAATGTGGCCCAACAAAAAATTTATCCTGGAGAGATTTTCTTGACTCAATGTAATAAGAAATAGGTGAGTTAAGAGAAATGGGTGTTAGATTCGGCCGCCTCTATACATGTGTGTAGGAACCAAGAAATGTTCGAGACGTTGGAGTAAAAAGATGATATTGACTACGTTCAAACCGGTGAACGTAAGTTTAAAGTTGAAGGCGTGGGTAAGGTGAAAATGAGGCTCCATGATGGATATGTAAAGACCTTCCATAATGTGATGAATGTCTTGGTTGACAAAGTTTGTCGAAAAATGTCATTATCCATTGTCGGCTGGATGTAAAAAGGAGCCTTTGTATCCTTTTTTCAGAAAAACAAGAAGGTTGCTTGAAAACTAGAAGTCAAGTACCTTTATTACTATATGATCATAACGGCTGCAAAACCTTAATCTTTATAAAACTCTATTTCTCACACTGACACTTTTTCTTCTTATTTCTTAATTTTTTCTGTCACGGGTAGTGCTCAATAATCACTCAACAAAATAACTAAAATATTGTACGTATCTCACATCAAATTTTTTTTAATCTTACCCAGAAGCTCTGATACCATGTAAAGAGTAATAGACAAAATATAAACTCATGACTATTCTCATTACGATGATAAAAACTATATATACAATTGCAACTTCAAAAGGAAAAATAATAACTAACTAAACACGAAAATAAGGAGTATCCCATGACTAATTCTCACTATTCAAATCACTCCTAAACCAAGCAATCAAAGTAACCACTACTTTGGCTCTAAAATCCAACTATTGCAACATTTTTCATTATTGAAATATTGTTATCAATTTCTTTAAATATTATTCACATGCCTGAAATTATTCTCGTTGCCTTACGAAAGAGTACATTTTATTGAAGAACAAATCATATTAGGTGAAAAAAAACTATTACTAATAGGTGAAAAAGAAGCAATCAAAGGAGTACATTTTTTGTGTTGGTAGCGGAGATAAAATTCAATATGTTTCAGACCTTTATTGCAAGAACTATTCCTAATAGGTGAAAAAAACTTGGTGACTTTATCAGTAGTACGACCTAATATTTGATGCCGCAATTGGAACTAATCTACCTCTTTGTTACATTGATATCTCCTTATCCTAGATAGTAATAAAGTCCTTCGTGTTATCGATCAACTTTAATCATATTTCCCAAACTTTGGTACGGTATAGCACGAAACCGAATAGTTAATTAACATAACAATTTGCAATATCAATGAGTTGAGATACATAAAATCAAGTTGCAACAAAGTTTGGATACATAATAGATGTTCTTAAGAACCAAACATTTAACAATTTTTATTTTCCCTTACTTGGTAACCATCATGTTTTCCAATTAGCAACCCAATACAACATATAATGCACATAGATCATAAAGTCAACCTTTTTTAGCAGTTACAAGGTTAGTACATAACACTAGTATCCAATATCCAATAAAGAGATAAACATTCCCATTATACGTTCTGTAGGTTCTTCAATCACGTGAGTAACAACATAAATTATTATTGGAGATTTTGTTGATAATAATTTGCAAAAAAGTTATTGAAACAATAATTTCTAAAAACCCTAACAATAAGATTATTTTTGACTAAACAATTCTTAATTGATTATTGACTTGTATTATTTTAAAAACAAATTGTACAAAACTTTCCTCACTCACTTGTCATACATAGAGTTTATTTGACAAATGACTGTTAACTGGAGTTGTTGGCTAGTTTAACTAGTTAAAAATATTAGATGATAAGCCAGTTGTTTAAGCTATTTGTAAATTTAGTTGTAAAAGAGATACTCCCTCCTATTCACCCAAGTTGTCCTATTTGAGTTGGGCACGAATATTAAGAGTTCCACTAAAAAGGTGGTAGTGGAGTATTTTAATTGATTAACTTAATTGTAAAGGTGGTAGTTGGGTATTAGGAATTGGAAAAGTGAGGGTATTTAGGTAAAAAAAGATAGACAAAAAAGGAAATGAGACAACTTGAGTGAATTGCCCATAAAAGAAAATGGGACAACTTCGATGAATAAGAGGGAGTATTAGGTAAAAATTATTTATCAGTTAGTGACTGTATGTGAGAGAAAAAGTAGGTCAAAAGTCAAAAGTTAATGAAAAAGCTATTATGTATAGTGTTTTGGTTTTGGTTTTAAAGTTACTAGATAGTTTTTGTGTGATGCACGACTTTATTAAATTTCTAACATATTTGTATATACTAAAATTTTATAATTATTTAATAAATAAAATTGAAAAGATTTTATAAATAATTGAAAAAAATTAAATACTTGATTTTCTAATATTATAGTCATAATTATAAAGTAATAAAGTCATAATTATAAAGTAATAAAGTTAAAAAGATAAATACTAGTTTTAATGACAATATATGCATCATCATTGAGTTTTAGAGGGAACATTTTTATTGAGGTTGTGACATGTAAGTAATTTTAAAAATTAATGATGTGATCTATACTTTGTTTTGAAGATACTTATAGATAGATAAATTATAAATTTACCAATTATTATTTTTTTTAACAAACCAAAAAGACCCAAACCAAAAGGCCAACAAAGAAACAACTAATTGCCAAACACCTTATTAATTAATCTTTATATAAAACAAGTATAGTTATATCATCAAACTACACTTTGATTTTAATTTTGGTTAACTTTCATTTTGTTCTTTTTTTTTTCCTATTTTCCTTCGCACACTCATTCTTTCCATGATCACATTGGAAAATTTGAAATGAATAAACAAAAAAAATAAAAAAAATTCAAGTAATGATAAAGTTTTCAAAAAAATTCTCAAAGTAAGCACTTTTCTCCCGGACCTGTGGTGTGGTTATGTTCGCAGTTAATAACAGCGAACAAATAGAACTGATAAAAAAAAGTCTAGTCCTTTGCTAACAGCGTATAAAATAAAATTGGTCAAATAAAAGTCAAGTGAAAAAATAAAAAAATAATATTGTGAGTTTGTTGTTTATAACGGCGAATTAATAGATTCATCAATATCATCACCATTCATTGCCATCACCATCATCCTTCATCGTTCATCATCACCATTCGCTGTTTATAAAGTGAATTTGACGAACCAATCTTTGAAAGGGTTGTTTCTTGATCAAAAGCTCTGTCGATTTTTGGTACTTACGGATTTCACAAAGTGCCACGGTTCCCGGTCTGTAACGATGAGGCTTCTTTGGAACTGACTTCCCAAGATGATCCTGCACTTTTTATGGTATTCAACTAAGATCCATGGGATTGAAAGAAAAGCTAAACAAGATTTTATGGTTTAACATAATAAAGTGATGATGAAGGATGAAGGATGATGGTGATGACAATGGCAATGAAGGGAGATGTTGGAAAAACAAGCTAAAGGAGAAGATAAAAACAAAGAGATTGTAATTGAAGAATATATTTCATTCAAATGAATAATCTAGATACAAAGAGAGGAGAGAATGCATATATATATACACATACTCTAATGACAGTAAGTTAGTTCTAACTTGTAACTAACTTACTTTACAAAATAGGAGGCCTAAATATATTCTAACAAACTTCTAAATATAAGCCTAGTAACATCAATTAAAGAGTGAGCTTCTATTGCTTCTGTTGCTTGCAACTGATTCTGTTGGGGGGAAGCTTCTTTGTATGCCATGTCATCAATCTTCTGTTGAGTAGTGGTCTTGGTGTGGGCTGCCATATTTCCATAGTTAACAGGAGATTACAGTGAATGGTGATGATGAATCTATTAGTTCGCTATTATAAACACCAAACTCACAATATTATTATTTTTTTTTAAATTTTGTCCACCATTATTTGAGATTGACTTTTATTTGACCAATTTTATTTTGTTCGCTGTTACTAACAGCGAACAAAAGACTTGACTTTTTTTGATCAGTCCTATTTGTTCGCTGTTATTAACTGCGAACATAACCACACCACAGGTTCAGGAGAAAAGTGCTTACTTTGGAATTTTTTTGGAAAAATTGTTTTTAAAAAGCCAACCTTTTGGCCATCTGCAAATAAAGAGTCAACGTTACATTTATTCAATAAAAAGACAACCTTTGTCTCATTTTTGCATACAAAGAGTCAACGTTTCATTTATTCACTATAGCAGGTAAGTTTTCAACTCTAAATTTATTGAATAAATGAAACGTTGACTCTTTATTTGCAAAAATGAGACAAAGGTTGTCTTTTTATTGAATAAATGAAACGTTGACTCTTTATTTGCAGATGACCAAAATGTTGGCTTTTTAGAAACAATTTTTCCAATTTTTTTTACAACTTTGTCATTATTTGAATTTTTTTATATTTTTGTTTATTCATTTCAAATTTTCATCACATTGGTACTTCATATATATTTTCATCCATACATTTTTTTGTCTTACCTTTATATATTAACAAATTAATTTTTATTTTAGTAAAATCAAATATATAAAAAGATACACTACATATAATAATTTAATTCAGTACTCAAAAAAAAATAGAAATTCAAGTCAAATATTTTAACTTTGAGTAATTTCATCCATATTGATTTGAATAATAACAAATTATTAATTGAAAATTAAATTTTATCTTAATTGAAAAACAAATTCATCTTTTCAAGAAAATTTTTTAATTCAAATGTTATCCAACTATTTTTTTTATAAAAAATATACACCGGTCATTAGTAAATTAAATTCCAAAATAAGATTATTTAATCAGCCAGTTTTATATGATAGCGTATTACTATGAGACGGGTCCATACAACTAACCTCATTCCTCTAAGTGATCAGTTTAAAATTGTAAGTGATCACATGAGGTTATAACTAACTTTAAAACTATAAAAAGTATCATTTTATAAATAAATGTAAATTAGATCAATTCAACTAAAATAGCATCACCGTGAGACCATCTCATATCACAATTTGCCTTATTTAATTCATTATTACTCGATATCAAGTGTAGTGTATCTTACTCATTTCTCAAAGGGAAGACTTACAAATTCCCCTGATTTCTACTCAAAAATCAAAACATTTCAGCAAAACCAGAATCATTTATTTCTCCCCTCCTCCAAGATCATGGCAGGTGGACTAAGACCACCTTCTTCATCTTCAAATCAATCATTCACTGCTAAACTCATTCTTCTTCTAACTCTTCTTCCATTTACTCTTGCTGCTTTTGCTTTTGTTCTTCAATGGCGTGGAGGTGTTACAGACCCTGTTACTCTTGACTCTTCAGAAGACCACAAATTTCCTGGCATGGATAGTTCTCCTCCAACTACTACTACTTCCCATGTTTCTTCTTCTGATTGTGGCCCTCTTTTAGGCCATCTCTCCCCTTCTTTTCCGTATTATCGTGATTGGAAGTTTCATTATCAAACCGATCTTAAGCCTAAGGTTAGATTCTAATTTTACGCCTTTTTCATTGATCTGATCATGAGATGTACTCATTTTGGTTCGAATTGGAATGGGTATTGCTTAATTCTTATAATAATGGGGGTTTTGGCATCTAATTTGGTTTTGTGTGATTTTTTAAATTCTAGTAAATAAGATATTTTGTTCAAATAGATGTGGATCTGGTTGATAGTTTATTTGATCCTGAATATGGGTTGTGTTCATTTTGGTTTGAATTGAAATGGTATTTTTTTTATAGGGGATTAATGGGTTTTTTTGGGGTTCTGATATGGTTTTGTATGATTTCGTCGAGTTCATGTGAAGTATTGATATTTTGTTAATTTGGTTGTTGATTTGTTATTAATGGAATAGTTTATTTGATCTTGAAATGTGGGATGCATTGGATTAGTAGAGATCAATACACGTTACGTTAGTCGAATCTAGCAATGGCATTCATTTCGTATATGAATGCATTCAATCCTATTGTTTTATTGTTGATGGTGTATGAGAAGATTGGAATAGCTAGTCTTCAAAGATTTTAATCTTGTGTTTGGTAAGACCTAGCAATTTGATGAATTGTCCATTGAAATCTTAAATTGGGGGCTTATTTTTCTGAAAGTATTATGGAGGGAACCAACAATGGAAGTTTTTGATATTATCTGAACTTAAGAGATGATGTTTACCTTGTTTAGATTGCTATCACAACCAGTACCTCGGGAAGTTTAGAGCAGATTCTTCCATGGATGTTCTTTCACAAGGTTATTGGGGTCACTACATTTTACCTATTTGTGGAAGGAAAGGCTGCATCTCCAAAAGTTTCGAAAGTCTTGGAATCTATTCCAGTGAGTTCATATTCAGTGTTTGAGTTTCTCATTCGGTTATGTTAAGGCTTTCTTTTATTTAAATGAGTCTTTTAATAGTTTATTTTAACAATAAATATGGTCTATATGCAGGGAGTGAAGGTAATTTACAGAACAACTGAGCTAGAGCAGAAACAGGCTAGAAGGTAACTTAATCCTACAAATAAAGAGTTTGATCCAAGTAGGCTGCAATCAATAATTATCAATGTTGTTTAGGAAATTTTTTGTGACTTCATATCATTTCTCTTTATCTTACTTGACTTTGTGCTGTACACTTCTCAATTCTTATGCATGAGTTGTCAGAGAATTGAGCTGTTGAAGTAAGAAGTTTCGTTGGGATTTTTGATCATATTTGTTGATACCATGTTTGGATTGAGAGAAATGAAGGAAAGGAAGAGATGAGAAAGGGAGAGATACTAAATTTATTCCGGGGGCTGAAATCGAGAGACCTTTGTCAAATAGATAACGCTGTCCAAAAGGAGAAAGATTTGAAAAAATGAGATTCCTTTACCTTACTTTCTTACCTCCTGTTATCCAAACACACTGTTTCAAGGCTTTGATAGTCTCTTGGTCAATTGGTTGATACTTATATTGGGATATGAGATACTAACCTATGTAGCATCATCACTTGTAGGCCAGTGGATATGATGGTATCTCTTTGAGTTTTTTTTTTTTTTTGGCTTGGTGATCTGCTCTCTCTTTGTTGTTGTCTATCTGTTTGGGTGCCTTGCCCAAATCTTTCCTACTAAAGAGAAGTCCGAAATTCTTTGACTGATTGAGGCTTGTACATGCTGACTTTTTTTATTTATAAATTTGTACCATCAATTAATTGAATGCTTCTCCTTCTCTTTTGTAGTCGGATTTGGAATGAGACATGGCTAGCAAGTTTCTTCTACAAGCCGTGCAATTATGAGCTGTTTGTGAAGCAGAGTCTTAATATGGAGATGGCAATTGTTATGGCTAGGGTAGGTAGATATGTTTTTTGAACTCTTATGGATTGTGGAATATTTGTGTCTTATTTGGATTCTTTTAACTTTAGAATGATGGTGTGGAATGGATTCTTCATCTTGATACCGATGAGTTAATACATCCTGCTGGTACTCGAGAGTATTCCTTGAGGCAACTGCTGCTTGATGTGCCTAAAAACGTTGATATGGTTGTATTTCCCAACTATGTAAGTAATACTTGCATTTTGATAGCCTTTGCGTTATGATGATACATGTTCCTCTAAAAATATAAATTATTGCACTTATTGTTGTGGTGCTTATTTATTTGTAATTTTAAATTTAGGAAAGCAGTGTGGAGCGTGATGATATCCAAGATCCTTTTAGTGAGGTAATGATTTCATTGGTGATGTTTGATAAGAGTTATTCGTGGTTTCAGTTTAGAAAATCTAGTGACAAATGTTTGCGTTTATTCATTCTAGTTAAAGCTATGTTTTATTTATTTCAAATAAAATTGTAATGCTAGTTTCAATCATAAAGTTCAAGTAATTCCATTCATAGCTTGGTTTTTCATTTGGTTGATTTTTTAACATTCATCATGAAGTTATCATTGGGTTGTATGCTTAGGAGATTAGTAGCCTTACCATATATAATCTCATATCACAGCTGTTTTCAATAAATTTAGCTCCTTAATTTGTAGAGCAAACATGAGATATTCTTCGGACTTTTGTTTAATTTCAGGCTATTTGCTTCTGTATTTTTTGTTTGGGTTTAGAAATAGAAATCTATAAAAAGACGAAAGGGATACAATAAAAATGATGAACAATCCCAAAATCGGGATTGTAGGTTACAATTTCCTACTTCCTCAACACCTTCTCTTGAGTACCTCTGCTCTCTCCTTCCCCTTTGTTTCCATAATCTCTTTAAAATATCTTAGTGTCTTTCTCCTTCATTTGTTGCATGTTCTGCTCAAGATTTTTCTAACATAGGGACGATCTAGAAAGATTGAACATTCCCATTTTACCACTGTTATGTTATCGCGGTTGGACCACATCAAGTTTGTCTTTGAGCCCTTTTGTTGTTTGGGGAGAGCAAGAAGTTGTTCACACATAACATTTTTTATTTGACAAAACTAGCAATGCTAAGCATCATGGGAAAACAAGGCCACATCCTATTCTATTTGTCAAGGCATAAAGGCTTTAAAATCTGCCATCATACTCGTATTGTAAAGATATAAAAAAATTATGTTTTAGTATGCTTCATGTAAAATATTATGGTCTTGGCCACAATTTGGTTGTATGACAATTGCGTCACCATGAACATTATTGCAATGGCAATTGAAATCACATTTTGTACTATGATGATAAGTTAGAGGTATAAAAGTAGGTGTTGTAATCTAAGGATTTAAATTAAGTCAAAGTAAGATTTAGTATATAGAGTGTTGAATTGGCTTGATGTTTTAAGCAAAGGTGTAGTAAAGTTGTAAATATGTATTTGATGCAGCTATTTCCAAGTGATTATTTCAAGTATCTATGATTAATTTTCATACGGAGACATTGATCATGACATAAATCGTAGGATTAATTGCAGGTTGTCAAACATAGAGGTCATATTGGAATATTGTGTGATTGAGGAGGGGTTCTAGTTAGGACAACCTATTGACATTAGGCTAGGATTATTAGAAATTTATATGATTTGCATTGTAAAGGTATGTTTCAGGCCGATTCAAGGGATATCTCAAGCCTTGGTAGATATTTGTAATACTACAATTTCGATCGAAACCTTTTTTGTGCCATGAATACATGAAAATCTATTGGAAAATGGAGAATAAGAAAGAAAAGATGATAAAAATATTGTTACTAAAAGCTTTGGGGTCAACTCATCTTCATCTAATGAATTATAATGCATTGCCCCATCCTCTTGGTTTTCTCACTGAATAATGAGTCACTTATGAGTTGAGAGGAAAATCGTGGGCTGAGTGAGACTAATCCTCATAACAACTCTGTGAATTAGGGCATTGTTTCTAGAGAGGAGAAGAGTGGAACATCAACACTGAAGAGGGGGAGGGACTGAGGGAGGGTTAACCAAAGAAGAGCACTTAGCAATTAGCATCAACAATGGAGAATATGGGGTCACAATATTGTAATTTTTTTTCCCTTTAAATCATAAAATTAAAACACATAGCAATCTCAACATTACCACCGTGTTGATGAATTTTTACATGTTAGGGACTTGGAGTTACATTTAAGAGAGGTGGAAATGTGGTGATTATTTAAAAACAAGCCTAAACACAACCTATATTAGGATACTGCCTTGTTATTAATGTTGGGGTTTCATTTTTTGGTACATAACTAACTAATACTCTCTTCGTTGCTATAATAGGTCGGCCAAGACCCGTTATCGAAATTGGATAGAATGGGACACTTCGAGTCTGCCCACTAACTCCCAAAAGACTTTCCTTATTAAAGCTCCTCAATTATTACTAGGGTGGCTCTATATGACAACTATTCTAATTACAAAACATACAAAGACTAATTAATGTGAAATGTCGATAATGCCCTTAGACCCTTAGACCCGAGTCATCACAGTTGCTTTGAGTTTGACAGACTTTTATTTTGGTACATTTTCAATTTTAGGCATGATCTCACATTCTTTTCCAAAAACTACTCCTCTTCAATCTCAATCACACATACCTTCCATCCACTTGTTTTTATTTATTTATTTATTTTTTATCTTATTCCCCAACAACAAATTGAAAACAACTACCCCAAGTGTGTCTAATTCAAGGGGACACATAGAGTTAATGTCAAATTAGATAGGTAATATGCGAATATATGTCCAATTTTAATTCATACATTTTTTTGGATGAAACAGGTATCTATGTTTAAGAAAAACTATGATCATCTCCCAAAAGAAACATACTTTGGCATGTACAAGGAAGCTACACGTGGAAATCCTAATTACTTCTTAACTTACGGCAATGGGAAATCTATTGCTCGCATACAAGATCATCTCCGTCCTAATGGTGCTCATCGGTGGCACAATTATATGAAGACACCAAAGTATGAATACCTTATTTGTCTTAAAATTCTTTTCATTTTGTTGCTATGATGTGTGGTACACTATTTTAGTAAAGGCTAAGAAAGGGGGTTGATAGAATATAATGAAAAAGAACACGTTTTAAATATATATTTATTGAAGGGGCGTTAACTTGTATTGTTTCAAATTAAATTGGGTTTGGTTTCTTCATTTCACGTTTAACTTGGACAATAAAAATGCTTGTCAGTTTTAAAAAGATGACTGTATAAGCGAATACAGTAAACAACACAATCAGTTTTGGCATGGCAATATAGCTAAGGGTCCAGGAGGAGAAGAACTAAATGGAGTTTCTGAATACTTTACTACCCAAGAGTATAACTTGACAAAATGCTTACTAGACCATGGCATCACGTGAAATGAAGAGTGTTCTATAAATCAAAGATTTGATAATATGATTTTCATTAAGGGTGCTCATAACCGGGTACCCAACATTTTGGGTTAGGCGGGTACCTAATTTAACGGTTCGTGTCGCGGACCGATTTAACCGGGTACACGGATAGATCGGTTTGGAACATCGGGAACCCGATTTAATGTGTGTACTTGAGTAGAATAATGAAAAGACCTTTCTGTTTGTTTTCTCTGTACCTCACTCGCATCATCTTCTTTATACAATGCCTTCATCATTTCTTATCTTCTAGCAGAAGCACAATAGTCAATAATACTTAGCAATTTAGATTCTCGTCTTCCATCAACAACAATAAAGGAATGAATTCTCTGTTTCTTGTTTTATGGTTTTGATTTTTCCAATTATTTTTTTCACTTTTTACTCATTTGAATGCATAAATATCAAAGCTTTTAGGTTTTGTAATTTTGACTTTGACATGGAAGATGTGGGCGACTGGGCGCTCACCATGAACAAGATGTGGGCGTCATCAATCTGGTTGACCTTGGAGATTTCTTTTCATGCTTATATATTCCATCAAGTCCAGCCTTTCGGCAATTGATCTTCAGGGTTCACAGGAGTAATTGAATTTTGTTGGCAATCAGCATATGATGAATTGGGTCAATCAACAGGAATTAACACTAAAAAAAACTGCGTCCCTATAATTACAGGTCAATGGGTATCCGTCGCAAAAGATATTACGGCCCATGACCCGACCCGTAACTTATAACTTTTTTAAAAAATTGACCCATCATTTATACTGTGGGTCGACGGGTCGGCGGGTCAGGTCAAGCAGGTCGGGTTTTTTGAACATGCCTAATTTTCATTTTGTTTTGTCATAGAGCTATGGATAAGAAGTGTCACCGAAGAATTTAGGAAAGGAGTTCCCTAGAAGGTGGGGATGTGTTAGTTTACTGAATATTATGAAGGCATGGGTGATGGGTTCTTTTGTAGTTGTTTTCTGTAGCAAGAAATTAGGTTAAATGTTGCATTTAAAATACTTATAATTATTTACTTTTCATGTCATTTTATTTCGTTAATTGATGTTTTTCCATTCATGTGATTTTCCCTTGTCTTGTAGTGAGATAAAATTCGAAGAAGCTGCTGTACTGCATTATACATATTCAAAATTTTCAGACTTGACTTCTAGACGTGATCGATGTGGATGCAAGCCTACTAAAGAAGATGTTAAGAGATGCTTCATGTTGGAATTCGATAGAGCAGTAAGTTATTTTACTTCTTTCTGTTTAACTTCTTTGTTTCCTGTTTACGTTTATAAGTCGCATTAATCGCTTTCCTTATTCATGCATCTTAAACTTTATTTTTTTTGTCCCCGTTTCACCAAGCTTTTGTATGGAAGCATTCATCACTCATGGTGGAGTCTGTATCGAGTTTTTTTACCTTTGGAAATTCGAGACTTCCTTTGATATGCTTTGAAATTGAGTGTCTGGTTTCGTTTTTTGTTGTCTGGTTTCGTTTTTTGATGTTTCTAATGATAAACATGGAATATGCTCGTTTTTGAGTGTCTGGTTTCGTTTTTTGTTGTTTCTAATGATAATCATTAATGTATAAATTTATTTAGATCTAGGAACCTTCACTTTTTGAATATCGATATATGCTAGGACTTGGGTTAAAGCGTCATATGATTTTGTACAAGATCGCTCATTCTAGTGTGTAAAATCAATCTTGCTAAGATAATTCATTGCTCCTATGTTCAGGAATTATTATTATCCATTTCCATGTGTGTGGTATATGGGGATAAGCTTAGGATTAGGTGTTTAAAAATTTGTGGATTCTATCAATTCCTTTAGGCTATGCTTGACTACAAGTAATTAATTTCAAATTATAAATTTTAATTCTAAAATTTTAAATGAATAATTGGAGAATGACAAGGTTATAATAGTTATTCTCAAATTCTCAACTTTAACTACATTTAAAAGTGAGGGTAAAACTAGCTCTAATCCAAATTTGATTTTTTAAAAAACAAAATTTATCAAACACTAAATTAAAGCCAATTTTGGATTTTCAAATGAAATGTTGATTCCCAAACACAACATTCAGTTTTTAGCAGGAATTGATTGAAAAGAAAGAGCTAATTTACGGAAACTTCCTTTGTACTTACCATTACTATTTGAATGTTGAATAATGAGCCGTTTTGTTTGTCATCACAATTTCTCTATAATATATAGTTCTTTCTTGGCTGTTTGTTTTGTGGGGTTCATTACTAGTTATACAATTGATGATACCGAAACTATACATTCCAAGTTTATTAGCAAGTGGGGTGAAATTTCGAATGGGAGTGCAATAGAGGCCCCATTTTACCAAAGTTTTATCACGAGGGGAAAGGATGGTATTAGAGTTCGGGATTAGACCTCTTTATGTCGATTATATATTATTCAAAGTTCCATTTCCACATACTAAATGCTCACTTTTTATAAGAAAATCATGGAAGAAGCGCCTTCATTCTCTATTCCAAATCCTACTTCTAAAAACACTGGAATTTATCATGTTCTCTATTCCAAACCCTAGTTCTCTCACTGAACAAACTTTCTTCTGCTGTAATGTTGTCTCACATAAAATGAGTCACAGTTAGAGTTGACAAACATTTTGTCTTTCGTGGAGGTGTAAATTGATGAGCAGGTTATAATTAGAACAATGCATTGAATTCATTAACTTAATGTGTTGCTAATTTAAACTGCAACTTGACATAACTATTGTTTGGGTAGCCCGTATCATAGCACAGTTATACATTTATAAACCCGGTCTTTTTGCGGTCAATGCGGATGGTTTTACTGTTGACTCTGCCTATATTTGGTCGCAATTAGTTCATAAAACTTTTCAATACAGTTGCAATATGTTGATGCAAGCGATTTTCTGCAGACTGAAGTTCCACTGTTCAACTCATCTACGTGGAAACAAATCTTGAGATCACTGTTTATTGTGTTGACATTAAATTAAGATGAGCTGAATATCTCACAACACAATTTGCATCTGACCTCTACCCATACCTCAACGCTTTAGAATACAAGCATTTTGTGGCCAATTTTCTTGCTCAATCATGATATTACCTTAAATGTTCATTATAAATTCTTGTGAGAGACGGTCTCTTTGAGAGACCATCTCTAATTGAGTTGGCTCATTAGGGAAAATATAGAGTAAATATAGGCAATAAGCTTTAATGGATTGGGCCTGAGAGACGTCTCTCAAAAAAACGGTCTTTCAGGAGACTGGCTGGTTCATATGTACATTATTTGAGTTATTTTCTTTTTGTCCATTCCTTTATTGGTCAAACATTATGTCCATTAACACTATGTTTAGATAACAACTTTGGAGAGGAAAGAAAGGAAAGGAAGGGGAAGGGAGGGGAGGGAAAGGAAGGAAAGAGAAATGGAAGGGAAGTAATTCTTGTTTGTTTATGAGGGAAGGGAAGGGAAAGAAAACGAAGAGAGATGAGATATTTCCCTTCAAATCTTTTCAACTTTGAAAAGATTGATACTCCAAATCCCTTCCCTCTCATTTTGTTATCCAAACAAGGGATCCCTCATCTCTATTCCCTCTATTTCCTTCCATCCAAACATAGTGTAAGGGGCTTGGAAATCTCATTCTACGACCCCTATTCTTGGGAATTATTTGGGCAAAAATTGTTGCTTGTCAAAGTGTCCAACGTCAACAATTGTTTCCAAGTGGATGAGGAATTTTTTTTTAATATTGGGAACTTTATCACGTTGCTGCTAGTTTTGTCTTGGCGGTTAATATGCTTTTTATTTTGAGGTCTAATATCTAATAATACACAATATATTCGAAGATAATATGTGTCTCACATTAGTTATCTACTGAAATTTATGGCAGGCTTTCATAATTGCTTCAACTGCTACTGAGGAGGAAATGCGGAAGTGGTATGTTTTTTAATCATTGATGAACAGAAAAGTTTATGATAACATCGTTAACAAGTGTTATGGCGTCTTCTGTATTTAGGTATCAGGAGCATGTTGTATGGGGAGACAAAGCTTTAAATCTGAAACTCTTGCGGAAGGGCATTTTAACTCGTATATATGCTCCCATGGTAAGTGTGAATTGTGAAACTTCTTCTGTATTTACTATTTATATATCATTCAAGAGATAATGTTTTCAGTTTTCAGCGTATCGATCTCATCTGTTCCTAATTCACTGATTCTGTGCTTTTGTCCATTTGTCAGGTCATTGTTCAGGGTTTAAGAGAGTCGGGTATATTCACTTCCATCATTGAATCTGCATCGACATCTATCTCGAAGGATAAATTCTTGTCGTCCATCGAGAGTTCGAATTCGACAAGACGTGACAAGTCTGTTGTTTCCTCGAGGAAGATGAGTAGAAAAACCGAGTCTCAGGCAACTGCTAGGAGGGTTTTGCAGTTTACAGATGTCATTCACGAAGCTGCTGTTCCACCATTGCCAGCACCGGACGCAAACGACAGTAATAATATGGTTGAATCGTGGTAGATATTACATATTCATTTGATTACACTGCTTCCTTTTCGTCTTCCCATTAATCAACCATTCATTTGATTACTGCTTTAGAAGTTTTTTGTATAGGTTCTTCCCAAGTGCTTTGTATACTGATAGAGTGCAAGTGAGGTTGGTAGCGGAGTATTTTTTGACCCTGTTCGTTTTTAGTTCCGGCCTTACGCCATAGTGTGGAAACCGGGGTCATATATTATGTGTAGAAACTAATGTTTAATATGATGAGGAAATTGTTTTACTCTAATGAGAAAAGTAGATACATTGACAATAGACATAGATACCATAGACATCTTAATACGACTTTCTTTGAAGGATTTTGTGACGTTCAAGTATTTCTACTTTCTCTGTCCTTTTGAGTTTGCATTATAGAACTTCAAAAGCTCTTATATTTGAGTTTTATGGTGCAAACTCAAATGGACAAGAGAGAGTATCCGTAATAGTATTAGAGAATGGCTAATGCTTTTTGTTTAATGGTTATTGTTGATTCTTGATTCTATCCCTACTTTACTAGTATTCTCAAATGTTTTTGCAAACCAAATGTTTTTGCAAATTAATTTCCATTGAAGCCTAGTATTCGATAAGGTTGCGTTTGAGAATGTTCATTTCATTTCGAATTGTAGATTTTAATTATAGATTTATTAATTAAGAATTTGAGAATGACAAGGTTTGAGAAGTCATTATTAAATTCTCAATTTTAACCACTTTTATAACCATAGTGGATTTGATCCTCAAATCCAATTTTGAATATCTTTAGGAAAAATTGTTGGGAATAATCTAACCTATTTCCCACTACCTACCAATAATCCCACCTTTTGAATGTTTTATTACAACCTTTGCTTTCAATTTGCTGCTAGTGGACCCTTCAAGAAGAAAATTGAAATTTCTATTATTTTTGAAGCTTATGAACTTCATCATTGCATTAATAGTAATTTTCTTTACATACATATTCCATCAACATTGTGGATTACAAAATATCATACAAGAAGAACTAAGGCTACCATGTGTTAGTTGACTAGTTTGCTAAATACAAAATGATTAGATTAGTTAGCCAATTACAAAATGTCTTAGTTAAGTTTGCCAGTTGGGTCACAACAAGAGAAAATGCACATCAACTCAGCCAAGTCAAGTCCCTGAATCCAAGGGAAAAGGGGGGAGGCCATTGCAAGAGGACCCTTTTGTTGAAAAATATAGGGCTAAAAGGCTTAAGTCTCAAAGTTCTACATAGGTAATGTTGCTTTATGTTCATGAATTGTGACTTATAAGTAATTGGGTTTTCAATTTCTAACATGCTTATGTCTTTGTGCAGGGAAGCATCAATCTTTCTCAAGCATCAGCTGCAAACTTGTCTCAAGCATCAACAGTTGTGAATGATGCTGAGTATCCAGACAGCCCTGCTCCTGTTTGTGTTTAGACTCCAATATGTCAATTTTTAAGTAGGATTATGTATTGTTTTCTTGTATGAACAATTAAGTATGTTGTTTGTAGTTGTAATTTTGAATGAACAATGGGTGTAATTTTTGGGCAACTGTTGAAAAACAGGTTTGCTTAATCATTTGTACAATTGAATATTAGGGACAAGTATGATTATGGAAGAATCATTCTAAGATTTACATTCCAATTAGTAAACTTTGAATTACAAAACACCATACATTAGCCATATTCGATTACAAAACAGAGCATAACTTATAGTTCTATTCACTCCATGTTCCTACATAAGGTAACTAAGAATCAAAATCACAGCAAGAACTACAACTAGACAATTCATTATCAATCCACATCTCCAAACCCTTTGTGGGTAAAGCATCTTCATCATAATTCTATCAGTTGTTGTCTGTTGAATCTTCTTGTTAGCCAGTTGTAACTTTCTTTGAAAAAATTCAACATCCCGTTGCAGCTTGCTCTTTTCTTCCATTAACTTCAAATTTACATCTTTCTGCCAATCAGTTTGTTCATTGTCCACCCACTGGAAGTAATTGCAACCTCTTGAATTATTGTGAACATCATAGTCAGGGCAAGCAACAAACCTTCGACCTGGATTTTTTGTAGTCCATCCACGTTGAACAGTAACGTCATACCCACAGTAGTATTCCTTTTGTCATTGCTAAGGAAATTGAAAGGCATCTGTAATAAAAAAATTAGGGTTCGAATTTACTCAAAATAATTAGGGTTCGAATTTTAAAATTAGGGTTTCGAACTTAACAAACAAAGAAGAATAATGAACTGAACGAACAAGGAAAAGGGAGGTTCTTTACCTTCTTCATCGATGGAGCTCGAAAAAAATGGAGGTGCTTCGGGAGGGAGGGAAAGGAACTAGGGCAAGGAAGAAGAAGAAGGGGGATTTTTAAAAGGAGTTGGTTGGGTAGTTAGTGGGCTGGGTTAAATGGTAACCAACCTGGGTTAGAAGAAGGGAAGGAGGGAAAGTCAAAGGTAAAAATCATGGTCAACGGTGACAACTGGTCACTTGGCCGTAATGGTGGTCATTTTCAAAAATTGGTGGCTGTAATTCATAAAAAAAAAACTTTGCGACTATAATTCACAAAACGAGAAAACTTATTTGAGGCTGTAATTCACAAAAGATTCATTTTCTTTACATACATATTCCATCAACATTGTGGACTACCATGTGTTAGTTGACTAGTTTGCTAAATACAAAATGATTAGATTATTTAGCCAATTACAAAATGTCTTAGTTAAGTTTGCCAATTACAAAATGGATTACAAATTGATTAGATAAGTTTAATAAACTTAATCATGCTAATAATTAAGTTTATTAAACTTCATTCATGCAGAGTAGCATGTCAAGGTCAATGTCTTCACAAACATCTCAAAAAGTGGTCATTTGTTCAACGCAAACATCTACCTCGAGTGTACCAAATAATGTGTAGTAAACTAATCATTTTGTTAGCCATTTTGTTATTGGAAAACTTAACTAAGGCATTTTGTAATTGGCTAACTAATCTAATCATTTTGTATTTAGCAAACTAGTTAACTAACACATGTAATCTTAATCCTTATTGAATGATATTTTGTAATCCACAATTTTGATGGGATATGTATGTAAAGAAAATTACTATTAATACAATAATAAAGTTCATAAGCTTCGGAAATAATAGAAATTTCAATTATTTCTTGAAGGGTCCGTTGGCAGCAAACTGAAAGCAAAGGTTGGATTATTAATAAAAATTTCAAAAGGTGAGATCATTGATATCTAATGAGAAATAGGTTGGATTATTGTAAAGATGACAAAAGATGAAACTAACCTGATATAGCAGGTCATAATCTGAAGGGTCCATTGGCAACAAATTAGGTAATGGAAAACAGGTGGGATTATTAAAAAAATTCAAAAGGTAGAAGTATTGGTATGTAATGGAAAATAGGTTGGATTATTCCCAACAATTTTTCCTATTTTTTATTTGCCAAACACTAAATTTGAGTCAAATAAATATTTTCAAATGAAATGATCATTTCCAAGAAAATATAATGTTAGTCATCAATTATTCTTAATATATAAGTAAAAACATAATTGGTTTTGTTTTTGTTAGATTAGATTCATTTCAATGTAGAGAATATAATATCAACTTTTTATAATTTTAATTAGGAAAATTTGATTCTAAAGGTTCGAACTTTGTCTGATTTGCTTCAAAAGGTTCGAAGTTTCGTTTATCTTAAAAAGGTTCGAACTTTGGGGGTCATCCGCTTTTAAAGGTTCAACTGGTTTTGGTAACCAAGAATATCAGGTTACCATCTTCTTCCTCAATAGCTTCTTCCTTAAACACCTCCATTAATGGCTTCTTCTACCTCTATATCAATGGCTTCTTCAACCCTCTTCTTCAACCTCACTACAGAAATCCCCAATTCAACTCCAATTTTAATCAATTCGACTCCAATTCTACTCATGAATTCTTCCATAAATTAAAATCACTTCTTTTTTAAAATCCCTAATTTCCAAAAATTAGGTTTTTGAGTTATCATCTAAGACCTTTCATGTTTATTTGAATTAACCTCAACATCAATGTTTAAAGTGAATTAACCCAGAAAACAATGATTGGGGCTTTAAATTGGATATTTTCCATACGATCGGTGAACATTCGGAGGAAGCCATACTTGAAGATGATGATGAGCCATAAGAGTACCAATTTAAATGAGAACCTTTAAAAGCAGATGACCCCCAAAGTTCGAACCTTTATAAGATAAATGAAAGTTCGAACCTTTAGTAGCAAATGAAGCAAAATTCACACCTTTAGAATCAAATTTTCCTTTTAATTATGTTAAATTTATGCTCAGTAATGCGACAATTGTATATTATATTTATCAAATAATAATCAAAGTGCGTATTAATTAATGCCATTGTATTCTTTTACTATTGTATACGTTAAGTCATTAAGATATCCTTCTCAACACTAAGAGATGTATATTAATGCTACTTATATAATTCGATAATTTTAATACTTAAGTTCACTTGTTTAATATTCATAATTGTATCATCATAACATCAATAGTGTTGAAATATATCACCGTTTCATTTCACAACAAACTAAACCTTATGACGCCTGATATATGAAAGTGTCTTACTAGATATATATACAAAAGAGATATAGCTAAGAATAAAGGCTCACGTGACAAACATCATCCTAAACATGAGTTAGTTATATCAACCTATAACTAACTCATATAACTAACTCAGGAAACAGAAATAACAAACTAATCCTAAGCCAACACCCAACGGTATAAGCCTTCTGTCTTCTGGTATATAGCTGCACTTGTATAGTTGTGAACCTTGAAGCTCTTGCTCATTGTATAGAGTGTTCATCAACCTTGTATATCACCTTGCAGCTTCTTTATTCTCAATATCCACCCTCAAACTAGGAGGTGGTTTACTAACTCCTTGTTTGGTCAATAGGTAATTGAACTGTGAAGAAGGCAAAATTATTGTTAAGATATCAACTAACTGGTCTTGAGTAGGCAAATAGGATAATTGAATCAACCCCTCCAAGACCTTGTCCCTAGTAAAGTGACAATCTATTTCTATATGCTTAGTTCTATCATGAAAAACTGGATTCTTTGCTATGTAGATAGCAGATTGGCTATCACAATGTAAGGTTATAGGTTCAAGTTTGTCAATGTCAAGGTCCTTAAGCAATCTAACAACCCAAGTGATCTCAGAGGCAGCATTAGCCACACTACAAGAAAAATGATCTTGGACGTTATTTTTAACAGCTTTTGGGCGTCATATGAAAGTGTGTGGCATATGAGTCACTTAGGGCGTCAGGCGCAATTAATGTAGCACAAAGGTGGGCTTAGGCAACAAAACATAATGTGTCGCCCAGATATGGAACTATGGGCTACGCATAATTAAAATGTGCCGCCCAAAACCTTAAACTCAAAACCAAATTTTCATTCCCTCTTAAAATCTAAAACATATCTTACACTAGTGGAAAAAAGCCTATTGGCTGCGGTTATAAGGCCACCAAAGGCTGCGGTTTTGGACCCCCAGCATTTGTGGTAGCAGCTAATATCTTGAAAGAAAGGCTGCGGTCAAAAATGCAGCAAGGATAATGCACTAAAGGCTGTGGACATAGCCTGAACCGCTTTTAAATTTTCCTTTTTGGGGACATGACCTAAAACCAACCACTTCAAAAAATGTATTTTTTCACCATTAATAAATAATTAACAATAATGCACCAGCTATAATCACCATTAATTATCACCAAAATAATATATATATATATATATATATATATATATATATATATATATATATATATATATATATATATATATATATTATATATATATATATATATATATATATATATATATATATATATATTATATATATATATATATATATATATATATATATATATATATACAAATAAAATATATAATATATAATATATTATACATATATACATATATAAACGTACACCACTAGGAAACATAACTACCAACATAAATTAGCAAGATACACCGCAACTTTGTCTTTCACTTTGCGCATTTCCGTTTTCGTCAATTCACGTGTTTCCCTTGGAGTGTCATATAAAATCTACATAAAATTATATGAAATTAATAAAAAGTTAGTACATATATATAATTAGATTTTCTTTTAAATATATAATATTATTATTTAAAAACATAATAAATACTTACGGAATCAATTCTTTGTACCCCGACTTTCTTCACGGCTTCTATGATATCATCCATAAATTTAAGAACGTAGTAGCCGCAAGAAATGCTATTTTTTGTTGAAAACACTATGAAAAAAAATATTATATATGTTAGTGCCAAAAACGCTTCAAAACCGTTAAAATCGCAACTTAACACGTAATTTCAAGCATTTGACAATTATTTTCGATTCTAACCACTTCAATACAATAATATATACCAAATCGTTAACGATGCATAAAAGCATTGCACGCAAGGTGAACTCCTTATTAGCATATGCATCAAACACGGAAACTCCTTCATCCCACATCTTTCTCAAATCCTCAATGAGAGGTGCAAGATATACATCTATGTCATTGCTAGGTTGCTTAGGACCCGAGATAAGAAGGGAAAGCATATGTACTTACGCTTCATACACAACCAAGGTGGCAAATTATATATCACTAAAAGTACCGGCCAAGTACTATGTTGAGAACTATGATTGCCAAATGGGTTCATTCCATCCGTGCACAGTTCGAGCCTTAAATTACGAACTTCATCCGCAAAAGTCTTATGCAACCTATCAATACTCTTCCACTTCGGAGAATCGGATGGATGTGTGAGCAAGTTATCTTTCTTCACCCTATCTGCATGCCACCTCAAATTTAACGCATCTTTCTTTATAGAAAACAAGCGCTTCAATCTAGGTATTATTGGAAGATACCACAATACCTTAGCCGGGGGCCCTTTAGCATCCCGAGCCCCTTTACGCTTGTAACGCGATAACCCACACCTTGGATACTCTTCTAAGTTCTCGTTTTCATTCTGATACAATACACAATCATTCGGACACGCATGAATCTTCTGGTACTCTAACCCGAAAGGACACATTAGCTTTTTGGCATAGTATGTCGACTTTGGAAGTTCATTTCCCTCAGGAAGCATCTCATCTAATGCTTCTAATAACATTGTGAAACTAGTGTCACTCCAATTGAACTTTGACTTAATGTTGAAAATTGTGAAACTACTGTAAGTTTGGTGAACTTTTTACATCCAGGATACAAAGGCTTTTGAGAAGTCTCTGTCAACAAGTCAAATACACGAGGACATTTTCCTAACTCATCCTCGACTCCCTCCATCATCTCATCAACACGATCCACATCCTCATCGACATTCTCTTCATCAACACGATCCACTACATCCTCATTGACATCAGCCACATTATTGACATCCTCAACAACACTTTTTTCCTTGTAAACTCCGTCCTCACCATGCCAAACCCAAACATGATATTGAGACCTAAACCCACGTCGAAGTATGTGCTCCCTAAGGATATAAACACTATCTACCTCTGATACATTGCCACAATTGACACATGGGTAATAAAAACCAACTCCCCCCGTCCTAACTTGATGTTCAACCGCAACACTACAAAATTCTAATACGCCATTAATAAATTCTGACGATTCAATGCTTCCATACATCCAAGAACGATCTTTTGTCATCCTAAGTGTGATTATTTAATTCAAAACAAATTTAATAACAACTTTTTAACATATATACTTATTTATACCAAACATATTTAACCCTAAATATATTTATACCAAAAATATACTTATTTATACTAAATCTATTTAACCCTAAATATACATACTTCATATTCTAATTCTATACTTCATACTTCAATATTAAGCACTACATTGTAAATAAAATTATCATATTCAAAATATGAATAGTTAAATTAAGTCATTTATATTAAAAAATATATGCATTCTAATTCTAATAATTATAGACATAAGTATAACAACAAACCACATTTTAAACAAAATACACAAATATTTAACAAACTAATAACATAAACTTGAATAATGTAAAATTCACAAAGAAAATGATATCTTTAGCACAAAATAATTACTAAATTACATGTTAACAATAAAGATATGAACTTGCAAATTAACAAAATAAATATAACAAAATTTGTACACACCCGTGGGTTTTGAATTTTCGAGTTGCCCTAATTTTCGAGTGTTTTCATGAATATCTTGCAAGCTTAAAGGTTCAACAAATTATAAAGAGAAAAAAATACCTTAATTTTGTGGGTTTTGAAGATGAACAAGACCAAAGGCTTAAATTTCGAGTACACAGCCGTGGGTTTCTGAACAAGAAGTAGCAGAGTGAACAAGAAAATGTCGTGGGTTTCAATGGGTTTCAAGATGAACAAGGTAGCATTGAGCAAGGAAGAAGAAGAAGAAGGGTTTATGAAAACTCAAGAAGAAGAAGAAGGGTTTCTATGGGTTAATTTAGTTGAAGTTAGAAGAAGAAGAAGCAATGTGTGTAATGAAACAGTAGGTTAAGGAATAAGAGGCAGAATTTTAGAGAAATAGACATTGCAAGGCGGAATTTTTTAATTTTAGAAGGGGCTATTGGCTGCGGACATATGCTAAACCATAGCCATTGAGCTTTTTTTTTTGAAATTTTGCATATTGGTTGCGGACGTAGATGAAAACCGCAGCCATTGATTCTTTTTTTTGGACCTAATTGCAATTACTAATTATGGGCTTAATGATAATCAAGTTACATTATTAGTAATAATAATAAAGTGATTTATGTGCTTAATTTATCATGGGTTGCACATATTAATGTGTCGCCCAAAACATATAAATATGGGCTACACATGTACTATGTCGCCTAAAACACAACACTATGGGCTACACATAAAAAGATGTCGCCCAATGTATCTAACTATGAGTTGCATAAAACTATGTGTCGCCCAACACTCAAATATGGGCTGCACAAGTATCTATGGCCCAATGTCAGTAACTATGGGCTTCGTTGACTTCAGTGTCACCCAAATACGGGCATGGGCGTCAGTACAAGACATGTGTCGCCTAAGTATGCGTGACATTGATAGGGCGACACTTATCATGTCACTTTTTAAATTTGTCGCCCTAATTTTGGGCAACATAAATTGAAGTTTGGGCGGCATACTTTAATGTGGCCCAAAATATTTTTTCTTGTAGCCATTGCCTTGTATTCTGCCTCTGAGCTTGACTTGGAGATAGTTGGTTGTTTCTTGGACTTCCAACTGATAGGTGAACTTCCCAACATGACAAGATAACCTGAGACTGACCTTCTAGTAGTGGGGCATGCCCTCTAGTCTGAATCAGTATAAGCTTGCAACACAACTTTATTGCTGCCCTTTAAAATTATCCCTTGGCCACTTGTTGTGTGAATATAGTTTAGAGTATGAAGTAAGGCTTGCCAATGTGAAGACCTTGGATCTTGCATAAACTAACTCAATGTTTGAACAGAAAAGGAAATGTTTGGTCTTGAATTAGTAAGGAAATTCAGTTTTCCTACAAGACTTTTATAATGAGTAGCATCTAGTAACTTATCACCATCTAAGGCACTGAGTTTCATGTTAAGTGGCAAAGGTGTTACTGCTTTCTTAAACTTAGTAATCCCACTAGATTGTAGAAGATCTTTTGTATAGTTCTGTTGGGTTAAGATCATTCCCTAAGAAGTATAACTCACATAAATTCCTAAAAAGAACCTTAGATGGCCTAAATCTTTAATAGTAAACAAAGTATCCAAATGTTGTTTAATTTATAAGATCTTAATGTTATCACTTCTTGTAAGTAGTATATCAACAACATACACTCCCATAATAGTGATGTTATTATTTTGTTGCTTAATGAACAATGAATAAACATTCTTAGATTATATAAAGCCTAAGGCTTTGAGTTCAATAACCAGCTTTTCATGCCACTGCCTAGAGGCTTGTTTCAAGCCATTGAGGGACTTTTTTGATAAGCAAACCTTGTTCTCTGGATTGTCTATACCTTGGGGCATGGTCATGTACGCTTTCTCATGTAAATCTCCATGAAGGAAGGCATTATTGATATCTAATTAGTGGACAGTCCAGTTATGACCAGTTGCTACTGCAAGAATACATCTTATATTAGTCATCTTAACTATTGGGGAAAGGGTCTCTTCATAATCGACCCCTTGGTTTTAATTAAACCCCTTTGCTCCAAATCTGGCCTTAAGTCTTTCTAAGGTGTCATCTGACCTTAGTTTGACCTTATACGCCCACCTACATTCAATTGGTCTTTTTCCATGTGGTAGGGAAACCACTTCCCAAGTTCTATTTTCTGATAAGGCCTTAATATCTTTCTGCATAGCTTCAACCCAGTTGGGGTTTGTAGAGGCTTTAGCGTATGAATTTGGTTCAAAGTAGCTTGCATTGATTTTTGTTGTTTTCTTGTGAATATTAGAAAGTGCACAAAAACTTATAACATTGCACCACTTAGCTTGCTTAGCAAAATTACATTGATAATCTTTAAGATAATCTGGGTATCTTTTAGTTCTTTCAGGCCTAGTATAACCAGTAATTGTGGTATGAAGTTGGATGTCTTCAGTGGATGATGAGTCAGAATCTTGAAATTCTGATTTATTTTCATTAGCTGAACCAAAAACCAAAGGTGATTCATTTGTGTCTTGTGCTTCTAATTGAGTCTGATCAAGACAATCAGACATTTGTGTAGGAAAATTTGATTTAGGCACAAAAATATTTTGCATAATAGTTTTATCTGCTTCACTAAGTCTATAAGGGAGACATCTTTCATAAAAATTTACATCTCTTGATACTAGAACATTCTTGGTTTTAAAGTTATACACTTTGTATCATTTTTGATGTTGTGAGTATCCTAAGAAGATGCAAGGGTTTGCTCTCTCAACTAGTTTATTTTTGTCTCTCTTTAGAGTAGACACAAAGCACAAACATCTAAATACTTTTAACATGTCATATGAAGGCTTGATTCCATACAACATTTCATGTGGAGTCATATTATCTATAAGGGTATGAGAGGCATCTTGTTAATAGTGTGCTGCACACATCACACAATATCCCGAAAACATGGGAGGAACCTTGGATTGATGATATAAGGTTCTTGCTACCTCCAAGAGGTGTTTATGTTTGCGTTCTACCACCCCCATTCTGTTGTGGGGTTTCAATGCAGCTAGATTGATGCAATATGTCTTTGCTTTTGTGAAATTCAAGGGTTTCACCCTTACTAAGTTCATGAGCATTGTTAGTCCTCAAAATCTTTATGTATTTTCCAAATTGAGTCTTAGCAAGCTCATAGTATGTTTTGAATACTTGCAAAAAAATCACTTCTCAATGAAGATTACCCAAGTATATCTTGAGTAATCATCTACAATAGTGCAAAAATTACTGCACTTCAATCTTGCAGTAAACTTTAGTGGACCCCATAGGTCAATATGAACAAGCTAAAAAACATCTGTGGTTTTTATTGAACTATTAGAAAAGGTTTTCTTTGTTTGTTTTCCTAAGTGACATATAGTACACAAAAATTTCTTATTAAATTGTTTTCACTGTTATTCTGGAAACACTAATAGCAATCTTTTGAAAGGCATATGCCCAAGTCTGAGATGTCATAACTTGATCTTCTCAAGACTTTGTGAATCCTCTTCTTGCACACAAATAGTGGTGTTTAGAGTTGTTTTATTCCTGTTTTCAGTGGCTGGAGACTTGTATAGAGTCAACAAATCTTCATGTGCTATTGGAACAATTTTTTCTTCAAGATAGTAGAGGTTGTTTCTCAACCTACCAAGAAGCAAAGGCTTCTTCAAAGCCTCCTGCATGACATAATGATTATCAACAAAAATTATTTTAATGTTTCTGTCCAGACACAACTTGTGCACAAATATGAGGTTGTATTTGAAGTCTGGAACATACAGGACTCTATTAAGTTTCAATCCATTATTTAGCAAAATTGTTCCAACAAACTTTACTTTAACTTGTGCTCCATCAGGAATAATGATTGTATTATGTTTTTCTATAAGGAAATTTTGTTTTCTAAACAAAGAAATATCACAACAAATATGATCTGAGGCCTTATTATCAAGGATCCACTTGATAGGCCTTGAAGCAACTAAACATAACTGACCTTCAAGATGTGCAAAGGCAGCCAAAAAGGGCTCTTTTTCATTGTTGTGATCTGGTTGTGTATTCAGCAAACACAACAACTTATTATACTGTTCTTTAGTCAATTGGGGCTCAATGTGCTTTTCCTCATGTTGAAAATTGGCTTGTGTGGAATTTGCCTTGACATTTTATCTTTCTTCCATGTGTTTGGTTTGTAATTAGCAGGATAACCATGAATTTTCCAACATCTCTCCATACTATGTCCATATACCTTGCAATGGTCACAGCAGTAACTCCCTTTTTTGTTCTGCACAAATTTCCCTCTGTCACCATACTCTCTCTTGTTGTTAGCCTTATAAGCAATGGGTGTTTCATTCTCCTCACTTGGAATCCCGTTGCTAAGTTCTTGATGTGTTTGTTCTTGCATCAAGATTCTGTAGGCCTCAGCTGCAAATGGGAGTTCCTTCATCATCAGAATGTTGCTTCTGATGTGTTGGTATTTGGGACTCATCTTCATAAAAAAACTCCATTAATCTCCTTCCCTGCTGGATCTTTACCATTTTCTTATTGACATCACAAGAACAACCAGAACAAACACATGTTCGTGTTGGGTCAAGGTTATCAAGTTCATCCCATAGGCCCTTCATTTTTGTAAAGAAACTTTCCACACTTTCTTCAGAGGTCTAGACAGCCTTGCTTATCCTTTCTTGAATAGATAAGAGTTGAGCACAAGAACTTTGACCATACCTCTCTTCTAACTCATCCCAAATATCTTTAGCAGTTTTAAGCCATTGAAGGGTATTGGCTATTTTTTCATCAATCACATTCACAGACAACAAACCAACCCATAACAATATTATTGACTCTATCCCAAGCCATGGCGTTTACTGTGCTGGATGTAGATCTTTTAACAGACCCATCTTCAAACCCTAACTTGTTCTTGCCTGATAGTGCAATGTCCATAGCCCTCTTCCAATCATTAAAACCCACCCCATTGAAAACCTTTGTGATTATCTTCTGTCCAGAGTCAGTTGTATGCAAGAAGTAATCACTGGACTGGTTTGTTGTTGGATCTACACTTTTTGTATGATTAGCTCTCACCATTGTAATCATTAATGTAGAGGAGGGTTAAGAGGGTTCAAGAAGGCAAGAATCAAGAATGGAAGGGTTGCAAAGAGCCTAAGGCTCTGAACCATAACAGAAATAGAGAGGAGATGAGAAAGAACAAAATCTTTATTACTGATGAAAGTAATGAATTATATCAGATTACATGAGAGTGAGCATAAGGACCTATATATATACAATAGAGATATAACTAAGACTAAAGGCTCACGTGACAAACATCATCCTAAATATAAGTTAGTTATATCAACCTATAACTAACTCAGGAAACAGAAATAACAAACTAATCCTAAGCCAACAGTATATAAGCCTTCTACCTTCTGGTATATAGCTGCACTTGTACACATCTCCTGTGTTGTGAACCATGAAGCTTCTGCTCATTGTATAGAGTTTTCATCAACCTTGTACATTATCTTGCAGTTTCTTCCTTATTCTCAATAAGTTTCTAGAAGGTCTAGGCCATTAGAAGAGGAAGAAGAGGAAGAAGAAACTTGCTTTTATTAGTTGATGCAAACCTACTCCAACTTGGAAAGATTTTGTAATTCCAACGGGTTGTACATATCTCGTATTGCTTCAATATGGCTCCGCGAGACTCTCTTAGCTTCCAGATTATCCCATATGATATATCGTGGTATGCTATCGTAAGCCTTCTCTAAATCTATAAATACCATATACAAGTTCTTTTTCTTTTCCCTATATTTTTCCATCAGTCTTCTTAACACATGTACAGCCTCAGTGATTGATCTCCATAGCATGAAACCGAATTGGTTTTCCCCAATAATTAACCTGATCTTCACTAATTCTCTTCTCTATCACTCTTTCCCATAATGTCATTGTGTGATTAAGAAGTTTAAACCCTTTATAATTCCCACATACGTTATTCATCTCAATTGTAATCGTTTGAAACAAATGACGAATCATATGGCTAATGTCGATGCCCTAATTAACAATGTTTGTATAGTCTAAAAATAATAAGGAAATTAACAATGATACCTCTGCGTTTTGACACTTTTATCAACGGTAATGACACTCTTGTATTATTGAGCGTCTTACAATTATAACTTTTTTAAAACTTTTTCCGTTCAAAATTATCTAAAACCGTTAACTTTCTTTTATGTTTCAAATAAAAAATAAAAGAAAAAGAAAAAAGTTAACGTTTTGGATGGAAAATGTTAGAAAAGGTTACGATTGTAAGATGTTCAATAATACCAGTATACTATTAAGTAAAAAAACTTAAGGGTATTATTGATAATGTGTCAAAACTCAGAGGTATCATTGATACTTTTTAAAAATAATATATGGTATTTCAAAATATTATTACATTATGATCCACTACCACCCTTCAAACCACAAAATTTAGAATTAGTGTACTTGAAACAAACCTTTGTTTGATGCAAAACTTCCTAATCAATCACTGCGATCTGCGTAAATCACCAAAAAAAACTATAATTAAATAAGGAAAAATAACCAAGAATGATCCAACTTGTTTGTGATTATCCTACAATAATCTCACTTATTGATTAACCATGGATAATCCGAACTTTAATAGGTATTTTCCTAGACTAAACTTGGGTAACCCGATAAACTGCTATAGTAGGTAATTCAAAAAAAAAAATAAACTGAAAATTAATTTAAAATAAAAAATTTAATAAAAAAGTAAAAAGTACCTAATAAAATTTTGTTTTCAAAAAAGTACCTAATAAAATTTTTTTTTCCAAAAAATACCTAATAAAAATTTATTTTTTCAAAAGATTACCAACTAACGGCTGGGGTTAACTTTTTCGTTATCTTTTTTTGCCCATTTTTAAGAAGTACCTAATAAAAATTTTCTTTTCAAAAAAGTACCTAATAAAAATTTTCTTTTCAAAAAAGTACAAATTACACAACATAATTATCCAATATACAAACACATCATAATATATAACTCTAGCTAAGAGCATCATCCATAAAAAAGTTTACACATAATTCAATACAAACACAACATAAGAACATCATCCAACATCAACCTAGAAACACAAACCTAGAGCAAGTAACGGTTTGTGTTAAATTGACCGTTTATTAAAAAAAAATTATTAGGTAATTTTTGACACGTTTTCCTTATTATTATTATTATTATTATTATTATTATTATTATTAATTACTATTATTATTACTATTATTATTATTATTAATATTATTATTAATATTATTATTATCATTATTACTATTATTATTATTATTATTAATATTATTATTACTATTATTTTTTTTTTTGGAAGATGAATGAACTTTGTATTAATACTAGAAAAAACTACATAACATGTACAAAAAATACTTCCCAGACCTACCACCTGGATTCAGCTATTTGCATCAGATTGCTAAGAGGGCACTCTTTCTAGGAAGGGTTTTCCACCCGCATTCTTCATGTGCATAGAATTCAGGGATAGAGTCTCAAAAAAAAGTTAGGAAGCCATATAAGCAAAAAACTATACATCATATATGGTCCTATACATCCAATTTCTATCTCTATCATTATCCTTGATACAGATAAGAGTGGATCGAGACTTCACGTCATGCTTGATTGTCTTCAACACAATTTCAATGGCTTTGACTTTGGCTTGCCATATTGTTTCATTTCGAGTTCGCCCTATTTGGTACACTAGACAACACAGGGCGATGTAAAAAACCTTCTTTTTTTTGTAGTCATTCTCCATTTCTTTGTAGCTAAGTTGCTTAGCGACGAGATACAAACATTGGATCCAAGCCATGTCATAACTGCTTCTAGACAGGAATGACTAAATCTACAAGCAAAAAAAAGATGATCAATAGACTCACTATCATTACCACAAAGAGGACAAGTATCATTAGGAGTTACACCCAGTTGAAAAAGGCGGTCCTTGGTCTTCAACTGTTGAGGAAGGCGAGCCACATTATGAATCTTGTTTTGGGGATGACCTGCCTAGACCATACTAGCCTTGCCCAGTTTACTGTCTTAAGGGGGGTTGCAGGGTCTGGTATACCTTACTGATGGAGTACCTGTTTTGCTCTATTGAATCCCACAATTTATCTTTAACCTTGCAGATAAATGCCCAGCTGGAAGTAAATGAAGGATTGAAAAGTTTCCACCTACCACCCTTCATATACACTTCATGAATCCACTTTACCCACAGCGAGACTTGTTTAGTGCTGATGTGCCAAGTAATTTTCCCGATTGCAGCCATGTTCCAAGTCTCGAGGTTCCGGATTCCTAAACCTCCATTCTTCTTGGGTGTGCATACTTTATGCCAATTTACGTTACCGGGGATGTATTTTTGGCATCACCATTCCAGAATTAGGCGCGACATACCGAGTTTATTTCCTTTATCACTTTCTTGGGGAGAATGAACATTTGGCACTAGTAGCTAGAAATACTCATAAGCACCGCATTTACCAATTGAAGTCTGGCGGCATATGATAGGTACTTTGCGTGCCATGATCGGATTGTCATCAGCTGCTGAGATGCGCTTTGACGATAGGGGCACATCAAGATATTTGATGCGGAGAGTGCCAAGAGGGAATTGAAGAACACTCGCCAATTCATTTTTGTGATCATTACTCAGCCCAGCTAGAAACATTGCAGATTTGTTGCAGTTAGCATGGAGGCCCGAGGCCTTAGTGAAAACCTTGATGCTGTCCACCAGGACTTGGATTGAGGAGATATTACTATTATTATTATTATTATTATTATTATTATTATTATTATTATTATTATTATTATTATTATTATTATTGTATTTGTATTGAATGATGTGTGAACTTTTTTTTTTATTATGTTCTTAGAGTTATATATTATTGGAAAAATTGTTTCTAAAAAGCCAACATTTTGGTCATCTGCAAATAAAGAGTCAACGTTTCATTTATTCAATAAAAGGACAACCTTTGTCTCATTTTTGCAAATAAAGAGTCAACGTTTCATTTATTCAATAAATTTAGAGTTGAAAACTTACCTGCTATATTAAATAAATGAAACGTTAACTCTTTATTTGCAAATATGAGACAAAGATTGTCTTTTTATTGAATAAATGAAACGTTGACTCTTTATTTGCAGATGGCCAAAAGGTTGGCTTTTTAGAAATAATTTTTCCTATATTATTTGTTGTTTTTGTATTAGATGATTATGTTGTGTTCTTGGTACTCTTTTCAAAAGAAAATTTTTATTAGGTACTCCCTCCGTTCTTTTATGTTCTTCCACCGTACTATAACGGGTAATTTTAAAAGTTCTTCCACTTTAGAATACTTTCGATTTTTGGAAAGTTTCCATCCCACTTTTACCCCTTAAAACCCCACTTTCCTTACTTCACACTACTATATTTTCCCTCTCATACTTCTAATACAATCATTACTTCACACTACTATTTAATTATTTTTTCTCTCATAATTTCAATGTAATCATTACTTCCTACTACTATATAATTAAAATAATACCCACTACCACCAAAGATTCCATCTTTCTTAATAATTGTAAAAAACTCAAAGTGGAACATCAAAAAAGAACGGAGGGAATACTTTTTAAAGATGGGCAAAAAAGAAAACGAAAAACTTAACCCTAGCCGTTAGTTGAAACTCTTTTGAAAAGAAATTTTTTTGTTAGATACTCCCTCCTATTCGGCCTAAATGTCCCATTTAGTTTTTCACACTTGCAGAGGCAATATTTTAACCCTTAATATCTGAAATTATTCTTAATTAAAAATTATCAAAATTTGATATCAATAATCCTTGTATTGAAACGAATCAAACAAGATCCCATATGACTATGTTTTAACTTATAGATTAAGAGTAAAATACAAATTAAGAGTGATGAGTGAATAGTGCCAAAAAAACTATGGGACATTTAGGCTGAATAGGAGGTAGTATTTTTTTGGAAATTTTTTTTATTAGGTACTTTTTTGAAAAAAAATATTTTATTAGGTACTTTTTGACACTTTTCCCTAAATAAAATCATAATTTTTTAAACATTTCTCGAACATTTTTTTTGATTTTTTTAATTTATTTTATTTTTTGAAAAAAAAATGCTATAATAAGTCATCCGATCACTGAGTGTAGTCTAGGAAAATACCCTTTAAAATTGGGGCTATTTATGGTTAATCAATAGGTGAGATTATTGTAGGAAAATCACGAATATGTTGAATTGTTATAGGTAATTTTTCCTAAAACTAAAATAAACAAATAAAAAAAGATAAATTAAAATGATAAAACTCTCATCCTATTAAATTCTACTACATAAGGGTGATTTGTTAACATCACAAAAGTAACCCTTATTTACTAAGACTTTTCGTTTTTCGATGTGATGTCCTGTGGCCATGATGAAGGTTCAATTTATACAATTAGTAAATGACGGTAACTTATGAAGTTAACAAATCACTTTTATGTGATAGAATTTGATAGGGTGGAAAATTGTGATTTTAATTTATCTCTTTTAATTTTTATTATTATTATTATTATTATTATTATTATTATTATTATTATTATTATTATTGTCTTTACGTGGCAAATCACAAATATTGATTAGGAATTACTCCCCCGTCCGATAGAATTTGCAGTATTTTTCATTTTGGTTCGTCTCACTTAATATGCAACATTTCTATTTTTGGATAATAACGCATAACTTTCTTTTAATCTCATACATAAATTTTAACTCTCCTAATTCCATCCATTTATTTCATTACCTCCCTTTATTTATTATCATTTTCGTAAAAATTAACCTATTACTCTTTATTTATCTAAAAAAAACCTATTTCTCTGTATTTATCTCAAAAAAAACCTATTTCTCTTTATTGTTTAAACATGCAAAGAAATTACGAGAAATCACTAGTTTTTTCCCTCCTTTCTTGATTTCTTTACATCTCTTCACAGTCCACCGACTACACTGCCGGCTTCGTCTGCTTTCCCATCAATAGTCACCAGCTAGGTGTTCGCCGGCGCTCTCAGCTGTCTCTAGCGACACCAACTGCCGACACTCGCAAGGGCCGACATTCTTCTATAATCTCTCTAGGTTTGTAAATTTCATCACTTTTTTTAATTTGAAGCCAAATTTTGACTCCATTTTCCTTAAATTGCCGAATCTATTGCATTTTTATGTTGATTTTTCTAGTGAGTTCCATTATGATGTTCATTTCAATAGGGCTCTCTCCAAAAAATTATAGTTTTATTCAAAAATTTAGGCTTTGTGTTATTTAATGATAAATTAAATTTATTTTAAGAAATCATGGATATTGAAACCAACCTATCAACAAAACGATTTGATTAAGCAAAATGAATTGAAACAATGAAGAATCCTAAATAATGCAAATCTGGAATATGAAGTGTTCTAGTTGAACTCGTCAATTTGTTTGGAGCAAACCCTAAATTTAGCATGCTTGCTTGCTTGGTTTAGTAATTGGCATGTGTATGCGGGCTTTGAATTAATCAGGAGCAAACCGTGAAATTGGCACTCCTTTTAAATGTTTGCTTTTGGATTTGGTCTTAAGTTTTTTTTTTTTCATTTTAAAGATTTTTTAAAGGAATTTGATTTTTGGGTTTTTCCCCCAAAAATCTAAGACTTTTGTGTTATTTCATTGGTAATTAGTTTTCATACTGTTTTTCCATTGAAGGATTGAATCGTACTTGTTTCAATTTATCCTACTAAATTTGTAGTTAGGTATGATATTATAACTTTTTTCCTGGTATAGCCAGCAAAATGGTATAGATGTAAGAAGAGTGTAATTAAAAGATATAGCTTGCAAATTGGTTGACCCTGGTTCCTGGTACAGATTATTTTTATGACTTACTAACATTCAAAAGAAGCAACATCAAACAATTTTGAATCTTTTGGAAAGGTTTATTCCATCTGTTCCTATGAAAGTTGTAAGTTCTCCTGCTCTATATTTCAGTTTTATTTTAAGTTTACTTTATGGTTTGTGTTGACCCTATTTCATCGTCCTTTAATCTTTTGTTTCTTTCCAGACTTGCCTAAGCAAGGGCAATGGTTATTATTTCCCACCTTGTCACATAATTCAAATCAGTGGATTCTGCATATTATTGGATTGCCCATTGGATCTTTCTGGGCTGCTGATTTTCTCCCCTATTCCTGTGTATCTCAAAGGAAAACTTGAGGCTTTTGATTGCTCATGCCATGGGTCTCTGGACACTGACTGTGCAGCTTGTCAGAAACAACAAGCTGAATATTCCGAGAATTTAATACACGCAGTTCCTTGGTACAAAACTGTTAGTAACTTGCATCTATGGGATGTTTCTTTTATAGATGCTGTTATAATATCAAGTCCTATGGGAATGCTTGGATTGCCATTCTTGACCCGCAACAAAAGCTTCTCAGCTAAGGTAAATACTAAGATTCCTTTGTTTTTCATTTCTAAGTTTTTTCATTTTAGATGTGGTATTGAATGTGTTCATTTGTTTTGTGATGACCAGGTTTATGCAACTGAAGCGACAGCAAGAATTGGGAAGCTTATAATGGATGATTTAGTTTATATGCATAGAGAGCTCAGGCAGTTTTATGGACCTGTGGATGCAGGGTCTGCTCAGTGGATGAATTGGGATGAGCTTGAAAAGATTCCACCTTCAGTTCAGGAGATGATTTTGGGCAAAGACGGAACAGACCTGGGTGGCTGGTTGGCATTGTATAGGTAATGTGCTTATTCATTTCCGTCATGTTATCTTGGAGATTTTTTTTTTAATTTTATGTGTTGATGTTTAATCGCTAATTGAATGTTTGAGTGTTTATATGGAAGTTTGGTTCTTCCACTTGCTGCAAATTATTTTGTACTCCATAAAGCATTGTGCTCTGTGAAGCACATATGTATGTAATGAAAAGGTCTTTTAATATTTTGAGAAAGTGAATAGATTATGTTGCTGTACAAAACTGGACATGCATTAAGAATAAGATACTTAATTAATGTTGTGTGCTGTACAAAATCCAAGTTGTTGACTGTCTATGACAATATAGCTTGGGCACTTTGTTCGAATCATGTTGCTTTAGTTGTTGTTTCTTGTTTCAAATTGAATCTCATTTTACAATTTGAAGCTAAATACATGGGAAAAAAACTTCCCTTTGCGCCATGTTTTTATTTTATGCAAACTTTCAAATCAACATATTAATAAATTCTCTTGGTTCCAAAAGAATTGCTACAAGTACAAAATGAGTGTTTTACTATATGGGAAGTTGGGAGAAATGTGTGGATGTAATGAAAAGATATGGTGAGTGTGTAGATGAGAATTGAAGAAAGAGTGTGGGTCATAACCAAAAATAAAAACATAATATGAGACAAATCATAAAGGAATTGGTAGCAAATTTTATGGGATAGAGGGAGTATATGCAAAATATTATATTTAACAACACATAAAATTAAGAGGTATGCTTAGCCCTTAGTCTATTCTACACCCGTGATTTTGATAGAGGAAGTATTTGTTCAAGTTCAACCATATACCTGATGACTAACTTGTGTGGAAGGATATATGAAGTTATGATGTTGCCATTTTGCTATTGCAGTGTTACCCATTTTTTTTATTGCTTTGACTTGATATTAAAAGATCTCTACGCATAGACTATAAATTGAATGCTAAATATAATTATTAAGAGGAAACAATAATTGGAATTTGCGGCTATAAGTGAAATATGTGTTATGAAAACACTTGTTTAGCATGTTGGGTAATGTGTTACATTAATAAGCAACTGAATAGAAGCAAGTGGTTTAACATCTTTCAACTTAATTGAATAGTTCTTTTTGGTTTTCATGTGACAATATATTGGGTTTCACTTTCCTTGTCAATTATTTTCAATTAGATCAACTTTATAATCAACATCATATCTGACAAGCTTTAATTTTGTGCATTTTTACTTCTTTGTTGGTTATTTTATTTTATTTTTTTATTTTAATAATAGATTGGGTTAAAAATTTTCTCAGTGGAGCTGATGCAGAGGATTGCATTCAGAAGATGCAAACACTCCAATATGATGAAGAAACTTGCTACGACGGATTATTAGTGATTAAGGCATTCAGCTCTGGTCTAGATATTGGCACGTCAAACTGGAGATTTATAAGCCCAAAGAAGGATGTTGTTTTCATATCAGGCTCTGTGTTCGTGTCTGCTCCTGCATTGAGCTTCAATTACCACGCCCTTCAAGATTGTGATGTAATATTGTTTTCAGATTTCTCTTCTCTTAATTGTATGGAAGTAGATGAAATGGAGATTGGTGACTCAGCTTCCATGTAAGCCTCTTTTCCATTTTTGAGTGCAATTTATCTAGCTTTTATAGTCTATCTTCTCAAAGATTGTTTTATCAGCGTTGACTGGACCTAAAGTCATGGTATATTGATCTTTCTGAAAGCATTTATAATCCTTATTTTTCAGGACTGAGGATGCGGATGTAGCATCCCTTCACTCCTTAGACGATCCTGATGAAAGTTCCAATGAGGACCAGAAGCTAGCATATATTTGTTCTTGTGTTATTGATTCTTTTAAAGCAGGAGGTTCAGTTCTTATTCCTATTGGTCGTATTGGAGTGGTATTGCAATTGTTGGAGCTTATATCATCTTCTCAAGAATTTTCAAATTCAAAGGTATGTGAACACTTCCCGTATGGCTAATGTCTTATTGGTTTAGAAGCAGGGGTAAAAGTTATTACTTTTACTTTGTCATTTGTATAATGTTGATGTTAAGGTACTGAGTATGATCAGAGGAATTGTTGGTTTGATTGGTTCACTATGATTTAGATAATTCCAGGTATTGTCTTTTTGGCGTGGATGGAAGCAAATTTTGTGCCGTTTTTAGTATTTGGCTTCTTAGTTTTATTGTTTTTTTAATACTGTTGACAGTGCAACTATCTTCTACTCCTATTTGTTTCTGTCTGTCTTTCTTTGTTTCAAATAATTTTGGGTGGAGAGCATAGTTAATTGTACATTTTAATCTGTTGCTGTTTGGTCTGACCACTGACCTTTAGTTCATTGGTACGATAGGTCCCCATATTTTTCATTTCTTCTGTTGCAGAAGATCTTTTATCTTACACCAGTATTATGACACAAGAATGGGTGTGTGTGGAGCGGCAGAAAAAGGTATGTACATCAAACAACTTGACCTTTCACCATTGATATATTTATGCTGGAAAGCTAGTTTTATCATTGAGGCTAAGACTTCCTAAGATTCTGTTCTGTTGACTGTATGTTGCAGTTGCTTGCTCGTGAGCCCTTGTTTTCTCATTTTAATCTTGTGAAGGAGAAAAGGCTTCATGTTCTTTCTTCAATCTGTTCAACTGGTTTATTGTAAGACTTGCTTCTCTTCTTTTGATATTTATGTTATTACTATTATGAATTTATAGCCCCTATTTGCTTCCTTGTAGGTGCAGAGACAATATTTTCATTTTGTTTCAATGTCATAAGTTTTCATGATGTAATAATGATGAAATTCGACAACTTAAATGTCACTCTTGAGGATGTGTATGTGTAATATATGAAAGTAATTGACAGATACTATTACCCTACACTTCCCAACAACTAAAAGCTTGATTATTGCTAGTGAGGGCATAGATAAAAAAGACCCTTACATCCCTTATGAACAGATGCCATCTTTATGGGGTTTTCAAGAATTTCAGATTTTTCTCTTCCTTTCCATGATAGCTATCGCACTGTCTTTTTTGGATATAATCCCTCCAAATTTTACATATTTTTATCAATTCTACACGACCACAAGTGTGTAAGGTGTCAAAGTGCTCGGGCCTTAGGATCACCAGGGATGAAGGTATAAAAGAAATCTGACGGCACTATGTCTGATGATGCCGTCATTTCAGTTTAATGCATGAGATTCAGTTTAGATATGGTTGCTTGCTAAAGTTCTGCTTAGTGACTTCATGTACATTTTTAGTAATTGAAGTCTGCAGTTTTTGAATAAATATGTTAGTTACAGCATGAAACCTACAATATTTTGTAATTGGGCGAGATTAATGTGTCATACGTTCAGGTCAGACAAGATATGTATATCACTGCAGCAAAATAGTTCCAATTAACTTTTAGAATCTTTTCCTCACGTTATTAGCTATTTGAAAACTATCATGGAATGCATTGGAATAGTTGCAATAACTGATAATGAGGCAAGCCTTCCTGTTTAGATTACATATCCTATATACATTGTGCATTGTTATTTAAAATTGTCTTTCATTGCATTTTTAATTTATTTTATTTTTTATTGAAGATGGCATCCAAACTTTTAATCATGAGCAACTCTGAATGTTCTGCTCTTTGACTGACATTTCTTAGAAACGTTTGGCAGGAACCATGCATAGTATTTGCGCCTCACTGGAGCCTGCGAATTGGACCTACTGTTCATCTTCTTCATCGTTGGCGTGGGAATGAAAATTCATTACTTATTATGGAGGTGGATTCTCTTTTTTTTTTGTTTTTTTTTACTATCGTTGTCAATTTGTCATAGTATTTTCTTTTACCTTTAAGAATTTCAACGAGTGACTTATTTGATTTTTACAGGGAGAACTGGATGCTGATCTAGCTCTTCTTCCTTTCAAACCTTTGGCAATGAAGGTCCTTCAGTGTTCATTCCTCTCTGGCATGAGGTAATCTATCACCATTGTTTCTACTCTTCTACTTTTTATAATATTTGGTTTGTGCATAATTTCAGTGTTTATTGCTTGAAAGGCATTTTCATTACACCTTTTTTTTGCAATTAGACATTGCCACAGTTAAAGCCATTATTAATTTAGTAGCGCTTCTTTTTGGGTTAAGGACGGTGTTACTTAATTCAGTCCTCCATGCAAATCTTGATCCGATTTGTGCGTTTCCAAACACATTATGCTAGTGACTCAATTTTGTGATCTAAAATGCACATTTTGCAAACCTATATCCTAAAGTAAAAACGGAGAAAATATGAGGGGGATCAGAAGATGCATACAGTTTAATGAAGAAGAAAAGGATTCTAGGAAAATATATTAGAGGAAGAACCTACTGTTTTTTGAAGATGAACTGGGAGGTGGAGTTCATTGCAGAATGGAGAGGGAGAACAAATGTTTAGTAGCTTACCAGAGAACCTGACAATACTGTTTTTTTTTACCATCTTAGTAAACAAACCCTCTTCCCGTTTACTCCGTAGTACTTAATAGCTGTGTTCTCCCATTGAACTCATTATTTCCTCCCTTAAGTTCTTGCGCTGCAACTTTGCCTCAACATATCTCTTAGAAAAGCAAAAAAATGGTTGAGAGCAAACTCACCGGGACTGAGAAAGTATGGTTTTAGTCATTTCTGATCTCACATTTGTGATGATATATTTCATTCTGACATTCTTAGATTTGAAAAATGAAAATTAAGAATGTATTGACTAGACTTATAAACAGAAATGATTTTATTCTACTATCTGTTCTATATTATATAATTGAATTCAGTTGCTGAAATTCTAACTATATTTCTGTCATTGAGTTTCTTCTCTGTATCCTCTTTCCAACTTATCTTCAACAAGTTTCAAATTTGAAACTAAGCCTTGTTAAGGTTAGATTGACCCGTAAAGAATATGGAATTTTTTTCTGATTATTCACAAGCTGCAATCATTGTTCTTTATTTTCTTTCTTTCATTATGATGTTTCATTATTTCTTTCAAAAGCTATAATCTGTAGAACCTTATTAAAACTCGCTTTTTCATGGTTAATTCAGTCAATACAAACCGTGCTAATGAATCTTAGCATTTCCCGACTGACAACGATAGTTTGAATAGATAAGAGTTGCAGCCTGATGGGAGTGTAACTGTCATCTGTTTCCCTGTCAACTTTTTTCTTGCTGTTACCTGTGATTTTATGTTGTTTCAGATCAAGTAAAGTTGGTGGGACCTTATTTTCCATGGTTAATATGTCAATGCAAACTGTGCTAATTAATCTTTGCATTCTCCGATAGTCTGTTAAACCGCCATCTGTTTCCTCTTCTTCACTTTTTCTTGCTATAATATGTGATTTTATGTTGTTTCAGATCAAGTAAAGTTGGACCTTTGATGGAGAAACTGCAACCCAAGTGTGTCCTGGTAATTCTCTGACTATACAATTTAGCAGTGTACATTGTATATATCTTTCTCCATTTTACTGAAAATTTTAAGTTTATGGTTGAAATAGTTACCTGATTATATGAAGACTCTGGTTCACAATTCGAAGGCAAACTCCATGTCAATCGTGTATTACTCTGAAAACATTATGCTACGTGTTCCAAGCCTAAAGAAAAGTGCAGAGCTTGGTATTTTAACAGAACTACACTCCCAATGTCAGCGGACAAGTTTCAAGAAAGAGGAAAATAGTGAAATTGCAAAATTAATTGGTGAGCTTAGTGTTGACGAAGCGAACTATCTAATTAATGAGGATTAAGTCACCCTGCATTGACTTGGGACGGGTTTCAACTGTGTTAATGCTCGATTTTTTTTAACATCGATACATATAAACATATGATATTAAAAAAATCTAGAAATACTATGCCGTAGAAACACTCAATTTTGATAGTTATAAGTATGAATTAACTTTGTAATTTTGAAAATTGTCAACAATATATTAAGCAGTATATTAAATTCTTTAATTTACTCAAATTAACTATAAATAAATATTAATCAAAAGATACTTTAATAGTAGCTATATTTAAGATCAATTGCCATTTCATTAGTTTTTAGTCAATAAGTGAATTTTGGCAAGTTCTGTTAAAAATTGACACTTGAAATTTTTCAACCTTTTTATTATAATGTACGATGGGAGGCCCGTTGTTTTGAGGGCCCAAAATTTTAAAGACCAACACGTGTAAATCTTCATATAAGTATGTTAAACTTTTTCATAATTAATGACGATTCATTATGTTGATGATGAGTATTTGTGTTTTAAATATTAATTTTGGATCACCAGTTAGTGGGTATTGTTTGATATTTTTTTTTATCAATTCATTTAATTGAGTCTAGGCAATTATGTAGGGATATTCTTATTTCGTTCCTTTTGTTCATTAATTTGATTAGTTGAGGAAATTAGTACTTAGTTTGATTGGAATTAATTAGTTGTTTATCGTTGTTACTTTAAAAAAAGGACATGATGGTTTGTATGTAAAAAGCTCATAATTAAACTTTGCTTCGGGCCCAAAAAAGTTCGAGGACGACTCTAATACTGAGCCCTAAAATTATGATGATTAAAGCTAGTAAACAAAGTTTTAAGCTTCATCTTCTTGTCGTATTTTTATAACTCTTCGGAGAATAATAAGCAAATACAATTGATTATACAAATGTGTATAAACATATTACAATGGCTAGAAATGATAATAATACTTATGAATTACAACTTATGATTAAAACAATATAAAGATGTATCACATTCCTTCATTACATCCATTCAAAATAACATTGAAACACTACAATACTTTGCATAACTATTCTTAACTTGGAATGTTTGGCTTATAGTACTCTCAATATCCAACACCTTTTGAGTTTCATCAACTATAAAATATTTAGGAGATAAAAAGTCAACCGTGTTATGAGCAAGATTGATTGAGTTCTAGGAAATGACTCATGGGAAGAAATCTTTTTTTCTTTTACTGTGACATTCCTACCGGAGGGATTGTTTGATCATTCCCCTATGTTAGTTTCCTCTTCATCCCCAAAAGGGGAACAAAAACTACTGGACCGAAAAAAGATAACTTTCTGGAGCAAGTTTGTGGAATTCGGAACACTAGAATTGAGGAACATCACAACTATCAAATCTCATGAAGTTGAAGCTTTTGAAACATCTCAGAGGAGAGTATGGTGGTGAAAAGCAACTATGTGAAATTCAAAAAGATCAAAAACAACATTCAACTCCATTTTTATGATCATCCTACAAATGAGAAGCTGGCTACTGAAGAACAACAAATCTCCAAACATTTACAAGTCCTTAAAAAGGAAAACGATACAACAATGAGACTAAAAGCAAAAATCAAATGGGTAAATCTTGGGGATGATAACACTCGGTTCTTTCACCAGAGTATCGAGCATAGGCAAAGATCAAATAGGATCACAAATCTTCATATCAATGGTGAAGACATCTCAGACCTCACTCGGATCCACTATGAGTTCTACAGTTTCTACAACAATCTATTTAGTACTGAGCTTAGAGATAAAGCTAAGATCAACTTGGAAATAGCTCACAATTGCCCTATTCTCTTTGGTCATCAAAGAGGATTATTCAACCTATCCTTTAGCAAAGAGGAGATTACCTGATGGTAAAGCTCTAGGATCAAATGGTTTCAGCAGCAAATTTATAAATCTACTTGGGAGATAGTGGGGCAAAAGGTTGTTTAAGCAGTTTCTTATTTTCTCAACACTGGTAAGATGTTAAGAAGCTAGAACACCACCACCATCACCTTAATCCCCAAAACTCAATGCTCTTCACACCCAGGTGGATTTCCGTCTGATCTCTTGATACCATGTGATATATAAATGTGCTTCCAAATAGATATGTTCAAAACTCAAAATGGTTCTTAAAAGTCTGATCGATCAAGCCTAAGGGGCTTTCATAGCTGGAAGGAACATAATGCATGATATCTTACTCTGTCAAGACCTGGTCAAATAGTACACTAGGAAAAGCTACTCTCCTAGTTGCCTCATGAAAATTGATCTATGTAAGGCTTATAACATAATGAATTGGCAGTTTGTTAAGGTGATGTTGATAACTCTGAACTTTCCAACTCACTTCATTCACATTGTCATGACATGCATCACCTCCACCAGATACACCCTTATGCTGAACGTAAGTTGTACTCCTACATTCCAAGCGAAGAAGGGATTAAGTCAAGGAGATCCTTTTTGCCCCTGTTATTTGTTATTGGTATGAAATATCTCTCGCGAATCATCAAAAGTGCAGAAGATCAATATGAGTTTCATCCTAGATGCAAAAAAACAAAAGTTTCACACCTTTGCTTCGCAAACGACCTAATCCTTTTCTGTAATGGTGATGTTCCAACTGTTCGGGTTCTTCAGCAATGCATTTAACCCTTCTCCAAAGCCTCAGGGATGCAATCTAATGCCTCAAAATCTGCAGTTTATACAACAGGGATCACCCTAGAGACGAGACATAGGAGAGTTCACTCAATTTCCCTTTGGATCCTTCCACTTCAGGTATCTAGGCATCCCTCTCTTCTAAGAGATTATCTATTGCTGAATGTTAAATACTAGTAGATAAGATGACCAATAGGATTAGGGGGTGGCAAGCCAAGAACCTCTCATATGCAGCCAAACTTCAACTAATAAACTCAGTACTGATGGGTGTTTCTTCTTACTAGTGTCGAATGCTTATCCTTCCAAAGAAAGTCATTAATTGCATTGACGCCATCTGCAGATCTTTCTTATGGTTGGGTATTGCTGATTCTCATAAACCAGGACATGTGAACTGGATATAGGTATGCAAGCCTAAGAAATGTGGAGACCTAGGCATTCGAGATATATATATGTATAGAACCAAGTGGCTGTGGGCAAGATCGTGTGGCACATTTACATGAGGAAATACGCCTTATGGGTTACATGGGTTCACAGAGTCTACACCAAAGGAGGGAGATGGGCTATCTTCAATGCACGAAACACTGCAAGCTGGACCATGAGGAAACTTTGCAAGATTAAAGACACATGGAAAAACTGGATATTTAAAGACTTATACTCAATCAAGGAAGTCTATAAGGCTACCTTCCTCACACAACCAAAGGTAAACTAGAGAGTTATGGTGTGGGACAAAGTGGCTATACCACGAGCTAGGTTTTGTAGTTGGCTCATGGCCTTGGGGAAACTCAAAACCAAACACAAGTTTTACAACATGGGAGTGAAAATAAACAACACATGCCTTCTATGTGCTATTGCTAGAAAAAGCATCCAACACAATTATTTTGAATGCCCTTTCAGTCAAAGATGTTTAGATGAAATCGAGAAATGGATAGACATCAAGTTTAAACCCATAGCAAGGCTGGACTTCCGGAAATATAAACTAAAAAAGGTGCAACAACACATTATGAATGTCATTTATAATTCCACTGTTTATGCAATCTCGAAAAGAAGGAACATAGCAGTTGGGAAGGTTTCGTACAAACCCTTAAATCCGTTATAACAAGGATTAGGGAAGAAGTTGAAATCCGACTCAAACAGCTACATATTCCCCAACTACAACACTAAACGTGATCAAAATCTACTTGCCTTCTGATGAAATAACGCATGTATTCACTAAGGTTGTTTTTTTTTTGTCAGAAGATAGACCTTTTTGATGTATAGCTTCTTTTCTCCATTTTATGGCGTTGGCTGTTGTGGGTCCTCTCAGGCCTCAGCTTTAATGCACATGAAGAATGGACGCGGGGAAACCCTTCATAAAAGGTGGGTCTTATTTTCCATACTGATGCAATTAAGTTGGGAAGGATTCCAAGTCGTAGGTTGTATAGTTGTTATTCTGGTGAATGAAAATAAAAAACTTTTGCCAAAAAAAAAAGATTTTTGAAAGAAAAATGAAGAAAAATTCATGGTATATGAACCTTATTGCATTGGTTATGGAAGATTTGGGGGTGTCTGAGTTTTTGCTCCGATTTGCAAAGTAGAAGTGCATAGGGGTTGGTTTAAAATGATACAATTAGGGGACAAAGTAAGTAGGAAAAATAGATATAAAAAAATTAAATTTAATAGGTTTTGGCTAGTTTAGTTTAGGTAATTAGCTTTAGTTTCAAAACTAGTTTAAAAACCTAATTAAAGTTAATAATAAAACATACTAGCTAGTTTTAAGCTTAAAATGATTAAAGTAAAGTTTTAAAGTCGTTGAAATAATTGTTGATTACATTAGTTAACAATTAATAATTTAAAACGTATGCGTTTAGCAAATCGTAAATTAAAAAAATGGTTAATTTTTGAATTTTTTAACATAAAATAATAATTAAAACTTTAGGGCTAAAAATAATATTTAAAGATAATAAGAGTTTTAAAATTTCAAATAATGGAATAATTTAAGAAATCAAGAAAGAATCGGAAATTAAGTCAAAAATAAAATAAGATTTTGAAACGAAATTGAAAATTAAGAATAATTAGATGGAATTTTTAAGAATAAGAAATGTAATAAAGTTGGAGTTCAATAATCAAGAATTAGGTATCGAATTAATTTGGAGTTTAATGATGAATTTTAGAATCAATCGGAAATGATCAAGATTAAAATTTCGAGCTATGACTCATCTTTTCCCCTTAAGATAGTTTCATCCCGAAAGTATAACTTAACAAAAAGACTAGGATATTGCTCTCTCATGTCGATCTCCTTGTCCCATGTAGTTTCCTCTACTCCTTGATTCGACCACTGATCTTTGACCAACAGAATCCTTGAGTTCTTCAACTCATTGACTAGAGTATCCAATATCCTAAGTAGTTTCCTATACTTTCATTCTGCCACTGTATGGAGCTTTGAACGTCAGAAGATGGAAGCGGAGTTGAAGAAGGCATGGAGCCTAGGACGCTGGATGATGAGGGGTGGTGGGTCAGAAAAGTACAAGTCAACATAATTATTGAATATGTGAGGAAGAAGGAAATGAATGTTTATTGCAATGCTGATTAGGGGTGTTCAAAAGTACCCGACCCGACCCGTCGACCCGCCGACCCGCCTCATAAATGGCGGGTCAAAAATCAAAAAAAATTGATAATTTCGGGTCGGGTACCCGACCCGCCTTAACCAGGTCGGGTCATGGGCCGAGTTTAAATTGATCCGGGTACCCGTTAATGACCCGGTCAATAGTTAGTATATATATTCTTATATTTTTAGGGTTTTATTTGAGTCATTTACCATCCCAGCACACTTTTGATTTTCTCATTCCTTCTTGTTCTTCCATAACTGCATCCTTCCCCTTCCCCTTCTTGTTCATCCATAACTGCATTATCCTTCCCCTTCTCCCATTTATCAGGTATTGATAAATACCTGCTTTAGCGTTTTGATTCATTCCAAAATCAAGCTATTAAACTATAAATTAATTATCAGTTATTTGTATATAATTAATTTACTGTTTAATAGCTTTTGTAAATCCTAATTGTTAGTTTTTTTTCTTGATGAATAAAAATATGTTTTCCATTTTGATTGCAATTTGTATGATGAATCGTTGAGTGAATTACTCTTTTCTTTTAAGTAAATTGTCAAATTCTGATTTTTTGTGTAAAATGTGTAATCATTTTTAATGAAGATAGTAATTCCAAAATCACTTCTGGATTAAAAAAAATAAATGTTCATTGTCACTTTTTAATTATTCTTCTCTTCTACCATACACTTGTACAACCAATACTCCTGTTTCAAGGCGATCTTGTAGATGTCGAAAAGCGGAGTGCAATAGTCATTAATTTAAAAACTTAAAATTCTGCCTAAAAATAATCAAAATCATAAACAGGTACCCGGTGTCCCGAACCGTTTTATCCGGGTACCCGAAAATCGGGTACCCGCATTAAATGGGCCGAGACACGGGTCGTTTAAAAAGGTACCCGGCTTTTCGGGTACCCGATTAGCCGGGTACCCGGTAATGAACACCCCAAATGCTGATTTATCTTTGTATTTTATACTTAAATAAAAAAGATGGTAATTGAGATTAAATTACAGACCATGAGGTTATAACTTATAAAACATTTATTCTACCAACTTAGCCAACAAAAGTAGTCTAAAATGAGCTCGACTACACAAAATTGAGTACAATTTATCTCAACAAAAAATAAGCGATATGTAAAAATCAAATCAAATTGTCAAGAAAATTATATGCATACGACTTAAATTATCAAATCTAAAAGGACCAAAACCATATAAACACTCAAACATACACCTACATTACTACTATTATTTAAATTTGTTGAATGCCAAGAAAACACAAGTAGATTGTGTCAAGAGTAAGAAAACATATGTTTAATAGGTGGAACTACGCTCCCTTTCTTTGTCCAAAAGTTAAATGTAAAGAATTGGCCACCCACAAGTTGGTACAAAACAATCAAGGCGACGGCCGGCAAGCAAGGAACCAAAGCCTATTCTCAAATTAGGTTTTAATAATACCTCTTCTGTCTTGACCAAGTACACCTTCACAACAAATACTTTCGTGGAATTGCATAATCATAAAATTGGTCTAAAACATCACAACCTTTCCTATTAGGAAATTAATTAACTATATCATCATCATTCCACCCATTGTATCCCGCTCATAGAAACTCATGGATAGAATTTTGGGAGGGAAGGACGGTGATAACTCATACCCATATAGGAGAGCACGACCAAAAGGAGTCCCCCGGCTCGAAAAAAATAAATTAATTATTATATCTAAACACAAATTTTCAAAAGACACGGTCTCAGGATGAAATCATCTTGATTAAATTGAATTATTGTACAATTACTGTGATAAAGATGATCACTTATTACCTTGAATTGATTACTGATAGTTTTAATATTATTACTTTTATGGTTTTAGGGTGATTAGTTGAAATGTTAAAATAATTAATTAAATAAATTGGCGAATACTTTCTTTGTTCTTTTTTGTTTTTCTTGTTTATTTTTTGTACAATTTTCAAAGCAAATTTTAAGCCTTAATATTTTAAATATGCGCAATAAAAAATTATAAAAAATACATGATAAAAAAGTATATAATAAAACTAATCTAGTAAGATTTCACATGGATATATTTTATCTTCTAATGTCTCAAAAACCTTAACTAATTTTACTTTCTTTAAAGTGAAATATTTCAAACACGAGAACAAAGACAGTACGTATTCGTCTCATTTTTTACTAGATCGACTTACTCCAATCTAAAAGACCATTTACAAGACAAACCTAAATTCATCTTAGTGTAACACCAATGTGCATGCTGGTAACAAAAATAGAAATTGGTTCATTTTCATTGTGACAAAGGGAATATTAAGTAGTTAAAAATTCATTCAACATAGACAATATTACAATTCATTTCCAATATACTAATAATTAATTTGAAAGAAGATAATACATCAACAATGTTATATTTACATATAACTAAATGATTATAAATTATAAGATTCAATAAAGCAGAAACCTTTTATTCATCTAAACAATTACTTTTAATAACTAAAACAATACAAAAATATAAATATAGTCTTTTTATTATAGAAATAGGCTAATAAAATATAAATCAAACACATAACCTTTCTTTGATAAGTGATAATTTTAGTTGCCCTCTATTAAAACATGTTCACTCGGATTATTAATTTGATTTCAAATCAACTATTTCGAATTGGTTCAAAATCGAATCTAGCATTCATAATAACTTTTACATAATGTTAAAGTTATTTTAAAGTCTAATCAAAATTGAGTTCCGTTTCAAGATTTAGTACATATGAGTGCAACATTTGTTTTTTTTCACACAGTCCAATGTACTAATTCAATCCTAATATCTATAAGTATGTATTATATAAAATTATAAAAATTTGATAATAATAATCTTTACGTCGAAACGAAGCAATCAAGATCTCACTGAACTATATTTTAACTTATAGATTACTTATTAATCACAAATTAAGAAAGATAAGTGAATAATGCTTATTATTTGTATGTTGCGACTATATTATTACGGAAGAAGTATATTTTTTATTACTCCTTAAACAAGGTTTAATTGTCAAACATAAAAAAGTAGTCTTAATAAACCGGAGTACAGCCAATAAATAAAAAGAAAAAGCCGTTTGGCGTGTCACGCCATAGTGGGTCCCAAAAGTTGCCAACCATAACCATTCTTTCTTTGTGATTTGTCTAAATATTCAAATTTAGCCGTTGCAGTTACACCATCTCCTCTTATTCATAACATTTAAATATTCTCATCCCTTCAACTCTACCAATCCTCCATTCCCCTCCTTCTTCCCCATTTCCTTCCCACCATTTTTTCCCTCCTAAATCCACATTTCCATTGATACAATGTGTTCCATTCTTCGTAACCCAAAAAGATCACTATCAACCCCTCTTCTTTACCTATCTAGCAGCTCAAATACCAGTCAATCCAGCAATGATACAACAGACGAAAATCAAATTCAATATCAGAATCAAAACCCGAATCCATTTTGTTATTCGGGTCGGATCCAGTTAATAGATGTAACCCTTTTAAAAGGGTCCAAACCCAACTCAAATTCCAAGTCATACGTACTCCTGGATGTACTTTCAGGTCATGTAGGAGCAATTTCATGTTTAGCATTATGTGGTGAATTTGTATTGAGTGCATCTCAAGGAAAGGATATAATTGTTTGGCAACAGCCGGATTTAAGGCAGTTTACTAAGTTTGGTACTGGGGATGGATCTGTTAAAGCTCTGGTTACTGTTGGGAATAAAGTATTTACTGCCCATCAAGATAGTCGGATCCGGGTCTGGAAGGTTTCTAGAAGATCCGAGAATGTTTTCCGTCTTGTTGACACGCTTCCCACTACGAAAGATTATTTAGGTAAGTGTATAAAACAGAGTAATTATGTAGAAATTAGAAGACATCGTAAAAAATTATGGATTGAACATGCTGATAGTATTTCTTGTTTAGCTGTCGAAAATGGGTTAATTTATTCTGGGTCTTGGGATAAAACTTTAAAGGTATGGAGATTATCAGATTTAAGATGTTTGGAATCGATTAATGCTCATGAAGATGCAATTAATGGGTTAATTGCAAGGAATGGGATTGTTTACTCTGCTTCAGCTGATGGAAAAATCAAAGTATGGGGTAAAGATAAGATCAAAAACCCGAGCTCGAATTCGAGTTTTCATAAGCTGGAAGCTGTTTTGGAGGGACATAAAGATGTATCCATGAATGCGGTAATCGTTTCCGGGAATGGGAATGGGAATGAAAGAGTGTATGGAGGGGAATCAAATGGGTATTTGATGGGATGGGAAAGGGAAAGAACAGGGGAATGGAAAATGGTGGTAGAGGTAAAAGGACATGAATCAGCTGTTTTATGTTTGAGTTTAATGGGGGAGATTTTGTGTAGTGGATCAGCTGATAAGAGTATTTGTTTATGGAGAAGAGAAAATTTGAGAGGAGGGATATGTAAAGTAGGGGTTATAAGAGGACATGATGGTCCAATTAAGTGTTTGCAAGCATCAAGTAATTGTGTTGGAGGAGGATTTTTGTTGTATAGTGGAAGTCTTGATAAAAGCCTTAGAGTTTGGTGGGTTTCTAAGGATATCAATGATGTACAACAAGAAACAACAACGTCACAGTTTTAATCCTAACGATATAATACGAGGATATAGTTTTTTTTGGGTGTTTAATTAATCAGCCCGTCTTGTATGAGACCGTCTTACGGTAAGACGACTTCAAAATAAAAAGCCTATAAACTAAGAGTTTCAGTTATTGGGTTATTCAACCTATGTATAAGACATGTCTTACGGTAACAACGTCTCACACTTAAGATAGATTTAAGCATTGGTCGCCATTTTTGAGAATGTCCATTGCTGAAGAAGATGATTCATTTGATTTTGTAAAGTGTAAATCCTTAGGTATAAGTTGTTTTCATTTATTGGTTTAATATTTTTTTATTTTTTTTACTTGTATGTATGGGATGTATACGATGTGACTTGTGAGAGTTTGATTTGATTTGATTTGTATGTTCTTTGATTAATTTGTTGTTTGTGATATGAAGTCAAGAAATTTGTACAATATTTATTAAGAAGTGTTAATAGTGTTTGAAAATTTCATTGTGAACTTTATATGATGTTAATTTTAGTGTTTATATCTTACAAAATTTAATGGTAATCTATACGATAACAACATAAATGTTCTTTGTAAATTAAGAAAATGGATTAGAATATATAAAAAGAAACAAGCTACTCACAACTACTTATTCATTCAATTGACATTTTCATTCATTTACTAATCAAATATTAAAAATACTAGTATAAAAGCTTGTACAATACACAATAGTTAGTATAAAAACATAAATAAAATTTTCAAAGATACATAATAATAAACATTGTATAAACGAAAGATAAAGTAATAATTGTTAAAAATATTTTGATAAGACATTGTTTATTTGCATAATAAACTTACATAGTTTATAGATAACCTTAAACATGAAGAGCGAAATACATGATGAATCATAGCCATTAGTCGTTCACCCTTTAAGCCTTTATCAATTTTATTGAGCCAACTAATCACTATAACTCAAAGTTAGGAAAAACAGTTGTAAATAATCCAACTTATTTTCGATTACATGCCAATAATACCACCTTTAAAAAACTTTTAATAATGCAACTTTTACTTTCAATTTGTTGCCAATGAACCTTTTAGAATATGAATTCAACTTAGTTTTCATTACCATTCAATAATCTCACCTTTTCAATTTTATTTTAATAATAATTCAACCTTTGTTTTCATTTTGTTGCTAATGGACTCTTCAAGAAACTAAATACTCAATTTCTCTTTGCCACTAATTTATAGTATTCTAACATATCAAATTCATACATGTTTAAGTCTCTTCTAAATTCATACATATCAAGAGGTAGTATACTTTGCAACTCAATGTATTTTGTGGCCCATGACCCAACCAAGTTAAGCCAGGTCGGGTACCCGACTTGGACTATATTATTTTTTAAAAAAAGTTAATCTGCCATTTAGGATGTGGGTCAGCGAGTCCACCAGTTGGGTCGAGTGAGTTGGATATTTTGAACACCCATAGTTGATGGGATATGTATGTAAAGAAAATTACTAATTGTTCAGTGATCAACTTCATAAGCTTGGAAAGTATACAATTTTATTTAGCTTCTTGAAAGGTCCATTAGCAACAAACTGAAAGCAAATGTTGGATTATTAAAAAAAAATTTAAAGGCGGAATTATTGACAGGTAATAAAAAATAAATTGGAATATTATAAAAAAGAAAAAAGACGAGAGACAACTTGATATAGCAGGTCATTTTTTAAAAGATTCATTGATAACAAACTGAAATAGAATCTCTAGGACTTTACGACATCTCGCCGCTCTTCAAAATTTCTTAGCGGAGACTTGTTGCTTTTGATAGGCTTCAAGGGGGCTACTCACCCCTCTTTCTTGCTCATAGAATGCTTCCCTTTTCTCAAATTTATCAAATATAATTACTTATTCTTAGACAACTCTTTCTTCTACCCGCTCTTTTATCAATATTATAATTGTATTATCCTAATAATTAACATAAAGATTCTCATTTCACCTCAAAACATATAAAATCAAGAAAATTTCAATAACTCAAACACAAAATTAATTTGAAAGGTCCTCCCATAAACACAAAAATGATCTTCAACCTACAAATACATCACAAAAACGAGTATACGTAATTTGAAAAAAGTGCAAATAATTACCCATTTAAGGGAAATGATATATACAACCCTTATATACAGCCCTAAGGGTTGTATATAAGAAAAAATCTTATATTTAAATTATATAATTTAATATTATTTTTGCTTTGAAAATATAAATATTTAATTATACTTTATTATTTTATCATTTATTATTTATTGGGATAAAATTATTATAGAAAATATTAATTGTTTTTCAATTTCTAGATTAGATTCTCTTGAAAATTTAAAATTATTAATGATAAAAAGAATTTGTTAATTTTTATATACAATTCTATAAGAATATTTAATGTCTATGTATTCGTTGATTATCATTAAATTAAAAATCTTCATTTAATTTAAACAAACTCATCTTTTAATTGAGATGCTTTTTTAAAACTACAATAAAAGCCTAAAAAATATATCTCTTTACTCTAAATTATTCTAATCAATTGTTTATTTTTTTATTTGATACTATTTTTCTATTACTTACTTATTTTATGTGGTCCACATTGCCTCTTTATCTTTTTTTCTTAAAATTGATATTAAATTAAATTACCCCTCTAATCCCTAACTTATTGCAACAATATGCAATAACACAATTGTTAAGAAAAAGATAGGTCTTATTAAATTGTGAGCTATTCGCCTGAGACATCGTCTTTTTAAGAGACGTCTCTCAGGCCTAATCTATTGTAGCTTAATGCCTATTTTATTGTACATTTTTTTTATGGGTCGGCCTAATTAGAGATAGTCTCTCACAAGAATTTGTGTTAAATTGTCTGCATATGATTGAAAATGAAGAAAATAAGTGAAAAATGTAAATATGAATTACTCCAAATTTGTATTATGATTTCCGCCATGAGTAATGGTGAAATCGTAATAGATTTAGTTTCTCCGTCTTCTCTTTAATTTTGGTACATGATATACAAAGGTTCTTCCTTGGCGCAATGTAGAAAAAGGAAAATACACAAAGGAGCAAGACAAGTAGGAACAAGGTTTGAAACGACATATAAACCATTTTTTGTGTTGTTTTTAGTTGTTATTGGTACAATTTATCAATGGAAAATAAATAGGAGTATTTCATACTTGCTCCGTTGTGAAAATGGTTTTATTATATCATATTATATTCATATACATTCTAGTTATTTTATCTTAGGTATAAGGTTAATGCTTGTGGGTGATAAGCTGCAGACCTGTGAGTTCGCTGCCTCATCAGTGGCAGATTAAGAACCTTATGTTTGTCTTTCTCGAGCCGGGTGACTCTTTGACTGTGCGCTCTTTATGGGTATGAGTTGCCGCCATTATTCCCTCACCAAACGCTGACCATAGTTTACCATGGGCGGGATATACTGGGTATAATGATGATGATGAATTTATGATGATGATTACGGATATTGGTACAATATATTGTTCAAGCTTGTTTTATATATTGCAGCTAATCATCATCATCATACCCAGTGTTTCACGAACATATATTGCAGCTAATGTGTAAGAAAAAATATAGTCAAATGAGATCTTGTTTAAATCTTCTAATAACATACTTTGATAATATTAACTTTTTATACTTTATAGATTTGATTAGTTCAAGATATAAATGATCAAACTAACACCTTGAATTACATAAAAAGTTAGCAAGTATAATGAAACGAAGAAAGTATAACCAATCTAATTTCTATTAAATTGAGTATCTATTTGAGTTCTTTTTGGCAAATAAAATAATAAGGGTCCGACAATATTATTTTTTTTGTTTTTTAATTAATCGTTGAATGTCGTTGAATACTCAATAGTTTTTGGGTGATTGGCAAATGACTTTTGATTGTTATTTGTTGGTTTTTTGAGTTGACATGTTTGACTAGCTGAAAGTTTTTATTGTTTATATTGTCTTTTAAGTAGGGATGATAATGGGTCGGACTCGGCTCGGATTATACATACTTCGACTTTGCTCCGGATAATAGTCGGACTTTTGTTTTCAGTCCACCTCCACTCGGAGTCGGATTATGCATACTCCAAGTTTGCCCCGACTCGAACTCTCGGATCTCCAACGGAGTCAGATGCAGAGTCGGATTATTATCAAACAATATCGTTGTGATATTGTACTAATGATTTTAAAGCATACAAAATTAACAAAATATATTTTTTAAATACAATTTAACAAAAAAAATATGTACTTTAATTTGAATTCAATTTTAACAAGAGAAATAATCCTACTACTACAATTTAACAAAATTTTCTCGTATTTTGATTTGGCGTATTTTATTTCTCTTGATTTCATTTGTCGTATCTTGATTCATTAATCCTACTACTACAATTACTATGAGAGAGAGCTTGAATTAGTCACTTCTAGAGTTTTAAAGGAAACAAAATATTAGTGTAAAAGTCAAATTCAAAGTCGGATGTCCTTCAGGGTTGGAGTCGGGTCGGAGTCTTGGAATTTTAATGAGGTCCAACTCTGGTCCGTCTCTAACTCGGACTCGGAGCGTAAAGTCGAAGTCGGAGTCGGATGACTTTTTTCTCGAACTCGAATCGGATTATATTTCTCGGATCGAGTCGGACTAGGGTCGGATTCGGACTGAATTGCCATCCCTACTTTTAAGCTATATTTATTGTTGTCTTTTTATTAGAAAAGATTTGAACTAACAAAACTTAACATTTTCATTTTTGCTTAAAAATCATATATACAATTTTTTTTTTGACTTTTTCACTAAATAATAAGCCAAAAGCCAAAAAAACCCTAAAAGATCAAACAATCCGTTTGGCTCTCAACTTTTAATCTTTTATCTTAATTTTCTACAATAATTAAAAATATAAAAAAAAATTGACACCATGAGAACAAGTAACAAGATTATTAAAAATAAAATTTTACTTTATAGTTTTTCTTATACATTAGTAACTATTTACAATATAACTTTATTTCTACAAACTGCAAAAAGCTTAAATGAGACTAAGTTTAAAAAATTGAATATTACTCCCTTCTACTTTAATTAAATGTTTCATTTAATTTTACTTGCCAATCGAAATATTATTTAAATCCTAAATATTTCTAAGTATGTTTGATTTAATAATATAAAAATTTAATATTAATAAAATTTTCATTAAAATGAATCAAACATCCCTTATCCTATGTTTTAAGTTATTGATTGAGAATAAAATACAAAGTACAAGTAATTAGTAAATATTGTCAAAACACAAATGCAACATTTGATCAGATACCTCCATTCTAAAATACTACTACATCTGATTGTGATATATTGTGTAGAAAATATAACTATTATATACAAAATGTAACGGAGAAAGTAAAGTTTTAGCAGGAGCAATCTGAGGCAAAGGAGCGAGTATATTTGACTTTACGACACACTGATGAACTGCATGTTGTTTATAAACTTCATATCTAAGTGAATTGTAAAGATGAGATAAATAATTACTTCATATCTTTTGAATAATTCCATTCTTGCTTTCCAGAAACTGTAGGGTCAGCCCTAAGGGTGGGCAAGAGGGGCCGTCGCCCAGGGCCCTATGTTAAAAAAGCAAAATTAATAGTTGTAGAAGGTCCATATAGGTTATAAATTCTAAAGGAAAAGGCCCCAATTTGCTATTTCGTCCAAGACCCCAAAATATATAGAGCCGGCCCTGAAAAGCATAAATCTCATAACCAGAAACTTTAGAGGATGAAATTGTGTCAAAATTAAACATGGTATTCAAAAACTCTTGAAATAGTCAGTCTTTACAAACAATCAACTAGTCACTAAAAAAAGATAATCAAACTAGCATCAATTCACCTTAACTGCTTCCATCCAAGGCTGGGAGACACTTAAGGAGAATGTCAGCACCAGATTCAAGTTCCTGCTCTGATATGGTTAATGGCGGAACCAATCTCACAATGTTTCCTTTTCCGGCTGTTAAAATTAACAAACCTGAGTTTCGACAAGCATCCACCAAGGGCCCGGCTTGCACATCCAACTCTATACCAACAATAAGACCCTGACCTCGGACTTCTTTGACATGTTGGTTTCCGCTCAACTTCTTTGTTAAGATATCAAGGAAGAATTTCCCTTTTTTTGCCACACTATCCAAAAATCCAGGACTTGTGATTTTATCTAGGACAGTAAGTGCAGCGTGACACACGAGGGGTCCACCGGCAAAGGTGCTTCCATGGTCTCCCGGGCTTATAGCTGATGAAACTCTTTCTGTAACCAGAACAGCTCCAATAGGTAAGCCTCCAGCTAGAGGCTTTGCAAGAGTCATTATATCAGGGTATACACCATAGGCTTCATGTGCCCAAAGGTTACCTGTTCTGCCCAAACCACATTGCACCTAAAAAGACACAGAACGGAGTCTCTGATGAGTCAAATCACAAGCTATGGAAAGGTTTTTGCAGTAAGGGGTTACGAGATTAGGGAAAGATTACTTCATTTTACAGTTTTCAATATGCCCATACAACCAGTCCAGAATGGATATATATCCAAATAAAGCACTGAAGTATAAACACTAGATGAATTGTATATTTCCATTCCTAACCTTCATACTGTAAACCGGATTCTATTCAAAGTGTGTTTCTCAAGTGAAATAAGGGCAGGAGCTTTAACTTATCAAACCATGGCAAAAGCTTGCATCTTAGCTCAAGACATTTATTCTAGCAAAATGGTAGCAAATTTGATGGAGCTAAATGTCTATAACAATTTAAAATTACTTCCGGAAACCTTTATTCATGATATTGATAGCCAGTGAATCGGGAAAAACCTCTGAACATACATCATAAACAACAAAACATCAAGTTGTTAAGGAAGCCTTCGTCTGTTATAGCCAGTTCACCAGTAAAATACAATGGAAATTTACAAAGGCCTGCCATTACTAAGTCACACAAAAGTACTAGGCAAATTGACATAAAATGACCTTTTATCAAAATTCACATGCAAGAAGAAATAGTATAGCACACAAAACAGCATAAATGTTATTTTCTAACAATCCTCTATGTTGTTATCTTATTATAACTGTTTTGGATGCACGTTCAAGCATGGGATGGGAAAAGTGAGGAGCTAGAATATGGTTTTTCTAAGCTTATAAAGGCAGGAGGAAAATATTGGATTCTGGCTGCATACTCAAGCTCAAATAAAGCTAGGAAGGATCATAACGAACTTTGCATCAAATGCAGGAGGTATTAAATATTGTACTGTAGGGACAAGTCTAGACTAGCATTTAATTCTAGAATACAGTCCATGCCTTTTTCATTCAACTCAATACCTAAGCAAGTGCTTATTTATAAGAGGTTGCAGATGTCACGATGTAAATACAAGGACAAGGACAACAGGGGCTCTCTTCAAGTTGGTTATTATCATCACCCATAGTAATATCCTGCTCAAACCTTTTACTCGAATATCTTTTCTATTCCCTTCAAATAACTTATAGAGGATCAGCCAGAAAACACGACTAGGTAAAATTGACCAAGCAAAAACACACTCATTTGACAACTTGGCACAAAGCACAGCGCTCATAATGTAATATGATTTTCTTCTCCAAGTAGAAAAAAAAAATCAACAAAGTTCCTATATCTAGCAACTAAAACCAATGCCTATTCAACAATAAAATCAACTAGGTGAATTTGAGCTTTTATAGCATATAGCATATTAGGTATGAACCAAAGTAAAGTTACTGACCTCATCATAAACTAAGAGTGATCCAGCTTCATCACAAGCAGTACGCAATGACTGTAAGAATTCCTTGGTTGCACAATAAATACCACCTTCACCTTGAACAGGTTCAACAAAAACAGCAGCAACTTTTCCACTCAAAATTAATTCTCTGGCAGCGTTTGCATTGCCATATTCAAGAAAAGTAACTCCAGGCATGAGCGGTTCGAAAGGTGATCGATAATTTTCTTTACTAGTCAGCGAAAGAGCGCCAACGGTTCTTCCATGAAAACAATTGCTGAAGGCAATAAACTCTGTAGCTGGATTCTTGGCATCAGGATGCGCATGTCTTTGGAATTTTCTAGCAAATTTAATGGCAGCTTCATTTGCTTCGGTACCAGAATTTGTAAAAAAGACACGATCGGCAAATGAAGAAGCAACTAGTCGCTTTGCAAGCTCCACCTGAAATCAATTGGCAATTATTATTATTAATTAACTATCACTAAATGGGTATTGAATTGGGAGGTGACAACGAGACTTGGAACCAAAAAGTATGCAAGTAGAGCATTTTTCATTTAATTAAACATAAGAAATGGCTATAACATATAGCTGACCTCATATTATCATATCTATACCGCAACGAAGGAAGTATTAAAGTAAAAGCAGAAAGTATTACACACCATTATAAACAATATATGCTAGATTTGTAAAGATATAGATATAAACAAGCGAAAATTTCAACGTTCAAAATGAGATCTACCTGTAGTCCTGAACCCCACTCATAACGCAAATTATCCAATAATGCATAAAAACTTCCCATTACAAGCATTAGTACATGTACGTTAGAATCAAAAATTTGAAGGACCAACTAAGACAGCAAAAACTTTGCAGATAAAACAAGTTTAACTTGGGTAATTATTTTGTTCACCGTGCTGTAAGCCATAAGCAATTTGCTTACATCAAAATATATGAAACATAGCCCTCGCATCAACTTAATTATTGTTTCAATCTTCAAATAATAAATAGTACACCCTAATACTAGCAAAAAACACTTATATTTAAATACTAACCAATTTATATACTCTCTAAACCACTAGAAGTGATGATTTTTTTTAAAAAAAAAAATCACCATCACAGTAAAAAGGCCAAAGTAAATACAAATTGATATCTTATATTCAAACTACAAATAAACGCAAACTCAAACAATCATATATTCATGTCATACAAATGAAAAGTGTACACATATGGTACAATATCATAATCCTACCCAATATATCCCCGAGAAACTATGAGTACGGGCCAATGTTCACCGAGAGAATGCAGATCTTACGGGGAGTACTCATCAATGACACTATTAATTTTCTATTTTAAAACTAGTTAATTCATGCGATGTTTATTCATCTATATCTGATAAACACAAAAAACAAAATTCTATTTTTTACTAGCACCATCTTCCTTATATAAGGGTTCTCTGTTATTTGTACTCTTTACGTTTTCGTTAACACAAATTGTTATATGTGATAGTCTCATCGAGAGACGCATTTCATATATGGGTTTAATAGCTCATCTCATACATATTATAAGAATATAGACTCCTTGTTTGAGATCGTTTCGTCAGGAAAGGGTCTTTCACGAGAGTTCTTTGGTTAACAAAACACTTATATTAATTTGTGTATTCCACCATAATTTCTATCAGTAGACTTTGTTATTGTGTATCCCATCAAATATTTACTACTATCATATAAACAAAGTAAATATTTCTCCTTCCACATATAAATTATCATTTGATTACAGGAAGAGGCAATATTTAAACATGACACCATTTCCTCCAGATAAAATATTAGTTATTAACCATAAACATATAACATACAAAAACATACTACATTGCAATGGAATTGTCAAACTGAAAAACAAATGATAACCCAAAACTTGTTAAATTAGGTTGGACATAGTGTGAATAGCAGCATATAATCGGGAAAATATAAGGTGCACACACTCCATAAGCCAAGGAGATCATCCCAAACCATATGACAATGAGAGGCGGACATATAACGTGCACACACCATCTTTAATTAATTCATCCATATAGGCTAAATCATCCCAAACACCCCTCACAACGAACCCCCATCAAGTTCGGAAGATGGGCTAAGTATACAGTGGTCCTAAAATATACTAAACACAATATAATCCTAATACTTCTAATAATCAATTCGAAAAAATAAGAGTTATAGTTGTACCATAGGAATGGAGTAGTAAATATTGCTGACATGAGCCAAAAAATGAGCCTGATTAGAAACAGCGCGAACCCAATCAGGGTCAGAATGACCAAGAGCATTAACAGCAATCCCAGAAGTCATATCCAAATATTCTCGCCCTTCAACATCAAACAACTTACAACCTTTTCCATGGGAAAGCACAATTGGAGCTCTACCATAAGTACCCACAATCACTTTTGCTTCTTCATCCATTATTTGCTTTGATTTTGCCCCAATTTCATGGGCATTTGTTTTGGGTTGTGAAACGTCGTAATTTAGGCATGCTGAAGGGGTAAATGGGAGCAGACGTCGGCTTGTAGGGCGGGTGGGTAAGAGGTTTAGGAGATTTTGACGGTGGGTACTGATGGGTGAGGAAAGTAAGTTACCTAGTACGTAAAAAGAAGACATTGGCATAGAATATGTTTGAGTTCTCGCTTAATAAATAAGAAGCACTCTTTATTCCTACAACACCAAAGAACGCTTTGTTAGAAGTAGATGAAATAGGTGATGAATGCATTGAAAAGAGCAATGTTATCCCTACAAATAGTTGTAAATAGTACTTAAATAGAGTATGAATAGTGTGCTATTTTCGTATCAATAAGCAACACTCTTGTATTGCAATTGCATGAAAATACACCAACCAATATACTAATCTGATATCAATCCCTTATACTACTTTTCTGCTTATATTCTCCCTACTTCTTAACACGTTATCAGCACGAATTTTCGCTCTTAAAAATCCAAGGTAAATCTTTTTTTCTCAAAACCTTACAACAAATTTTTTTTAGCCATAAGATGAACAAACAATCAAGCGATATCAATATTATTATTCAAGGAGTTACCAACACAGCTCTATACTTTATCTTTGAAGAAAACCATATAATTGTGACTAGCAACAGAGCAAGTAGTGGTTTAAACAAGCTCCGAAGACATAACCCAAATAATACCCACACAAATGAAAACCCAATGCCAAGTCCCAATAATACAACTAATCCACCTGCACAACCAACAACTAATCAACCACTACAACCCTTCGATAACCCACCAGTTCACATAAATGAAAAAATGACGAAGGCGAAGGAACTAGTAGTAAACACTTTCAGATCATATTTTCAACAATTAGATCGTTTGGCGTCTTACCAACCGAATTTACAAGTCATCAATAGTCCAATTGTCTTTTGAAATCTAAAACTCACCAATTACAACAACCTTTCTACTCAATTTCGAAAATTCACCAGTGTTCTAACAGATTTTACTGCATCAACAGTAATGGCGTGCTCTTGTCCAATGAAATCTCAAATCTAAGCTAACCACAAAGTTTAAATGTCCAATACTCAAATATAATCTCATATATAGAAAATTATAAAATATATTTACTTGTTGTTAGGCTTACACATAGGCATCCATCAAAAAAGAGCCTAAGAGCAATCGGTAATAGTTGGAGTAGCCCATTAGACTATCACAAATTCTTGTGAGAGACCATGAAAAACGTTAAGTAAATGTAGGCTATAAGATTTAATGGATTGGGTCTGAGAGACGTCTCTCAAAAAGACGGTCTCTCAGGAGACTCAAAAAGACGGTCTCTCAAGAGACTAGCCGTTAGACTATATGTTAGACTAGCCGTTAGACTATATGTTAGCCATACTGTTTAATTCTTCGATGTGAGATCAAAAGTGGGGAAGTTCTCCATCATACTAGCACAATCATAAATAAACTATACTAAAATAATATGTTAATGTGACACGTGTCACTACCACAATGATTCGTTTCCCGCCGAAAGCACTTCTCTAAAAACTTATTCAGCGCATTTATCACAATTATTACAATTGCCCATAAATAAGTTTCTTGCTATATTACAATTATTACAATTGCCCACAAATAAATCATCTTACCTGACCAAAATCATGCTTTTTTTCATCATTGTGTATTAATTAAATCTCATATTTGAATTAGATGTTTTCAAACTTTTGAGTATTAATTAAATCTCTTATTCTTAATTTATTAACATAATATATACTATAAAAACAAAATAAATTATTTAAATCTTAACTGATTTTGTTGTTTTTAAAAGAAATTGGTTTCAATTAACCGATTAGAATCAAATTAAAGACAAAACCATAGAATAAGAAATTTAGAGAGAGATTATGTCAAAAACGGCTGGCAATTGGCATAGAGATGAAGATTTGATTGAGTTATCCCAATTCCCAAATAGACTAGGGTTTTCATTGGGTCTATTATATGATGGGCAAAGTTTTCCATAGTTCATTGTTACTAAACAGTAACAAAAGTCGATTTTAATCGATTCATTTGTTAAATAACAGCGAACAAAGCTTTGACTTTTTTTGACTTTTTTGTTTCTTCTTGATTCAAAGAGACGTTGTAATTTTAAAATATAGCCGTTGAGTGAAGTTCTATAAATACCCTTATTCATTCAATTGTATACATCATATTCCCTTTGAAGTAAGATTGAGGTATGTTAAGTGTAAATTATGTTTGTCTTTTCTGTTAAAGCATGTTTATAATATTTATATTATGTGCTTCATTAACGTTTAATTAATGTTTGTATATAGATTTAGTTATATATCGCAAAACATCATTCACTCAATGGAAGAATTATGTCATTGTGGTTATGAAGTTGAATATGGTTCCGATTGGAGCGATTTTGATCCTGGACGTCAATATGTTGCATGTCCATTATTCGAAGATGAAAATTTGAGATGCACGTACCTTAGGTGGGTTGATCCGGAGGGCACCGATTGGCAAAAAGCAATCATTATTAAGCTAGATAAGGAGAATGAAAAGCTTAGAAATGAGATAGATAACTTGAAAAGAGAAGCAATGGATAAGGCGCATAGAAGTGAAGAAACCAAGAGGATATTGAAAAAGTTTATTAAGCCTACTTAAGTTGTTGTAATGGTTATATGTAATGAATGAACGTTGTATTGGTAATCATTATTAATGAAATTATGTTGAATTATCGGTTTCGAAGTTATCATTTTTGAGTCATTTAAAATAGGATAAATACGATAATTATATATACATACATCACAAAATATGAACAAATGTCAAAATATCTAAATTAAGTTTAATGTACTACAAAATATATACTAATCGTCATCCTCTTCCTGCACCATCTCCAACTGTGATGGTCGCTTACGCCTTCTTCGATAGTAGGAGGTGGTCGCGTGTCGCTCGGGGAGAGGAGGTGATTGGTATTGCGATGACCCAGCCTGAGAGGACCCTGTACCATACAACGGGTAGGATAGATCCACCTCCTCCAAATGAACTTCCTGAGGTGGAGACGAGGGTTGGAGCTCATGTGTAGTAGGTGGAGTCTCTTCAGCCACTTCCGGTATGAAGTGCTGGAACTGAGTGCCATACAGCATAAGGTGTGGGAGGAACGATGATGTTGTTAGCTATGGTTTCCTCATCCACATCCACATCATCCTCAGAAGGGGAATCAATAAGCTCATTACTCTCATTACCATCAACCCAAGGTATAAGCTGACTACTTTCTCCTAAAATAACATTGGGATCATCAGAAGGAGTAGAAGAAGGGAAGGGAACAGAGGGATTTGGAGTTTCTTGGGTTACAATGGGGATAGGAGTAGGCGTAGGTGAAGGATTAGAGGTAACATTCGAAGCTTGATTGCCTCGAAGTAGCAGTTCTACGTATAACTCCACAGAAGGAGTAGAGTTAGCCTTTGAATGCTCCCACATAGCATCTATAGAATCATCATCCTCAACAGGAAAAACCACCCATTCATCACTCATGCGGTATTTAAAAGATAACTTAACAACATTTCTTGTGGGGTCAATTCCAATCTTAGAACATACAAGACGCTTAAAGTCATTGAAACCCATGTTCGAGTTGCACGCAAACAATTTACTTTTACCCCCAAGATACATAACCTTGCTACCACTTATGCGAATTTCACCATTCCAAAAACATGCAATAGTCACACGAAATGAAGCCATTTTTCTACATAGATACATGCAAATCAACACAATGTAATTCAATAATTCAAATTTAATACATATCCTAAAATATAATCAATTAACTAATCAAATTCAGTATACAAAATTAACCACATACATCATCATAACCAAAATCAATATAATCACATCAACTAAGTTAAAGACAAAGAAGAAGCTCGGTTTTTCTAAGAACACTTGAACTGAAATGGGGAAATGAGGAAGAAGAGGGAAAGCAGGCAATTTGAACGCGCATGTGTTCGCTGTTAGTAACAGACGAACGCACTAATTTCACTTTTGCTTTGTTCGCTGTTACTAACAGCGAACACACTCATTCACATTTTAAAAAAAAGACCTATTTGTTCACTGTTAGTAACAGCGAACAGGTCCAAACCTTAGCTTTGGGCGAAAACTGCTTATTTTGGGAAATAGTTTCAAAATGTTTTTACTTTTGGATTTTTTTTTATTTTTGTGCTTAATCATTTCAATTTTTCTGATATAGTTATGGTGAGAAAATTTTTATTGGAGTGATTGAATGTACATTTAGGAGTAGTTTGGTTGACGTAGAAATTTAATTCCTATGGGAAGTTGTAATTCATTGGAATTTACTTTCTTTGTCAATTTCCTAGGAATTACTTAATATTGTTTGTTTGACAATAGGTATTTTCATTTCTTTAGGAGTAATTCATGAGAATTGTTAATGACTAAGGGGGTATATGGTAACCTAATTCCTATGTCTCATAGAAATTAACTTCCCTTGGATTTTATAATTCCTAGAAATTTAAGATTTTTTTAGCAACGAAACAAATTAAAATAATACCATTTCCTAGGAACTTAAAATTCCAAGGGTAATAAATCTAAAGTGATTAATTATAAATTTAAAGTAATCACTCACAATTTAAAGTTTGACACTTCACTTCCTAAAGGGTCCTTTTAGTAACAACAACAACAGTGTCCATACTCATTATTCACATAGTTTTTTTCCGGGTTCGTCAGATCATATAGGTAAGACTGCAAATACTGGTGAGGATCAGGGATCTACGGAATCTAGGACCATGTCATTTCTTGAAAACAAGTCTGTGTAGACCATGAGGGATTCGAATAGCTAGCTACTGCTCCATAAACTGCAAACAATGTATGCTGAAAGTACATTGAACTTGATCCATCGTAGCCTCTTCGAGCCCAACTACCCAACTAACCGTTATGGAAGGGTTAAAGAGCATCCAATCAAGACCTTTGTAAACTTCGTGCATCCATTTGATCCATAAGAACTCCTGCATTGAACTGATATGTCAGGCAAGCTTGCCCACAGACACTAAATTCCATACATCAAGGTTTCGGATCCTTAGGTCACTACTCATCGTGCCATAAAAAAGATCGACAAGATATTATTATTATTATTATTATTATTATTATTATTATTATTATTATTATTATTATTATTATTATTATTATTATTATTATTGTTGTTATTTTTTTGGCAAGGTAAATTTTATATTATTATTATTATTATTATTATTATTATTATTATTATTATTATTATTATTATTATTATTATTATTATTATTATTATTATTATTATATAAATTTTATCGTAATAAAAAACTAAGGAGCAACCCGTTAATATTTTTAAATATCAAATGCTCACAAGTCATAGAATATATATAACATACTCACATAATAACCGAAAAAAATTTGATCGAAAATTAACGGGATATTATAGAAGCAATAAAAGATTTGGACACATAAAAATTTTCTCTTCCAATTTTGATTAGAATGTTTTTTATTTTTTTATTTTTTTATTTTTTTATTTTTTTATTTTATATTACCGAAAATTATACAATTTTTATAAACCAATAATTTTTTTTTGAGTAACTATAAACCAATAATTTAAAATTCATATAATAATTAATTACATATATAATATTAATAATTGTTTATTTAAATAATTAATAAACCGTGTTTATCACGGGAATCTATCTAGTCTAACACATAAATATAGTGCTAATGATAAACCAAGTAAATCCACTAAAATTTACACATTTTCAACAATCAATTGAAATAGGCGAACAAAATTCAACATTCAAATCTATTACTCCCCAGAACGTACTCTCATTCTCATATTCAATTTAATTCAATACAGTTGTTAACAATAATCAACTAAAAACTCAAACTAGAAAAAATTGAAACAATATAGCTAAAAGCAACAAAATCATAATTAAGAAGTAATATACCAGAGAAAGAGGTGAAAACGAAAACCACAGAGACGGAGTTATTGTCCGGTGGCAAAATTAGAACATTAAGATTAAGATTAAGATTGAGACTAAAAATACCTTAAAATCAAAGTTTTGATTTTTAGGGTTTTTGTTAAGAATTGTGAAACAGGATCCACCGAACCAGCCACTAGGCGGTAGGAGAGGACGGAAGGGATGGATGGCAGGCGGCTGGCCGGAGGTTACAGACGGCAGGCGCAGGCGCAGGCGGGAGGCGGTAGATTTGGTATTTAGAATTTTATCTTTTGTAGAGAGAGAGGAGAATAGTGAGGGTTTTGATGATTTTCAGAATTTTGAAACAGTGAGACGTGCGTTTCCACCCGTCTAAATTTTAGAATTTGTTTAGGCAATGTTTGAATACATACAATACACTATACATTTCTCTATTTATACTCTCATATGTATTACTTTTGCATTAATTTTTCATTTTCTATAATCACTATGTGTTTCCTGAATGTAATTTAAGCTCATGGTTATAATTACCAACATTGAAGTTTGAGAAAAGAAAATTGAGATGAGCAAATAATTAAGTTGGTCAAATGGTGTATTTATATTGTAGTTCATAACATTGTATTGAAAGATAATTTCTATTTATGTCAACTTATAAAATTGACTGAATTGAAATTCCTGTAATTAATATTCCTGCCAATAATATAAATCATAATTTTTATTTTCGTAAAAGAATAAAATTATCTGAATTGAAATTCCTTCAATTATTACTCCTGTCATCGTAATGAATCCAACGTTTTATTTTTTTAAAAAAATAAAATTAACTGAATTGAATATCCTGCAATTAATATTTTTGCCATTAATATTTATGTCATTAATATAAATCCAATTTTTTATTTTTGAAAAGAATAAACTTGACTGAATTCAAATTTCTGCAATTATTCATGCCATTAATATGATTGCAACATTTTATTTTCGTAAATGATTAAAATAGACTGAATTAAATCATGCAATTAATATATCTGCCATAAATATTCTAATAATGCTGACCAATAAAAAAATTAAACATGACACTCTCTCATTCAATCTAGTTTTCTTTACTATACAACAAAATTAATATAGTGTATGATTTAAAAATAGGAAATTTAAATTTGGTATTTAAATTCAAGAATTGTAAATGACACCTATGTTATAGAAACATTTAATTTCATTTATATTATTAATTATTGTTGACATATTACATTGACAATTTTTAACCCCTTGTTGACCATGACTTTTAGTCAAGATGCCCTCTTAACAATCAGACCAATACATTCAACTCCCACATAGGTGACCACCTAATAACTACCCAGTTACTTTCTATTTTCAGCAGTAACCAATCCCAACTTCCCACTATCAGTCATCCACTCCACAAATAACTGCCATTAATCAGTATAAAGAGGGACAACCAAAATATCACATCGATACTCTGCCAAAATCATGACTCAACAGTTATCTCCCTCTTTACCACCCTAATCGATTATTCACCACCATTGCCACCGCTACTACCCTACCTTCACCATCACATTTTATGTCATATTCATTCAATTATCATTTCTCTGATTCTCCGATCTGACTTGAGCGTCGGAGGGGTATAACCCCCCGGACAAACTAACGTGTTGTGGTGCAGAACTTTAGGTCACCCTCGTAGGGCGTTTCTATAACATCCTCTAAATTAAGTCCATACAACTTAAAAATATTTTTGTTTATTAAAAACAAACTTTAACTTACAGAGTGTTAACGGACACAAAAACAACGTGAGAAAAATCGAAATAAAATCATTTAAATAAAAGCAAAAGATAAAATATTCAAATTACAACTTGGTAGAAATTTTCTTAGTAAAGATATAAAAGAACTACGATAAACTTAAATGACTTTCTAGGCGTTCTTATTCTAAGCACCCTCACTCAAAATCCCCTAGATTAACTATCTCCCCGTGTGTACATACCTACTTCGATTCGGTCTATCATTAATCATCACGTCGCTAAAATCTCTCCGTATAGCTGCCAAAGGCCCCTAGTAGGTAAAGTACATAGCAAAATATGAGCTTGTCGCTCGGGGGTATCATAATCGGATTGACCAATCCTATCATTCATATGATAGCTAAGAATAGCGAGACATAAACGATGGACATAATGACAAACGTCTTCTCCATATCTCATGCGAATTGAATATGGAGAGTTATCATTAGGTCCAGTGTTTTTCCTTGCGGTTAGTCTCGACATCTTAAAAAAAACAAAATAATATGAAAACATAAGTAATCAAATAAATTCATTCAAATAAAAAAGTAAATCCAATCTATTTACCCCACTTACAAAACTTATATCAATTTACCTTAAGTTAACTTAGTCTTATAGTTGTTATTTCAAATTACGTCAAGATATGAAGATCTTAACGCTATATTTAAACTTGGCTCTGATATCATTTGTAACACCCTCTAAATTAAGTCCATACAACTTAAAGATATTATTGTTTATTAAAAAAAAACTTTAACTTAGAGAGTGTTAACGGACACAAAAACGACGTGAGAAAAATCGAAATAAAATCATTTAAATTAAAGCGAAAGATAAAATATTCAAATTACAACTTGGTAGAAAGTTTCTTAGTAAAGATATAAAAGAACTACGATAAACTTAAATAACTTTCTAGGCGTTCTTATTCTAAGCATCCTCACTCAAAATCCCCTAGATAAACCTACAAAATAAAGGAGAAAAACAAGAAAACAAAGTACACAATAATCAGTATAAAATGAGTAATTCGACTCCATTCCGTAAAATTCAATAGCAAATAATTTTAAATATAAATCGACTTGACGAATAAAAAGAGTTTAAATAATTTATCATTTTTAAATTTGTCGATCATAATAAGATTAAAATAATTTAGAGGAGAAATGTGAACACTAGTAGGCCGGGACTAATCCCTGTTAACCGCCTACTTCAACAAAGGTCGTCACCTTAATAATAATGGCTAATCACAAGAGTCCCTAGTGTGCACACCCCTTCTACATGAATCACTTTCACAACAAATAGAAGGAAGACAACAAAATATAATATGAAACATAAATAATATGATTTGTTGGTAGCTAAATTGACCCAACAAGACACATTGTTCAACACCCTTACGGGTTACATTTTCCTCGTAATATTAGTTGAAATATTATCGTTAATTTTATATCGACCAAAATTAACCGTCATGAAAAATTTATAATAACCCAATTTAAAGTATACTTTATAATACTTTAAGATTTATCATTATTTTAAAATTCGAACGAAGATAATCATAGTCGATTAATAGATTAAAATAAAATAAAGTAAAATAAAACAAGGAATAAAAGATCTCAAAACACGTTGTATAACATGTGAACAAAAATATTATTCGCGTTAATATAACCAGTTTACATTTCATAAAAGTATATTTTATAATTATCTCGGGTAACGAATAGAAGTATAATGGACATCGAAATCACCTTGAGTAGTGCGAAAGTGTAGAAGGTTATGGAACTAGTAATACGTCGGTTCTACGGCTCTTTCGAAATCTCCGTCTACAATTTTAGGTCGAAAGGAGGGTTATTAAATAATATAATTGTAATACCCCTTTAAGAAAAAATAAAAAAATTTCTTTAAGGTTAAAGGTATAAATAAATCGAAATTTGACAAAAGACATACTTTAAAATTAGAAGTATAATTTTATTTCTAAATTTTTTAATATTAAATTAAAAAATATGAGAGACTAACAAAAGAATAAAATGAATAATACAAGAAAGATTCAAAAGTAAATTGAGATTTAAAGTAAGACTAAGAAAATAGTTTTATTTAATCAAAAGAGATAAAACTTAAATAAAATAAAATAAAACTTTTAAACAAAACAAAAGAAAGGAAAAAAATAAAATAAAATAAAATAAAATAAAAAAGCAATTTTGATAACTCACGTGCCAAAAACCAAAAGAAGGTAAAGTCCTTTTCTCTTTTTTCAGAAATAAGAGAGGAAAGAGAAACTTAGAAAAACCAAAGAAGATAAGCCTTGAAAATGGCGCTCCAAAAGCTCGAAGGAAGAAGAAGAAGAAGAAGGAAGAAGAGAAGAAATTTCTGTCTACCAAGCATTCGAGGTAGGTATTTCAATCATATTCCTTACCCATACTTCATCATCTTCTTAACCTTCATAATTTTCTGGACAAAAACGAATTTAGGGTTTTTGAACACCAAAGAGAATAACTAGGGTTTTTGGTTTCTTACCAAGACTTAGAAATAGAGATGATTTGTGTGTCTAGGGTTCAGAATGAGCTTAATTTATAGGTAAAAATTTCTGGTTAATTTAGTAAGGCGTATTATGGGAATAATTGATGGAGGGATTTGGAAGGATTTTGAAATTGTGGCTGATTGAGGGGGGGGGGGGAATTTGAAAACTGATTGAATGGGATATTAGTGGGATAATTGATTGTGAATTTGAAAACCTTCGAATAACCATTAATTTTATTTTATTCTAAATAATATTTCTGAAATATTTATTTTTGAAAAAAATATTGGGGTATTACGTCTACCTCTTCTTAAAACAAAAGTTCGTCCTTGAACTTATAGATAAAGTCTAAAATAAAGAATTAACAAAGGTACGAAAGAAACGCAAGTTTGACTTTAAGGAATGTCACATTCTTCCTCCGTTCTAAGGGGTTTCGTCCTCAAAACTAGATCTTACCTGGTCGAAAAGCTCAGGTTAAAGTTGTTTTATGGCATCCTTATTCTCCCATGTCGCTTCTTCTCGCTTCTGGTTTGACCATAATACTTTAATCAGTTTGATGATTTTGTTGCGTGTGTTCTTGGTCTTTGCGTCTAGGATTTTAATCGGACGCTCCTCAATGGTGAGGTTTTAGTCTAGCTCGACAGCTTCAGGTTGGATGATATGAGATGGATAATGAACATATTTGCGTAGCTGGGATACATGAAACACGTTATGAACCTTGGCTAGATCCATAGGTAAAGCTAACCTATATGCCACTTCTCCAACTCTCTCCAATATCTCATATGTCCCTATGTATCGTGGACTCAGTTTTCCTTTTCTCCCAAATCGCATCACCCCTTTGTTGGTGGTGATACTTTTAGCAATACTTTTTCCCCAACTTTAAACTCCAGCTCTCTTCTTTTTGAGTCTGCATATGACTTTTGTCGATCTTGAGTTGCTTTCATTCGTTCTTGAACAAGTTTCACTTTCTCTGTAGTTTCTTCTACCATTTCGGGCCCTAAATTAAAGAATTGTTGACATCATCCCAACAAATAGGACTTCTAAACTTTCTCCCGTATAATGCCTCATACGGTGTCATCCCTATGCTCGCATGATAGCTATTATTGTATGAAAACTCGATGTACATAAGATGTTCATCCCACGCTCCACCGAAATCCATCACACAAGCTCTTAATATATCCTCGAGGGTTTGGATGGTTCTTTCTGTTTGTCCATCTGTTGCAGGGTGAAAGGTTGTGCTAAACTTAAGTATAGTTCCCATGGCTTCTTGAAGCGTTTTCCAAAAATTTGACAAGAATCTAGAATCCCTATATGAGACGATATCATTTGAAACTCCATGTAGTCTTATCACTTCATTAAGATAGGCGTTTGCCAGTTGTTGCATTGACCAAGTATCCTTCATTGCTACAAACCTTGTGGTTTTTGTTAACCGGTGCACTATAACCCAAATTGCATTCTTTCCGGATTTGTTCTCGGTAGACCCATGATAAACTCCATTGATATAGATTACCATTTCCACCCAAGTACCGATAGAGGTTGAAGTTTTCCACCCGGTTTCATGTGTTGAATTTTAACCTTTTGACAGGTTAAGCATTTTGCAACAAAGTTTACCACATCTTGTTTCATCCTAGGCCACCAAAAATATTCTTTAATGTCTTTGTAAAGCTTATCTCCACCAGGGTGTATGGAGTAATTTGAGTTGTGTGCTTCCTTCATTATCTTCTCCTTAAGATTCTCATCATTAGGCACACACCAACGTTTCTTGTACCTTATTGTCCCATTTTCATCAACTTCAAATTCTGGTGCTTGGCCTGACTCTTTCATTCCTCTTAACTTGGTTAACCAAGTATCCGATAACTGCTTTTGTCTGATTTCCTCTAATATGTCAAGTTCCACCGTGACACTATTTAAGTATAGATCGACAAAACCGTGTTCCACAATCTCTAGATTCATTCTCTTTAGATCCGCACATATTTCATCTGCTATGATCATCACATTCAATGTATGATTGCTCTTCCGACTTAGTGCATTAGCCACTTTGTTTGCCTTTCCTTCGTGATATACGATATCAAAATCGTAATCACTTATGAATTCCGACCACCGTCTTTGCCTCATGTTGAGGTCTCTTTGTGTGTATAAAACTTAAACTCTTATGGTTTGTCCGCATGGTACACTATACTCCATACTAATAGTGCCTCCAAATCTTAAGTGCAAAAACAATTTCCCCTAACTCCAAATCAAGTGTTGGATAGTTTTGTTCATATGACTTGAGTTGTCTTGATGCATAGGCTACTACCTTCCCATGTTGCATTAGCACACATCCAAATCCATGTTTCGAGGTGTCACTAAAGACTTCAAACCCATCAATTTCAGATGGTAAGGTTAAAATGTGTGCACTTGTGAGTCGCTTCTTCAATTCTTGAAATGCCTCCTCACACTTGTCCCCCACTTAAACCTAGTGGTCTTCTTCATCAAATTGGTAAGAGGTTGAGTGGTCTTTGAGAAACCCTCTACAAATCTTTTGTAGTACCCAGCCAGCCCTAGAAAACTCCTTACTTCTGTGACATTTGTTGGGGTTGACCAATTCGTGATCACTTGTATCTTTGAGGGGTCAACAGAGACTCCATCCTTTGACACTACATGTCCCAAAAATGCAATTTTCTCAAACCAAAATTCACACTTGGAGTATTTTTCATAAAGCTTCTTTTCTCGAAGAATTCCCAATACAATCTATAAATGTTCTTCATGCTCCTCTCTGCCCTTCGAGAATACCAATATGTCATCGATGAATACAATCACCAACTTATCCAGGTAGGGTTTGAAGGTTCTATTCATGAGATCCATGAAGGCTGCAGGTGCATTAGTGAGTCTGAAAGGCATGACTGTAAACTCATAATGACCACATCTAGTTCAAAATGCTGTTTTGGGTATATCATCTTCTGAAATTCATAGTTGATGATACCCTGACCTTAGATCAATTTTGGAGAATATCTAAGATCTCTCTCGGGTGGAATTTCTAAGATCTCTTCGAGGATAACATCTGGGAACTCTCGTACAATAGGGATTTGTGCTATATCCTCATCCTCCTTTCTTACACCCTTCATGTTACATAGGTAAATGGTGTGCCCTTTCCTAAGGTGGTTGCGAAGTTTTAGGGTTGAGATGATTTTTATTCCGGGTTTAGATGAGCGATTTTGGTATGATATTCTATTCCCCAAGGGTCCTCTTAAGATAACTTTTTGCTTATAAAACTCAATCTTTGCTTGATACTTACACAATCAATCCATTCCCAAGATTATGTCAAAATCCTCTAAGGAGAATAGGTAAAGATTACTAGGAAGGTGAGTTCCGGCAATAGTGATGGGAATATTCTGAAAAATACTATTAGAAGGAACACTCTCTCCTGTGGACATGGTTATATTTGCTAGACATGCAGCTGTGGGTTTCAATGCATGTTTTTGAACGAAGGTTTTTGAGATAAAAGAATGTGACGCTCCAGAGTCAAAAAGTATAAAAGCGGGGTAAGAGTTTACAAGAATAGTACTGGTCACAACGTTTGTGTTGCTTGCTTCCGAACGGCTCATTACATGAATCCTGTCATTGGTTGGTCGTGCTCCATTTCCATTGATGTTGTTGTTGGAGTTAGTTCCAGTAGGACCCCCGTTACTGTTTTGTCCTTGATTATTGTTGTGTGGAAATTGATGGTTCCTTATTCCACCTACGTTGCCATTGTGGCTTCCATTGTTGTTGTAGCCCCCATTTTGTCGTTTGTGATTGCTAGACCCCTTTAGACACTGATTAGACTTATGTCCTGGTTCACCACACCCATAACACCTTATCTTCTCTCTTTGACAATTGAACCCTGGGTGACTCTTATTGCACCGCTTGCAAACAAAAGGTTTCTTATTGGCATCACCTTGGCGAGCCTAGTTGTTGTTGGAGTTGTTGTTGCGATTGTTTTGGTGGTTTCCTCCACTATTGTAGCAAACCCTTTTGTCTTGGCCTTGGGTTTGAGAATTTCCACCATGGTCTTTTCTTTTGTTTCTACCCAAGATTTCCTCTTCTCTCTTTAAAATTCTTTCCATGTTACTTGTCTTTGCATCGGCTTTTAAAAGAGTTGAGGAGGTACCGCCACCAAGTTTCTTTTGTATTTTAAAGCTTAGCCCATCTTCATACTTTTGAGCCATTGTAGTATCATCCAAAACTATGTTAGGGCAAAACCTAGCGTACTCCATGAATTTTTGGGTGTACTCCTCCACACTTATACTAGGTCTTTGGTTAAACCTAGTGAACTCACTGCACTTTTGCCTCCTAATGTGGTCAGGGAAGAAGCGGTCTCTCATGGCGACCTTAACCCAACTGAAGTTTGGTTTTTCACGGATCGTTGGTCCTTGTGTTTCCCACCAACGATCAGCATCCTCTCGAAGATAAAAAGTTGCATGATCAACCTTTTGATTTTCAGGCGTACTGGTAGTGGTAAAAATCTTCTCCATATCGCGTAACCAGTTTTCCAAAGTTGCGGGGTCTTCCCGCCCAATGAAGATCACCGTCTTCAAATTGGAGATCATTTTTGCCATCATTCCTTGCTGATCTTCACCTCCTTGGTTGTTGTTAAGTTGACTTTGGAATAGAGGGCCAAAGTTTTAGGACAATTGTTCCAATGCCCTTAAACGAGTTGCCAATTGGTCGGGTGTTTCAGCCATGTTTTTGTTTGACGTCTGCGTGAGCGAGTATATACAAGATAGGTCATAAGTCACCTATACCAAGGATAATGGTAATATTACCATCTAATAAACAATTTTAAGAAAACTTAGCATAGAATATTGATACGCATGATTTATGTACATTTTATCCCCTAATTTTCACTCATATTATGCCATCCTTATACTTTATTCTTCTGATTTAGTCTATTTATGCTTATTTTCGAGGATATTACTCTTTTGGTATAGTGTTTGTTGTTTAGTCCCTTTTTGCAGGTTTTCGAGCCGTCACAAGTATCAATTATGTTTATCCTTTTACTCTCGGAGGCTTGGTGACCTCATGAACTAAGTTGGTGACTAAAAGGAAGTCAAATTAATTAAAAGAAGGTCAACCAAAGAAATGCTACATTTTTTGATCATCAAATGCAAAAGGGTCCACTTATAATGATCATACCCTTCAACACACTTGGAATTTGATAGATATTTTTAATGGAGATTAAACTTGGGTCCGTTAGCTTCGAAACGGTCACATGCCCAAATCCGATAAGAAACAACCAAGTTATGGCATTTCAAAGACGCAGTGCGCATCAGGTACAAACCAGTCGACTGGCCGACCAGGACCAATCGACCCGACTGTTTCAGGTCTGCAGATGACTGTTTGCTTTTTGACCCGTGATTTCTTGCCTCATGCTTCCTCCAATCTTTCCCCTTGCGTGCTTCAGACCTCCTACTCCTGTGCATCTGGTTCTAATGATGGAGAAGGTTGTTTGTTGGACCATCTCTACAATCATCATGAAGGTAAGTTGATGAGCACTTGAAATTGCCTATAAATACCCCAAGTTCTCAAGGGAAGTGACACCCATCAGCTCACAAGCTGAGCTTAGCTTCATCCTTTCTTCTTTCTTTGCATATTCATCCTTAAATGTGTTCTAAGTAGTTCCTAAGTTTAGAAACTTGTCTAATCTTCATACAAACACTTTCTTTAGCATTTTCATTCCTTGTTTTAAGCTTTAAGTTGTAATTTAGTTCATAAGCACTAGTAGTTAGAAGTGCTTTTCATTTGGTAATCAATCAAAGTACTTAGATATTTTAGAATTTTGTGGGTTTATGTTTACAACTTGATGTGGAGTATTTTATCATTTGAATATTGAAGCTCTTGTTCTTATCATAGTTGTCTTCAACCCCTCCATAGTTGAGGGTAGTAAGTTATTCTAAGCTCATACTTCTTTTAGTTTATTGAATCATGTATGCTAAGATAGTCTATGTATTTTGTTCCATAAACATGTGTGAGTAGTCTACTTTCTAGAGTTCGGGGATGTACTTAACTAATTAATTTGCTTGTGGGGTAATGGGTTGATCATGAATATGTACATGAAAGAATATGTGAGTTCCATGGTAAGGAATCGAAAGCCCATTTCGATCTCCATCCATGGACGATTTATGTTGCTTGAATGTTTGAATGCTTGGGAAGTATGGATTCATGCTAGTAATGAGTAGCCCAGAAGCTAACTTTATTAGGATTCCTTTGAGGCCTAGCCCGTCCTTAGGATGATGAACCATGCCCATCTTGTGTGAGTCTTTCTTGTTTTAGCATAAATTGGGGGTCATGAGCATGTATTAAGAAGTTGTTAGAATGGTCGAGTTATACGCCCAGAAGTTGAATCTCCTAAACTATATTAGTAGCTATATAGTTCCTATGCCTAGAAGTTGTGGAACTAAATTAGAAAGACCTTTCTTATCATACAATGTTAAAAACATATTTTCAACCCATCCCTTTAGCAAACTAAGAAGCTAAAATCCCTAAACTCTAGTCTTTTTATCTATTGTTTAAACTTGAAATTTGAAATTTGTTGTCACTATAAAAACTTAAAAATCATAATCCTTTTTGTCATTTAAACTCTTTTTGACCAAAACGTTTCCCTGTGGATCGACCACTTACTTACCACTAATGCTAGTGATTAGGGTTATTTAAGGTTAACAAAATTAATTGTGTAGACCGGACCTAGTTAAACGATCAACGACCTACGGTTCCGCGGCCTATCAAATATATATATATTAAGATAAAGAAAACATATATAATATATTGCATAATCCACTTAATTAAAATAACGTTTCAAAACTCGAAGTCTTAAGTTCATGGTACTAGGCCTTATTACAAACGAAATGTGCGAAAAACAAAATGAAAATTATAAGTCATTCCTCATGCTCTTAAGGGTCTTCCTCATCCTCCTGAGGGTCTTCATCATCGGTCGCGAGAGTGTAGGACATATGGCTGCCAAAGCTTCCTTCGTCATCTCGGTCCCATTCTTCTATGGCATCGATCATAACCATTTTCAGAAAATCAAAGGTTAAGAACCATCTCCCCGTGTGTACATACCTACTTCGGTTCGGTCTATTATTAATCATCACGTCGCTAAACATTCTCCGTATAGCTGTCAAAGGCCCCTAGTAGGTAAAGTACATAGCAAAATATGACCTTTTGGCTCGGGGGTATCATAATCGGATTGACTAATCCTATCATTCATATGATAGCTAAGAATAGCGAGACATAAACGATGGACATAATGACAAACGTCTTCTCCATATCTCATGCGGATTGAATATGGAGAGTTATCATTAGGTCCAGTGTTTTTCCTTGCGGTTAGTCTCGACATCTTAAAAAAAACAAAATAATATGAAAACATAAGTAATCAAATAAATTCATTCAAATAAAAAAGTAAATCCAATCTATTTACCCCACTTACAAAACTTATATCGATTTACCTTAAGTTAATTTAGTCTTATAGTTATTATTTCAAATTACGTCAAGATATGGAGATCTTAACGATATATTTAAACTTGGCTCTGATATCATTTGTAACACCCTCTAAATTAAGTCCATACAACTTAAAGATATTATTGTTTATTAAAAACAAACATTAACTTAGAGAGTGTTAACGGACACAAAAACGACGTGAGAAAAATCGAAATAAAATCATTTAAATTAAAGCGGAAGATAAAATATTCATATTACAACTTGGTAAAACGTTTCTTAGTAAAGATATAAAAGAACTACGATAAACTTAAATAACTTTCTAGGCGTTCTTATTCTAAGCATCCTCACTCAAAATCCCCTAGATAAACCTGGAAAATAAAAGAGAAAAACAAGAAAACAAAGTACACAAAAATCAGTATAAAATGAGTAATTCGACTCCATTCCGTAAAATTCAATAGCAAATAATTTTAAATATAAATCGACTTGACGAAAAAAAGAGTTTAAATAATTTATCATTTTTAAATTTGTCGGTCATAATAAGATCAAAATAATTCAGAGGAGAAATATGAACGCTAGTAGGCCGGGACTAATCCCTTTTAACCGCCTACTTGAACAAAGGTCGTCACCTTAATAATAATGGCCAATCACAAGAGTCCCTAGTGTGCACACTCGTTCTACTTGGATCACAACAAATCGAAGGAAGACAACAAAATATAATAATAACCATAAGATTTGTTGGTAGCTAAACTAACCCAACAAGACACACTGTTCAACACCCTTATGGGCTACATTTTCCTCGTAATATTAGTTGAAATATTATCGTTAATTTTATATCGACCAAATTTAACCGTCATGAAAACTTTATAATAACCCAATTCAAAGTATAATTGATAACACTTTAAGATTTATCATTATTTTAAAATTAGACCGAAGATAATCATAGTCGGTTAATATATTAAAATAATCATAGTTGGAATTATTAAAAAATAATTAAAAGTTGGGATTATTTTTGGCTAACGGGTGATAGTTGAGATTATTTTGAGCAAATTTTCATAAAATAAAATAAAGTAAAATAAAACAAGGAATAAAAGATCTCAAAATACGTTGTATAACATTTGAGCAAAAATATTATTCGCGTTAATATAATCAGTTTATATTTTATAAAAGTATATTTTATAATTATCTCGGGTAACGGATAGGAGTATAATGGACATCGAAATTACCTTGAGTAGTGCGAAAGTGTAGAAGGTTATGGAACTAGTAGTACGTCGGTTCTACGGCTCTTCCAAAATCTCCGTATGTAATTAATTTTAGGTCGAAAGGAGGGTTATTAGATAATCTAATTGTAATACCCTTTAAAAAAAATTAAAAAATTTCTTTTAAGGTTAAAGGTATAAATAAATCGAAATTTGACAAAAGACATACTTTAAAATTAGAAGTATAATTTTATTTCTAAATTTGTTAATAATAAATTAGAAGTATAATTATATTAGATAATCTAAATTTGTTAATATGAAAGACTAACAAAAGAATAAAATGAATAATACAAGGAATATTTAAAAGTAAATTGAGATTTAAAGAAAGACTAAGAAAATGAGTTTATTTAATCAAAAGAGATAAAATTTAAATAAAATAAAATTAAACTTTTAAACAAAACAAAAGAAAGGGAAAAAAATAAAATAAGAAAAAGCAATTTGATAACTCACGTGCCAAAAACCAAAAGAAGGTAAAGTCCTTTTCTCTTCTTTCAGAAAGAAGAGAGGAAAGAGAAACTTAGAAAAACCAAAGAAGATAAGCCATGAAAATGGCGCTCCAAAAGCTCGAAGGCAGAAGAAGAAGAAGAAGGAAGAAGAGAAGAAATTTTCGTCTACCAAGCATTCGAGGTAGGTATTTTAATCATCTTTCTTACCCATACTTCATCATCTTCTTAACTTTCATAACTTTCTGGACAAAAACGAATTTAGGGTTTTTAAACACCAAAGAGAATAACTAGAGTTTTTGGTTTCTTACCAAGACTTAGAAAGAGAGATATAGGTAAAAATTTCTGGTTAATTTAGGGAGGAGTATTATGGGAATAATTAATAGAGGGATTTGGAAGGATTTTGAAATTATGGATGATTGGGGGGAATTTTGAAAACTGATTGAATGGAATATTAGTGGGATAATTTATTAGGACTTTGAAAACCTTCCTTTTAGAATAACAATTGATTTTATTTTATTCTAAATAATATTTCTGAAATATTTATTTTTTTAAAAAAATATTGGTGTATTTCACCTCCACCCTGTTGACTGTTGACTGCTATACCACTTCCACTTCAAGTATCTCACGTGCTTTTCATACTTCTCGTTTCATTACCGAAACAGTTTGGCGCCGTCTATGGGGAAATTGTTGCATAACTCGAACTAAAAGTCATGGCTCCCAAGAAAGTTCCAACACAAACTGACACCTTACACAGTACGGATACAGACAAGTCCGCGTGACAGACTAACAATGAGGCCTTGACTCGCCGTGATCTGGACATGCTGGCACAAAACCTAACAAATGCCTTCGCAAAACAACTTCGGGCCGTGATCAACGCCAATACCGCTAATCCCAACCAGCGGGTGTTGGATGATATGGCTGAACAAATTAAGAATTGAGGAGGGTAGATCCTCCACAAAACTCCCAAAGATAGGATGACAGGGAAACTCTAGCTTCACGGTCCAGCCGCAAGAACCTGTAGAGGAGAGAAAGATCCCGACTTCAAAAGAGTTTAAGCACATCTCAAGAAGGCGAATCCAGACCACAAACCCAGGATGCAAGAAGTTACCTGAATGAAAGAAAGGCCCAACGTTCGCAAAGGGTCCAATCGTTGATCGATAGTAGGAGGGAAGAGAGGAACACATCGCGGCTTTCTGGGTCCAGTCGCCCACTTAGCCCCGTCAGACCTCAATAGAAGGACCAAGTAGAAGTTAGTTTGGGGGGACCTCAAGAAGTCCCAATGTTGCTGAATTTCCCCCTATCCGTTGAAATCTTAGCAACTCTTAATCATGAAGATTAAAATTCCTACTATGAATTCCTTCGACGGGGCAGCATGCCCTAAAGAACACATCGTGGCATACAAAAACCTGATGTTGTTATACATTACCAACCAACCGTTGCTTTGTAAGTTCTTCCTTATTTGTTCCATTGCAATTAGAAGGGTCACTGGAAGCGAAATTGTTTGAAATATGTTAAGGACAAGCAGGTTAGAAGTATCACTTCTACTTCAGGTATTTATGTGATCGAGATCAACTATGCTAACTCTAATTCTTGGTATTGGATACAGGTTGTGGTTCTCACATTTGTGCAAATGTGCAGGGGCTAAAGAAAAGTAGAGATCTTCATAGAGATGAAGTAGACCTACGAGTAGGAAATGGAGCTAAGGTAGCTGTATTAGCCGTAGGATCTTATTGTTTATCTTTACCTTCAGGACTTTTGTAGAATCTTAATAATTGTTATTATGTTCCTTCTATGAATATAAATTTGATTTCAATTTCAATGTTGGATTCTGAAGGTTTTACCTTTGTAATAAAGAATGGTTCTTTGTCAATTTACAAAAATGAAATTTGTTCTGGTATAGGGCGTTGTATAAATGGCCTTTATATACTAGATTTTGATATACAAAACTATTACGTGTACAATTCTAAAAGACTAAAATCAAAGAATTCTAACCATACCTATCTTTGGCACTGTCGTTTAGGACATGTAAATAAGAAACGCACTCAAAAACTCCATAAAGATGGACTATTAGACTCATTTGATTTTGAATCGTATGAAGTATGCGAGTCTTGTTTGCTTGGAAAAATGACTAAATAACCATTTACTAGACATGTTGAAAGAGCTAGTGACTTATTAGGGATAATACATTCAGATGTATGTGGTCCTGTGAGTACCTCGGCTAGGGGAGGGTATGAATACTTCATTACTTTTACTGATGATTTAAATAGATATGAATATGTCTACTTAATGAATTACACGGATGCTAGTTTTCAAACAGACAAGGATGATTTTCGATCTAGATCTGGTTACATCTTTACTCTGAATGGAGGTGCAGTTAGTTAGAAAAGTTCCAAACAGAGCACTGTAGCTGATTCTACAATTGAAGCTAAGTATATGGCTGCAGCTGAAGCAGCAAAGGAAGCCGTCTGGATTAGAAATTTTATTTCCGAGCTTGGTGTGGTTTCTAGTGTTGCTGGTCCAATTAAGTTTTATTGTGATAATGATGGGGTTATTTCACAAGCAAAAGAGCCTAGATCACACCAAAAGTCCAAACATGTGCTTAGAAAGTTTCATCTGTTGCGAGAAATCGTGGGCAGGAATGACGTTGACTAAACCATTGTCTCAGACTAAGCATGAGAAACATATGTTTGATATGGGCATCAAACTCATTATAGAATAAGTTTAGATGTCGAAAATATATATGAGATATATTTGATATGTTACATTTATAGTGTTTTAATGTAAAGTAATGTAATTAGTTTTATGATTATCTAATAAAGTTTCGAACTTATTTACTTAGTTTTGGTTTAGAATTAAGTAAAGTCCAATTATAATCTATGAAGTCTATATGGGTTGTTGGATGTGATCTGACAACTGAACCCTATAATGTGAACTAGAGAACTTAATTTATTTTAAGTCCCTAGCCAGGTATTTGAGTTGGACGCCAATTACCAGAAATGGTTAGAATGTGGTTGATTGATGATCGCGTTCATAGATCATAGAGGCATTGGATGTTTAGTCAATTACATTGATAGAGGTTGAGTATTTCTATTTGGACATGACCCGCTTTTGAGTATTCTTTAAGAAGGCGTCATAAGAATATCTCAAATTGACTTATAAATAGAATCCTTAAACCTGAGTTTCTCACTGAATTCGTGTGTGAGAAATATTGTTCTTTAAAGCAATCTAACGCCATGTCGTAAAAGGGGGCTATAAGGGTTGTACTCATGAATTTTATGAATCACATAGCGAATAGAGGAGTGATAAGATGGAATTGTCATACGCTTTTTAGGGTTATGAGTCTCAGGCCACTCGGAGAGTTGGAACTGTAAAATGCATGGCCATGCTCAAATGGATTATGCAGATAATCATTTGTTATTCAGTTCATCTCATGAGTCCGAAGAACATGAGTTTGAGGAACAGCTGATGAGTGGCCTTGTAGCAAAACCAAATACCTAAATATCAAGAATCCCAAGAAAAATCTTGGCCAAATTAAATAAGGGTGTACCTAATGAAACAAAACATTAACATTAATAAAGGATTTGACAAAAAGAAAGTGAAAACATAGGGTATCATTCGATGGTGAAAAAAAAAATTCTAACGCTTAGTACCATTCATTACGTTTAAATTCAGATATGTAGGGAAAATTTCACTATGTCTAAGTTTACTCAAAACAAACAAATGTTGAATAAGCAGTGCATGTATCATTTCACTTACTCCTCCTGTGAACCAAAGGTAGCATGACTCAGTTGCAAATAAAGCTAATTGCAACTAAATATGTAGCTTTCCAAAAAAACAACATGGTAAGCTAGACTATTTTCTAGGCAGCATGATCACATATGAATTCCAACTCCAAAGTAGAACATGTATTGTTTCACTTCATGCTCCAAGAATACAATTAAACAAATAGAATGTCCATGATCCATCAAGGGAGAATCACTTTGTGGTTATTGCCAATAATTTGCATATTTTTAAGTGCAAGCTTGGTCGTATAAAACACAAACACTGATATAATAATACAATTTGCACATGTTGCAAAGGGATTGTGTTTTTAGAAACATACACATTGAACACGTTGTTGTTATTCAGTCATTAATAAATTCAATTATTTTTTAATAATCCCAACTATTGAAGTTATCAACTTATAAATTATCAACTTATAAATTCAATTAGTTGCCACAATTTGCCACAATTTGCCACAATTAGACAAATTGAAACAAATTTACTAATTAGGAAAATTTGCTCAAAATAATTCCAACTATCAGCCATTGGCCAAAAATAATCCCAACTATCAATTATTTTTTAATAATCCCAACTATTCTCATAACTAGATAGATTTCCGTGCCATGCACGAAGATTCAAATAAAGGTTTTAATTTAATTTTATACTTGTATAATATTTTATTTTAAAGATTATAAAAAAGGTTATTTATTAGTATTTTAAAGAATATAATTATATATATGTGTGTGTGAGGGGAGATATGTGTGTGTGAGGGGAGTGTGTATAACGAATATTTAAAATTTCTTTTCAATAAATTATGAAAATAATAAATGGTAAAACAAAATGTATTATGAATAACTTAAGTTTGTTTCAATAATTAAATGATACATTTTAAAATAAATTCAAAATGATTTATGTTTTTTTAGTTAAAATGATTTATGTTAATAAAGCTTAATTATTTTTTATTTGAATAATTAAAATAATTTTTCAATTTTTTTAAAATGAGTCAAAACAATTGCAACATAGTCAAGTGAGATGTTATATATGTTTTTTTTATAAATATATTTTTATGAATAAATATACTTTAATGTTTTTGATAAATTAATATAAATTTATTTTTTTTATAATAAAGCTTTATTTGATCTCATTTTATAGATCTTGAAAAAACATTACCGTTCTATAATTATTTTGTTAAAAAAATTTATTGTATAGGTGAAATTAATGACCCATTTATTAAATAAAACTAATTTTTTAAGCAAATAGAATTATATAGTAGATATGTAGAATTGACATGAAATGACCCATTTTATTGATCTTGAAAAAACATTACCGTTCTATAATTCATTAGTATTCTTTATTCTTTATAGATTTATAGTTAACAACTATTTAATAATTGAATTATTTTTGTATCATAAATAAGGTATAATTAATACTTTACTCAATTAATTTACTAAAATCAAAGTTACCCAAAAAAATTTTCTGTAAAAAGTGTATTTAAAACATTAAACTATTAAAGGTTTTAGAATTGACTTGTTTTCTTACTATTAATGTATGATTAAGAAATAAAGTTTAATTAAAACTTAATGTTTTCATATTTAATTACTTAAAATTTAAGAGGAAAAACATAATTTATAAAACTAACATGTGTCACATTCTCTTACTCCCTCAGTTCTTTTTTGATTATCCTATTTGAAGATTTCACACAAATTAAGAAAGGTGGAATCTTTGTAGATAGTGGGTATTATTTTATTAGAATAGTGGGGCGATTTAATGATTGTATTGGTATTATGAGAGAGAAATGAGGGTTAAATGAGGTGTTGGCCCAATTGAGTTTTGATGATGACTTAACATCTATAAACAAACAAACTTTTAGAGATTGTTTTGTAGGTCAAATATCCGATTGGTCAAAATCGTAGATGGCACCTAAGAGACTTGTTTAAAGAATGTTGTGCTTGTTAAAATCAAAGTCAAAGTCAAAGTCAAATCAAAATAGTCAATCTTGAAGGTCAAATGGAGAGTAAAACCAATTACTACAGTTCCAAGATTGATAAACTGAAATAAGATCAGATGGAGACAGTGTAGTGTTCCTAACGAAGCAAGTCTGAGAAGATAGTCAACTAAAAAATAGGAAAATAAGTTTTTCTGTATTTTAGTTGTTTTGTACGGTTAAATACTAAAAGTTGCATAAGAGATTAATTGGCAAACTAATTAAATTAATCTTAAAATAGAAATTAAGTTTCTTTGGTTCTCTCCATGATAATAGGGAGTTAGTTAGGGATTAATTAAATTTGCAATTTTTTGCTAAGAATAGCCGAATGACCTAGAGTAACCTCCAAGGCTTTTCTCCACTATTCCCACATCTTACATTAAGGGAAATATGAGAAGCATTTACACGGTTAATCTTTTATAAAAGAGGTTTCATAACCGGCTAGCAAAATGGAGTGCCCCACTCAAGAATTCAAGAAAGATCATCCAAGAAGAGAAAAATATTCACTTGTTTAATTGCCAATTAATTCTCAATATTTTTCTTGTGCAATCTTTTAGTCTTTATCCAATCTAGAGAATTATATTTGTAAATGGTTTTTGAGAGTTTGTAAAATTAGACTTGGGAAGTCTAAGGGGGGAACCGTGAGAAAAGAACGAGAGAAAGAGAAGAAAAAGAGAAGGAGAAAGAGAAGAGAAGTGGCCTAGAAGAGAAGAGAAGAGAATTGTTTTATGTAATTGTGTTAATTGCCTAAAACATAATAAGAGAAGATTGAAATCCGGAGTGGTCGTGGTTTTCTTTCTATTAGGCCTAGAAAGTTTCCACGTAAAAGTTCTTGTCTCCATTTTACTTTCTTGCATTTTGCTTAAGTATTTTGTTTGATTTTAATTTCCGCAAAACAGGGCAAAAATACTTGAAAAAACAATACAACAATTCACCCCCCTGTTGCATTCATAATGTCTAAATGTTTCTACATGAGGGATTAAGAGAGTATATGGAAGATAAAAACTTTCAAAAATAGGAAAGTATTCTAAATAGGACAAACTTTTGAAACTGCCCGTTATAGTAATGTGGACAAACATAAAAGAACGGAGGGAGTATTGTTTTAATAGAATGTATGATTTTTTGAAAACATACACACCCCCTTGTTATCGGCTGGAACAAGTAACTTTTCCACCTTTTTTTTTCTTTTTTTTACTTAAATGTTCAAAATTAACCATTCCCCTTCATCTATTAATCAAAAAAGAAAGAAAAAAGTGGAAAAGTTACCTGTTGCAGCCGGTTAAAAGGGAGGTGTGTATGTTTTCAACAAATTATGAGAATAGTTAGGATTATTAAAAAATAATTGATAGTTGGGATTATTTTTCGCCAATGGGTGATAGTTAGGATTATTTTGAGCAAATTTTTCTACTAATTATTACATAACAAAATAAGCAGCATTGTTGAAAATTTATTCATATAAAGCAATAAATAAATGTTAAATGCAAATTCATAGGTTTAAGAGAAAGGAATTAGGGTAACAATAATCCATGTATAATACCTCATAATTTGATGATAAAATTTTTCTATAATCCAAGTGACAGAACTTTCAAAAGTGTCAAACTTACAAAAGAGTGCCATATGAAAATTTTCAATTTTTTAATAAATAGTATAATAGTATGATTGTTGTATGCAATTAGCTTAATTTAAATAAAATAACTTGCCAGATAATAAAAATTTAGCAAATCTCAACGGTCCAAGTGCTAGAACTCCCAAAGGAGTGCCACATGGAATTTTACAATCTTTTTAATAGATAGTATGATATAGTATGATATGATATGATACTATGATTGTTGTGCAATTAGCTTTATTTAAATTAAACATAGTTTAGATGTTTTTTTTTATTTTGATTGGTAGGAGCCAACATTATTGTGTAAAAATAACTTGTCAAAAGATTAAAATTTAGTAATTCTCAATAATTCAAATAGTAGAACTCCCGAGGGAGTGCCATATGGATTTTTCTAATATTTTTAATAATAGTATTGTGTAAAAATAACTTGTCAAATAATTAAAATTTAACAAATCTTAACAATCTAAGTGGCAGAACTCCCAAGGGGTGCCACATAGAATTTTCCAATATTTTTAATCGATAGTACGATATGATTCTTTCTATGTCTTTTGGCTTGCAAAAGAAGAAAAACATTAGTCCATTTTATTCTCTTTCCTTTCAACATTGGTGAGGATAAAAGGGTCTTTTGATTGTGTAAAAGTATATAACATATTTTGGAGCGTCAACCAAAAGTTTAGAGTATATAACATATCTTGCGACCTCAACTATCAGCTTAAGTTTTTGGTTGAGGCTCCAGATATGTTATATGTCTTGTGTTCTTGGTAACTATTATGTTTAGTATATAATTACAATACAAATTACAATCGGGAATTTGTATAAACCCCTTTGTTGATGGCAAAAAGAAATTACAAGAACAATAACAGTGCTAAACAATGATTTGAAGATTAGTTTGTAACGATGTCCGTTACCCGGAAACTTGATACAAGTTGTAGGCGTGTGCTCACTTTCCTTTTGTGATATTTCCCCCACAAAGGTACTTGGGTTGATAAATGGAAATTCACAACGAGATACAAACAACTACAATATACCCTTAGTACTTAGGGTATATTCCTTAATAACAAAGTGTTTGAAATTATAAGAAATGGAAGCAAAGACAAGAGTTAATTACTCTCTTGACAAAGCACAAAACAAATGAGAGAATAAGTGTAGAGAATTCAGAAACTTTGGGTGTGTCCACTCAATCACCAAGGTCCTCTATTTATACTACAAGAGGAGCCTCACCATTATGATCATATTGATGATCAAATCATTCAATGTCATTATTCTAGCAATTCATGAGCATTATATCACCATTATACTCTTGTAACCTCAGAAATCAAGAGTGTAATGAAGAAGAATCCAAGGCATTTACTACAAGAAAACGGAAAAATGACCAACGGTCATTTCCAGCAGCCATCGCCGAGTCGGCGATGGGGCCGAAACAAGGATCGCCGACTCGGCGATTCCTTCCGACAAAAACAATGATTTTTCCAGAAGCTAAAGCCGAGTCGGCTTTAGCTCCAGTAGGGTGACCGCCAAGTCGGCTTCATGGCTGACTTGGTTTTTCCCCTTAGCTTGTTTTGTCCTATCTTTTAATGCCTTATGGACTTAGTATATTAATACGTATTGTCCCACTACTTTAGTAGCTTTAGTGATTTATTACGGACTTAGTAATTTGATACATATTGTCCCACTACCTTAGTAGTACTTAGTGATTATATACAGGATTATTAGACACTAAATGTTCAACAATCCTCCCCCATTTTGGGTATAATAAGCCTCTCATTTACCAAAACTCATAATGCATTTCATGCATCAACGCTAATATCCCTTCGGATTGAATTAACGCCTAGTACAACACACTTAACAAGCGATCGAGCCAGAGTTGATTTCCATAAGGAATTGAATCAAATGACCCTTCCAACCACTTGAAGATGAAGTACACACAAAACAAATAACACAAAGTTATTAACTTGACACATTATAAGGCCGTGTCCGTATCTTATTCATAAGTTTATCATAGTCGTTATGCCAATCTTGACTACTTGAAGCGGCCACACTTCAAACTTATATAGGTAGGTTCTCAATACGTATAAAGACATATCCCCGTGACGTGGATAACGCCAAGAGCTCTTCAACCCTTGATCTTGAGAACTTTCATAGATGACTACCTTAGTCATCACGGTGCAAAGCAACGATGGGTCATATAACGTGTTGCTTTACAAAAATCAAGAGGACTTTACCACATTGAATTCAGACACGATGTTACTCATGCGTGAATTGGGCCTTCCCAAGTGATTTTATTGACATAAACCGATTTCAACTGAAGCTTTTTCAATCGAATCTCTATTCATGGGTTTCGTAAACGAATCCGCCACATTGAACTTAGTGTACACATAGTCAAAAGTTATGACCCCGTTAATGATAAGTCCTTGCACTAGGCTATGCCTTAGGGCAATATGACGAGACTTACTATTATATACTTGACTATACGCTCTACCTAAAGCCGTCATGCAATCCGCATGAATTGCCACCGGTGAGATTGGCTTAGGTAATAAAGGTATCTCAAACATGAGATTCCTCAACCACTCCGCTTCGCTAGACGCTGAAGCAAGAGCGATAAACTCAGCTAGCATAGTAGAGTCGGCTATACATGTTTGTTTCTTAGAGGACCATGAAATGGCACCTCCCCCATACACAAACACCCTTCCACTAGTAGAAGAGTTATCCTCTTCATTAGTGATCCAACTAGCATCGAAATAACCTTCTAGAATAGGAGGTTCACCGCTATACGCAATACCGTAATCCTTGGTACGCAACAAGTATCTTGATACTCTTCTTATCGCCATCCAGTGATGGGGACCAGGGTTGCTTGTAAATCTACTAAGTTTACCGACCGCAAATGCTATGTCTGGCCTAGTACTAGTCATAGCATACATCAAAGATCCTATGACCTTTGAATACTCCAATTGAAATTGGTTGACCGGTATGTTTGGCAAATTTCATACCCGGTTCCATGGGAGTAGAGACCGGTGCTTTATCAAGCATATTGAACCGCTTAAGTATCTTCTCAACATAGTGAGCTTGACTTAACTTAATACGGTTGCCTTGTCTTATGATCTTAATACCTAAGATCACATCGGCCTCCCCCATATCCTTCATCTGAAAGGATCTAGACAAAAATTCTTTTGTCTCTTGAACTTGTACTTTACAAGTCCCAAAGATAAGCATGTCATCGACATATAGACAAATGATAACGCCATTGCCATGACAATCAAACTTGCTATATACGCACTTATCGGCTTGATTCAATTTGAATCCAAAAGACAATATTGTTTCATCAAATTTTTGATGCCATTGCTTAGGTGCTTGTTTAAGTCCATACAAGGACTTCACAAGTTTACACACCTTTTGCTCATGCCCTTTCAAAACAAACCCTTCGGGTTGTTTCATATAAACTTCCTCATCTAGTTCCCCATATAGAAATGCGGTTTTAACATCCATTTGATGTATTTCTAGATGATAGACTGTAGCTAATGCTACCAATAACCGAATAGTGGTTATTCTTGCAACCGGTGCATATGTATCGAAATGGTCTATACCGTGCTTTTGTCTAAAGCCTTGTGCCACTAAACCGGCCTTGAATTTATCAATAGTACCATCGATTTTCACTTTCTTTCGGAAAATCCACTTGCAACCTATTGGTTTACAAGTAGGAGGAAGATCCACTAACACCCAAGTGTTATTTCCCATGATGGATTGCATCTCATCATCGATAGCCTCTTTCCAAAAGACGCTATCATGTGATGCCATAGCATCACTATAAGTCAATGGGTCACCTTCCACATTATACAAATATGGAACACTAGAAGATATTTCACTTCTATCACCTTCAACCAAGTATACTTGGAAGTCCGGTCCAAAGCTTTTCGCTTTCCGTTGTCTCTTACTCCTTTTAGGAATAGGATCAACTAACTCTAGTTCATCTAGTTGTTGATTCTCATCAACACCTAGAGGTGAACCTTGTTGATTATCATCAACGTTTTCATTGGTACAATCTAGGATATTTCTTTGTCTACTCAATGATGAAAATCTATTTTCATCAAAAATCGCATCTCGTGACTCAATAATCGAATGTATCGATATATAGTCATTTTGTTCTATAACATAGAACCTATAGGTTTTGCTATGAATAACATAACCTATAAAGATGCATTCAACACCTCGTTCACCGAGTTTCTTTCTTTTGTTACCGGGCAATCTTACAATGGCCCTACATCCCCAAACCTTAAGATAGCTTAGGTTTGGTTTCCTTTTGTACCAAATTTCATAAGGAGTTTCCTTATTCGTTCTCATTGGAACTCGGTTAAGAATGTGACAAGCCGTCAACATTGCTTCACCCCAAAATCCATCACTCAAACCCGAGTAGGATAACATGGAATTAACCATCTCTTGTAGAGTACAGTTTTTCCTCTCCGCCACACCATTAGATTGTGGTGCATAACCGGCGGTTGTTTCATGTATAATACCCATTGAACTAAAATAATTAGGATCATAAAATTCTCCTCCTTTATCGGTTCTTAACCTTTTAAGTTTACTTCCAATTTGTAATTCTACTTCATTTTTGTAAATCTTAAAATGTTCAAGAGCCTCATCTTTTGTATGTAAAAGATATACATAACAAAACTTTGAGAAATCGTCAATAAAAGTTATGACATACTTTTTATTTCCCAATGATGGTGTACTATGAAAATCACAAAGATCACTATGTATTAATTCCAAAATTTCAGATTTTCTTTCAACACTTTTAAAGGGTGTTCTAGTGATCTTAGTTAACATGCACGTTTTGCAATTTTTAGACATTTTAACACACATAGGTATAAGCTCATGTTTAGACATAAAAGAAATTTTATCAAAATTTACATGTCCTAGTCTAATATGCCATAGATAATGTAAATCATCTTTTTCATTAATATTCAAAACATTACAAATAGAATTCTTATTTAAATCTAATGACAATTTAAATAAACTATTACATAAGAAAGCACGACCAATAAACAAGTTATTTTTAGAGATAATACACCTATCGACTTCAAACACTAGTTTGTAGCCCAATCAATTCAAAATAGGACCCGAGACAAGATTTCTACTAATTTCCGGTGCAAAATACACATCCCTTAAAACTAAGAGATTCCCCGAAGTGAGCAATAGCTCAACTTGTCCTTTGCCTTGGACCATGATAGGTGCATTCTTTCCCATGTAGAGATGCTCCCCATCAACAACCTTGTTAAAGGATTTGAACCATTTAGTAGAATTGCAAACATGCCTCGATGCCCCCGAATCGATCCTCCAAGACAAAGAATCATCTTGCATAGCACTAATATTAGTATTCATTGAAGAAAAACTTATATTAGAATTTTCATTTAAAGGTGCAAGATTACCTTGAGTGGATGGTCCTTTGCTTGTTGAAGCTTGACCACTCCCCTTTGTCTTTCTTTGCTTATTCTTTAGAACAAAGCAATTTTTCCTTCGGTGCCCGGGTTTACCACACTCCCAACATACCTTTTCGGTATTAGGAACAATGGCCTTGCCCTTGGAAGAATCATTCCTCTTCCTTTTATCTCCGGAACGGGATGGTTTTCCTTCCGCAACCATGTTAATGGTCCCAACATTAGGATTTTCATCCTTCCGATTCTCATGAATCCGTATGCTAGACTCGACAATTATATGTTGTCCAAGATCGGAGAGAGTAATCTCCTCTCTTTTATGCTTTAAAGCATGTCTAACATCCCTCCAAGAGGGAGGCAACTTGTCTATAATGCTAGAAACAAGGAATACTTCATCTATTTCAATTTTATGTAATTTTAGGTTGGCATGCATCCTTTGTAATTCATGGAATTGATCAATTATTGGGCGATCTTCTACCATCTTATATGAATTGAAATTACTTACTAGGAACTTTTTGGAGCTAGCATCCTCAGCCATGTATTTGTTCTCCGAAGCATCCCACAACTCTTTAGCGGAGTCATGGTTTTGATAGATGTCGAACAAGGCATCTTGCATTCCATTTAGAATGTGACCCCGGCAAATGAAGTCATCATTGTCCCATTTGCTCCTCTTTTGGTTTTGTTCTAGCACCTCGATTTCCGGATCATCCGGCTTAGGTGCATCCGGCTTAGGTGAACCTATCACATAGGCCACGTTCAAGGTAGTGAGTAGGAACATCATCTTCTTTTGCCAACGTCTAAAGTCGACGCCGACAAATTTCTCCAACTTAGCAAAGTTAGAAGTAAAATCCTTCATTGTTGCCATTGATGAAGAATATCACAAAAGATTATTATGTTTAGTATATAATTACAATACAAATTACAATCGGGAATTTGTATAAACCCCTTTGTTGATGGCAAAAAGAAATTACAAGAACAATAACAGTGCTAAACAATGATTTGAAGATTAGTTTGTAACGATGTCTGTTACCCGGAAACTTGATACAAGTTGTAGGCGTGTGCTCACTTTCCTTTTGTGATATTTCCCCCACAAAGGTACTTGGGTTGATAAACGGAAATTCACAACGAGATACAAACAACTACAATATACCCTTAGTACTTAGGGTATATTCCTTAATAACAAAGTGTTTGAAATTATAAGAAATGGAAGCAAAGACAAGAGTTAATTACTCTCTTGACAAAGCACAAAACAAATGAGAGAATAAGTGTAGAGAATTCAGAAATTTTGGGTGTGTCCACTCAATCACCAAGGTCCTCTATTTATACTACAAGAGGAGCCTCACCATTATGATCATATTGATGATCAAATCATTCAATGTCATTATTCTAGCAATTCATGAGCATTATATCACCATTATACTCTTGTAACCTCAGAAATCAAGAGTGTAATGAAGAAGAATCCAAGGCATTTACTACAAGAAAACGGGAAAATGACCAACGGTCATTTCCAGCAGCCATCGCCGAGTCGGCGATGGGGCCGAAACAAGGATCGCCGACTCGGCGATTCCTTCCGACAAAAACAATAATTTTTCCAGAAGCTAAAGCCGAGTCGGCTTTAGCTCCAGTAGGGTGACCGCCAAGTCGGCTTCATGGCTGACTTGGTTTTTCCCCTTAGCTTGTTTTGTCCTATCTTTTAATGTCTTATGGACTTAGTATATTAATACGTATTGTCCCACTACTTTAGTAGCTTTAGTGATTTATTACGGACTTAGTAATTTGATACATATTGTCCCACTACCTTAGTAGTACTTAGTGATTATATACAGGATTATTAGACACTAAATGTTCAACAGTAACTAAGGACTTGATCATCCAATTTTTATCATAAGTTTCGTTTAGTTCTCAAATTTTTTAATAACTATTTTTTACTTATTGGTTTATGGTATTTTCATGTGTTTTTAAAAGCTTTGTTTTTTTAATTATTTGGCCGAAATTCTAAGGGGTTTTAAGGGTTTTGATTTGTGTTGTTTTGTGCGTGCAATTGTGTTGGAAACAATATTTTGATGTATATTTAAATAATAAACTATCTAGATTTGTCTTTTGTTGAAAAATATGTTTAATAAACAGTTTGAAAATATATTTTGGGTTTATTAGTTCTAAAATCTTGGTTGGGTGATATAAAAAGAGAAGTTTTTGTGGTCAAATTGTATATTTTTATGCATGCATGATAATTACAAGTTTGTTGTATACGAATGATTTTTTAAGATATATATCTCGTTCATCATCATTATTAACTTAATATTCCGATCAAAAAAAGAGCATGTGTGAGGAAGGGTGACAGATAATTCACCCGTACTCCCTTCAAAGAGAAGGACATAGGACTGTGGTCAATATTACCCCTAAAAAGTGAGCGCTCTACATTAAGAAAAATATGAGTGACATTATTTCAAAGGTAAAACTATATGCAGTATAATAATCATGGTTATTAGAATCTCAATTCTAAAATATGATTCTACGTCTTACAATCTAAAAATAGTTAACCTATCTGAATCGTAGGTAATATTTTGATGTTGGTAGAGTTGTACGATACTATTTAGCTTAAGAATTTAGGTTGTAGGATCATAACACGATTTAATGATCGAATTATCCAACAAATCGATTCTACACAAATCTAAAAGGTTAGTTTTATTCGTACAAAAGTTCATATAATCCTTGTTTATTCACTTATGCATAAATATATATATATCTAAATAATTTTGTCAATACCACTATAAAAGTCAAGTTTTTTTTCTTCTGATTTGCAGTCATAAAATGATTATTAGAATATTTAATTACATAACCTAATAAATGAAGTTCAATAAGTTTTTATATATGCCATAAAACTTATGAAAAAAACAAATGTAATTATTATACTAGCCAAAGCACGCTAATACATATTTGTAGAATCACATGATTCTACGATTCAATTCTACTAATTTCGATCATACCCCACAATAATCCTAGGTAAAAATTGATCCTAACAACTTTGATAACAATATTAGCCATAACCATTGTTAAGACAATATAATATTAATAAATGCAAAAATTATACTCCCTCCAATGCAGCCAAAATGAGACATTTGACTTTTCACGGATTTTAAGGTGGGTCAAATTGGGTCCCATTGAGTAGGAGAGAGAGAGATATTATGGGTTTTAATTAATTGATTAGGGAATTAATGATTCCCTCCTTTTTTTGAAAATAATGGTTGGAAGATTTAAATGTAGAATATTTTACACCCAAAAAATTACATAAACGTTTTTTTAATAGCCGAATATTACATTGTTCGGGTTAAATTACAAAATTACATTGTTCATACCAATACATAAATAAAATTACATTGAATAAACTATTCTAACTCCCCAAGCTTTCTCAAATCTTCGACGGCCTCGGTGTAATTCATTTCGTTCTTGATCATGTGCGTGCGAATTTTTTTTCCGATCAGCGACTTCAGATTTAACACGTTAAAAAACAAATATAAATTTCTCAAAAAAAATGCCACGTTATTTTAAACAACCCAAATTTCAATTTATTTGTAAAAAAAAAGCATCATTGTACAAATCCCATTTTGAACGAAATTCAATGCAATGTCCAAAACACAGGCGCCAAATGCAAGAACAGCAGCATTGAAACAGAATGCCAAAAATCAAACAATGAAAATTGAAAAAACAGAATGCGCCAAATGCATTTGAAAATTTAAGTCACAAGTGTTTGCGTTTTGTGTTCATTACACTACAAGCTTGCATGATTGAAACAATGAAAAAACAAGGGGGTATAGATTATCATATCCCACACATGAATAAGATAAAGGCTGCAAGGGAAGGGACTTTGCCAGACACTCTAAGTGTTGATAAACAATTAGTGTTGGACTCACTACAACACTTATTCACCAGAATTAGTTCACAAACAATGCAGCAGTTGGTTGACATGATAGGGTATCAAGGGGGTATTGATGAACAACAGAACACCACAGAAACACATCAACAATTAGTGACAACATCAGAAACCCAGTAGTTACCAACAACAACAGAAAACTTACAGCAAATATTCACAACAACAGAAACCCAACAGCAACAGAACGCATCAACAGAAACCCAGCAGCAAAATTTCACAACAACAGAAACCCAGCAGCAACAATTCACAACAACATAAACCCAGCAGCAGCAAGAACAGAAAAGAGTGCAGTGATGAACAAGAGACAACAGAAACCACTTACCAGTTGAAGAAAATCATTTTTTGGACATGTTTTTGAGATCTTTAAAATGGGATGTTTCAGATCTAAACAACAAATGTAAAAACTTTTGTTGTTGTTTACAATGAAACATTTGTACTCAGGTTTACAATGAAAAAATTGAAAAAAAGTGGTTGTTTATTTTCAAACTCTCAGAATATTTAACAAATTCAAATCACTGAGTAAAAACGAACATTATTGCGCTTATGTTTTGGGAAAAATTTCCAAACCCTAATTTTTTTGTTCGTTTTTTTTTGTGGCAAAATTTAAGTGCTCTCAAAAAAAAATCATTGAGCCACATGCATCGAAATTTTTAACGTAAAACAGCAAGAATAAAACATCATCAGTCAAAAACGCACCCACAAGAACAGAAACATACTCGAAAATGGGCCAAGCTTATCAAGCCATTCTTCATCCTCACAATCAGTGTTAGAAAACACAGCATCAACAGAAGTATACTCTCGATCTGGGTTCAGATCTGGCTCTGGAGTGTAGATGGGCTCTCCTTCAGAGTCTAGTTCTCTACCCCACTTAGGATCTGTCTCAACTGAAGACTCATACGAGCCATAATAGTCATCATCATAATACTTAGGGCTTGAAGTAATGGGAGGACTTTTAGGGTCGTCCATGAAAGAGAAGAGAGAGAAGTGTTCTTAAGATTGAAGAAGAAGATCTGGGTTTTGAGGAATTAGGGTTCTTAAGGTTGAAGAAGAAGATCTGGGTTTTGAGGGAAGAGAGAGAAGAAGACTCTAGAAGGGGATATGAGAGGACGTGGGAATTGGAGGGAAATGGGGTGGGTTAAGTAAGTTGGGGTATAGATTAGGTTAGATTAATTAAATGTTTGGGAATAAATTAGATAGATTTAATAAGGTTAAAAAGTAAATAGGTAAAGTAAATAAGGGTATAAGGGTAAAAAATCCATGCCAAAAAAGGAAATGGGACATTTGGGGTGACTTGACCCAAAAAGAAAATGGGACATTTGAGCTGAATAGGAGGGAGTATAAAACTACCTATTCTATACCCCTTTTTGTTAAAAACTACCTAATATAAAAAAAATTCAAAAAACTACCTTGTATAATACCAAACTTTGCAAAAGAATACCTTGTACCTAATTTCGTCAGTTGACTGGTAAGAATAACGTTGACCAGCACGCGTATGTCACGTGATATCTTAAAACACCTCCTCTTTCACAGAAAGCCATACTTCATCTCTCAAAATACTCGACTCTCTCACCTACCAACACAGATTGCTTTTATTCCATACCCTTCTCCTTTAATTCTCCACATTAATTTCTTCTCCATATACTGTATATGATGTAATGTATAATCAGATACAAGCTGTGTGTATATACTGTGTATGTGTATGCAAGAAATCAAATACAAGTTGTGTATGTGTTTGTGTATGCTGATTTTGATGCAAGAAATCAGATACATGTGTATGTTGTGTAGTGTGTACAATCATATACAATCAGCATATACACAACCATATGTTGTGTACAAGCATATACAAAACCAGTAGCATATACACAAGCATACACAATGAACACAACCAGTGAGTATAATCAGCACGCATTACAAAACCCATTTACAAGCTTCTGTAATGTAATGTATAATCAGTAGCATTGATTAGAACGAATTTCTGTAACAATTTGTAGCAATAATGTAACATTAGCAATAGACAACATACAAAATACCCATTTCATTTATCATAAACATGTTACAACCCAATTAACTAGTACAAATTCTCAATTAATTCATAAATACCCACAAGTGTGTTTGTCACTACTCTTTGCCAATCAACCATTTCAGGTTCATCAATCCACTTAAACTTTGAAACTCTCCTTGCAAAGGGAACTCCACACCCACATTTCTCAGACTTTGAATTTGATGTTGAAGAAGGGGAATACATTAGGGAAGCAAGATAAAGAAGGAATGGTGAATTGGAAGAATTTGGATCTTAAATTAGGGGTTTGAGTTTAGGGATTTGAGTTTTAATGGAAGAATAAGGAAGAATGAGTTTAGGGCTTTGAGTTTTAATGGAAGAATAGGGAAGAATCTGGAATTTAAATGAAGATGGAAGGGTCTTAAGATGACACGTGCATAAAGTGTGGTAATCACCGTCAATATTAACAGTCATTGACGGAAATTCATTAACAGGTAGTATTTTGCAAAGTTTGGTATTATACAAGGTAGTTTTTTGAAATTTTTTTTATATTAGGTAGTTTTTTACAAAAAGGGGTATAAAATAGGTAGTTTTATATAATTTTTCCTTAATAAATATGCTGAGTAAATATATTAACAAACAGAGCGGATAAAAGCAACTAACGCTAAAACTATTTAAGATATATAGATGTATATATGAAATACACACATACAAATTTCTATTCTATTTTGTTATTTATTATGCAAATATATGAATCTATTATTAATTTGGATGTGAAATCTATATGGTGTAGTGTGGCCGTAAGGCGATTGTTGCGTCGTTGTTTGTACATCAAATTTGGTTATGATTTGTTTTCATTTTACGGTTTTTTTTTACCATTCACTATATCTAATTTTTTTGGTTTTGAATTATAAATTTTCGTTTATTAGTTTTTTATTTTGTATTTACTATGAAAAATAGGAAAATATTGAATGAATTAACTCTATGTTATACTTAATGATTTAACTCGAAATCAAATTTTTTAATTAAATAAGTTCTAAAAATTTTAGGTTTAAATCCTGACCAGAACTAACCCATTCAATAAAAAGATTAGGTCGGATCAACAGAATTAATTAATTGAATCAAAAGTCTCAATCCAAACGCACTTATTAATGGGTTAGGTTCTGGTCGGATTAGCTGGTTGGGTGATCTTTTACCAGACCTAAACTTATTTGTGACAACTTCGCATTCTACGTTTGATCGGTCGATTCTAAGTTAATAAACCCTATTTTAATATTTCATTAGGAGATCCACCAAATTTTGGGTGTGTTGATATCCATGAGCATTTAAGTGAGCCTTTTTAGAAATGATGCTTCTTGCTTTATTCGGGTTGGACTCCTTTTTCACTTATTGCCCTTATTTTATCCCGGCTTGGATTCATGCTTCCTCCAAGCCTTCAGGGGATTTGGTGCGCTTCTATTTAGCATGCTTTAAGGCTCGAGAATAGGTGATCAATCTGTAAAAACAAGGAATAAACATGATCCAACCAAAAGCAATTGAAATGCAGAAAAACTGAAGAATAATCAATCAATATTTAGCTTAAATAATTGGTAATAACAAGGGCCATCAGTAAATAGATTAAATTAATGCGCCTAATATGGAACTCATACTCTAAAACTTGAAATCTTAGGAAAATTTCAATTGAGAATAACATTTAAATAAGCTAAAACTTGCATAAGCACAATTTTAATGCAATATTTAAAGCAAAAATAAAACGCAAAACAAATTATAAAGTATGACCCAATCTAATCCTAATATAAATATTACATAGGATTGCAATAAAAGTCATATTCGGGCTTTCACTCACATCTTCAACCATCTTTGGGTACTATTTTTTTTAAAAAAATTATCGTGAATAATACAATCTTTTGTTAATTTCCCTATAATAATACGAACTTTTGATTAACCATGAATAATACCAATTTTAGAGTGTTTTTTCTAGAATAATACCAATTTTAGTTTATTAACTAATTTACTAATTTTTTTTGTCATATAATCACCTATAGTTTGATTTTTAACATGTTACGTATATTCTAGGAAAATACTCCCATAAGTTGGTATTATTTGTAATTATCAAAAGTTGATATTATTAAAGGGAAATAAGCAAAAGATTGTATTATTCCAGGTAATTTTTTTTATCTCCATCCACTTTCGACCACCATAATGGACTTAGTCTTTTTTAAATGTATATATAATTATATAATTACAATAAAACGCATTCAATTGTCATTCCACAAGTGCTCGTTGAAAGAATACTTTATGATAAAATTATCATTATTATGATAAAATTGTTGAAAGAATACTTAGAATCATTATGATAACATTGTTCAAAAATTACTCAAATTAGCATTAAAAAGTATGTCATCTTTAATTAATAGTACTTAATTACCAACTTAATTTTCTTCCACTAAAAGTACAAAATATTCCAATATATTATGTGTTTTATAAGAAATATTATAATTTTATACCTATTAGGCTATTACATGTAATTACACTTTTTATTTAAATATTATTTTATTTGTAATTTTATACTCATCTGCTAGTTGCTAATAGTTTTAGTGGTTTTTTTAGCAACGTGACTTATTGACACACTTAATTCTACAACAACTATAATTATTAATTCCTAAGAATTAATTTTCTTTGTCAAATTCTCAAGAATTTACAAAATTGTTTATTTGACATCAAGTAACGTTGAATTTGTATATATAATGCTAATTACCAAGGATGGACAAAATAATTATTAAAATAAAAAATTCAAATTTATATGGTTTTAGGATTTGTTTGGGAATAAGTTCCTTTGAAAAACTTTGAACTTTCAAATTATTAAAATAATTATTAACGTTGAACTTGATATAGAAATACACTTATTGACTTGACAGAAAAAATTACTTTTTATGGGAATAAGTTCCTTTGTAAAACTTTGGATAAAATAACAATTAACACAAGAATTTCAAGTTACCAAGGATACCATAATAAATAAATTAAATAAATTCCTATTAGTTGTAGGAATCAAGTTTGCTTGAAATTTTAAATTCCTATGTTAGTTGTTAGCTTAACACAATTTATAGTATGATTTTTCTTAAAAGTTCAAATTCCTAAACTATTTACGTCCTGTTTAGTTGTTTTTTTTTATAGACGTCATGTTTAGTTGTTGGTATCAAATAATGGTAATGAAAATGATTAGTAGTATAATATTTTATGAAATTTACCAAGTTATTCTCATGATAATGGAACTTTGATATAAAAACGTTTTTTATTCATAATTTTCTATTACCATCTAATACCACATTTTCATATGATAATGCATTGGAATAATTTTATAAAGAGAGATGATATAACGATTTAACGGTAGATTAATTGAATTTGTAAACAGATTTTCCCATAAAAATTGTCTATTAGCCTTACCACAATGGCACCCTTTAATATGTATTACCAAACATAACATTAGTTTGAAAGTACATTTTAGTTTATATTTCAGTCTATTCTATTATACTTGTTACTTATGATTTTTTACGCAATGCAATATATTATTTTGATTATTTATTTATTGAACTATCCATTAAAAATCATAAAAAAATTAATATTATAAAAGCATATCATACGATTCAAACAAAATTCCACTTAACTATATTTTAATTTACACATTAAAGAAATTGGTGTAATCAAATCCACTAACAAGATGGTTTTACAAGCCAAAATTTGACACGTACTATACTACTATGATTCTTGGGAAATTACGATAATTGAAATTGTATTCACTTTAGTTGAAGGATAGCCGATATGCACAAATTTAAAATAAAGAAGTCCATGAAATCTTCCATAGTCTGATTCTGTAATCTGTATAACTCGATGATAATTTATCGAAAGACGAGTGATCATCTAACTCGTTCCACGACATTTTTTTCTGGACGCACAATCAAATACTTTAAAAAATAAAACCGAAAACTTGGTTAAAGAGTTTGTAAATATTGTTGCTTGTAAGTTCTACTAATAATTTTGGAGCAAAGGAGAAGAATAAGTGAAAAATAAAAATAAAAATTAAATTTTTCCTTAGAAATATTTTTTTAATCTTTTTTAGATAAAAAAAAAAGTATAATGAGTACTTATTTGCTATTACCTATTAGCAACGAGTAAAGAATTTGACTATTTCGATCATTTTCTCTTATGTTCACTGTTAGAATACATAGTCCTTACCTCAACTTTAGGTTCGAAGTACTTATTTTGGGAATTAAGTTTGACTATTAAAGAAGTTTTACTTATTTTCAATATTCTCATAATTTTCCCTTCACAATTCTACACTTTTTACACTTTTTACTCTCCATTTGTAAAATGCGCGAAAGTAGACTAAGGTGGTATGGACATGTGAAGAGAAAGACTGTCGACGCCCCTGTGAGGAGAGTCGAAAGCATTATAGTAGAGGATAAAAGGAGTCGTGGAAGACCTAAGAGAACATGGAAAGAGCAAATTAAAGCGGACATGCATGAGTTAAACCTCTCTGAGGACCTGACTAGGGATAGAGGTTGTTGGAGGCGTCATATCCAGGTCTCAGACCATGATTTTGCTTCGTAGAGTCGTTTTTGGCTCTTGAGTTATTGCTTGACCACGTCTTCTACTGTTTTAGTTTCCCTTTACTTTTATGTCCTAATTTTGTTTTCTGCCTTTCTCGTGTATTTGTTTATGCGTTGTTTTTATCTCTCTAGTGGCTGCACATTATCTTTATCTTCCGTGAGCCAGGGGACTCCGCTTCGTCGCGCTCTCTTATATGGGTATGAGTGGCCGCCGTCTTTCCCTCCCCAGACCCTGCCCATAGTTTTCTATGAGAAGGATACACTGGGTTGGATGATGATGATTCTCTAACTCAATCCTTAAATTTAAAGTTGTGCACCAAGTCCATATAAACTAATCAATCTTCTGTAACATTTGTTAAACAATCACTTAAAAACTATTTCCCCAAACTTATTAAGACTAAACTTCCTAAGACTTGACTGAGGTTCTGTTGAGAATGGGCTGAAGAAATGGTGAAGAAACAAGAGTAAAATATGGTGCAAAGAAAGACACAAAAACAGAGCACAACAAGAGACAACCCAAAACACAAGATGTATGAGGTATCTTATGATACCTCCCCCTCAAATCAAGTTTCTTATCATTAATATACCACAATACACTAATGATTCAACTCTCAATGCTTTAGAACACACTTCTAAAGCCTAAGTTTGAAGCTCTCCTTCAAACTCTCTCAAAATACATAAATAAGAAAGAAACACTCTTTATGGTGTAAAACCCTAGCTCTCAATCTTATCTATGCCTCACACTACTTCTAACAAGGGTTTTAGACTCCTTATATAGCCCAAATACATTCTAGAGTACCATAGTACAAAAGAGCTTGGAGCCCAAGCAAATCGTGAATAAAAACAAAAACGCGTCAGAAACTTTTCTACGTGATCCGCTCGGTCGAGCAAGGTGGCTCAACCCGGTCGAGCGGGCAGCCAAAAGTTACTGACCTGTTGATGCTTTGTTGCTCGAGCTATGCTTGACCTCTTCCTCAATGGCTCGACTTGGTCGAGCTCTTCTCAAGACTTGTTGCTGCACTTCCAAAGCATTCCTTTACATACTTCATCAAATCATCATCATCAATCACTTCATGGATTGACCCAAAACGCAAGACCTCGTACCTCCTCGCACTTGCTACCTCGTTCTCAAACGTGCAAGCCAACGCGTATGCTACGAGGTGATCGAACTCGCTTCCATCACAATGAGATTTCGGGCTTGACTCAACAGGTTCGTAATTATTTTAGTGAAAGTGCGAGTAAAAAATGTTTTAGCACTGAACAACCGCAGCTTATTCTACCATAGATAAGGCTATGTACAAGTCCTTGAAGAGTCAAGCAACTCTATTTCTAATTTGGGGGGCAAGAGAAGGAGGTAATTCATTTTTCTCTAGTGAGTATCAAACCCTTTTCGCAAGAGTGGAAGGGAAACTAGGTTGATTCATGATTGTCGACTAATAAGGCTGTTATAAGGATAGTACAAGCAAGCCCTTAATAATAAACAGTTGGTGTTAAATTCGACTGGTTTTGAGCGATCCCAAGCGCAAGGAAACTACGCATAAGGTAAATAATATTCTTTCCAAATATGACGTTAAGTGTAACATTTACAGTGCTATTGACTACCACTAGCAAGTAGCAACATTGCCTAATAAAGCAAGTAGATGAGCAAAGGGAAAAAGGACAGCTTCTTGTACCGTACCATTGTAGGAAATTTGGATAAAAATGATGCAGACACCTTCAGTTTAATGATTTCATCATCTCGGAATATTCTCGACCTTTTACTCTTCTGCAATATTAGACACAACCTAAAAAAGAGAGCAAATAATTTGGGCATCAGTAAAATTTGTAGTAAAACTTGGTCATCAGCTTTATATTGTCTCTACTTATGTCACATGTGCTAAACTAACACATGGACCCAATATATTTGAGACATTCATTTGAAACGGTTTCTTTCTCTTCCACTCTTCTCATTTAAGTAAGAATAGCAAAATTACTTTCAATTTTGTCCTATCTATTCAGCAACAAACCGAAAACATGTAGAAGTAAAAAAAAAAACCTGCACTTCATTAGCAATTAGAATGACTATGAAAGCCAGCACCTCATATGTCATTTGAGGAAGTTTACTAGTTACTAATCACTCTTAAAGTTTGCAAAGCGATAAGCCATTTTTCTTATTTATCTGGTTTCTCCAATTCGATTTGATTAACATATTCAAGGTTCGAAGGAATTGTTGTTTTTCAATAACACGGTTTGGATAGAGAGAAATAGTGGGAAAGGGGAGACATTTGGAAGGATGGATAATCCCTAGTTTGGATAACAAAAAGGAAGGAAGGAATTTGGAAGGAAAACATGGACAAATTTTTTTTTAAGAATACAATCTCTCCTATGGTGGAAAGATTAGGAGGGAAAACACTCATTTTCCTTCATTTTTCCCTTTGCTTTCCTTCCCTTCCCTTCTAAACAAACAAGATGCACTCTCCCTCCTTCCCCCTTCCCTTCCTTTCCCTTCCTTCCCTTCCCCTTCCGTTCATCCCTTCCTCTTCCCTGCCTTTCTTTTCTCTCCTAATTTTCTATCCAAACATAGTGTAAGGGAGCACTAGATAAGCAAGTTCTTGATAATATTCAGACGTCTAAATCTTACCTTTTTGGTTTTTGAGACTGCAATTTCACTTTAGATCACCTTTTCAGCTTCCTCAATGCTTCCAGGAATTCCTATATCCAATCTCATGGTTGGTGCATATAGTTCAGGAATTGCAGCTCCAGCTTGTACACACAATTCTACCACGGCAGGTGCCTGGCCATAAAAGCTACGAAGTTCCCTCTTCATTGGACGACCATTGATATCAGGAACATGCCACACATATCTTGGGGGTATCAAGTCATCAAGAACTGCCCTCTGCCAGCCATGCTGCCCATTTCGTTGCTGGTGCTTGTGGGCTCCACAGTTCTGCGCCTTGTGCCCGGAAGAACCCACATGCACCTCAGGGCAATACCCACAAACCCTAACTGGGTACATTTTCATCAACTTGTTGGCTCCTTGTCTCATCCTGTCCCATGCTTGGAGAGTTTCTTCAGCAAGTAAGACAATTTCCTTTGTACTAGATGGTGGTACTATTTCTGATTCAGGTATTTCTGATAAAATTGGAAGTGTGAGGCTTTCTGGATCAGGATCTGGCAGCTCACTTTCATCTGCATCAATAAATTCATTTTTCCCAATACGAATAATGGCTTTCCTCCGTCTCTTTGCAGGGTATTCAGGAAGATTAACTCCAGCTTGAATGCAAAGCTCAACTACAGCAGGAATTCGGGGAATCGAAAATCTTTCGTCATGAGCAATACGTTTCCTCAGACGATCATACAAATGATAAGCATCCGGCTCGACCAAAATGTCTTCCACCACAGCAGCTCCCCAGTCGTGAAGACCATGCCGACTCGACGTTCCTGGGCCCCTACAAGACTTGAATGGGTGCCCTACAGTCCCCACATGGATCTCATTGCAGTACCTGCCCGACCAAAGACAATTAATTACAAAATAACAAACATCACTTCAATTCATTGAACAGAACATGATTTCATAAGATATTCCTTTTATTTTCTTTCTATGGGCAGTGAAGGTGGGCACAGTTTGTATTCAGATTCTATCTGATCAAATGCTTAACCAACTATGAAACCTATATAGCCTACTTCAACTGATGCAGTCATGCAGAACAAATAGTTATATTATAGCTCGATCTTAACATTCAACGAGCAACTGTTAATTTAATGTTTCTGTACAACTACAGAAGTACAGAGAATCCAAGTAAAACCATAAGTTAAGATAGTTTTCAAACTTTTTTGTCAGGAAACCATCAGGTGTTAAGACTAAGAATTAAAAATATGTATTATATATTTATATCTAACTAAAGACAACCCAGATGACGAACATCAAAATCATTTTTTAGAATGTATCATGGAAGTGCAAGCAATAGTGAATAGTTGGTGTACATGAACTCTTATCAAGTTGGACTCCTAAAGATGTCAAGGAAAATCAAGGGTTACAGTTGAACCATTGAATATAACAGTCCAAAAGCATATCAGATTGACATCAGTAGACAAAATTTAGCAGCGTGAGCAGATACTTATAGATACTAAATTATAAAGTAAAGAAATATTTGCGAATTACGATCTTAAAGTTTAGGCATTTTGTGAATTAGAGCCTCAAATTTTTTTTTTACAAATTACAACCACTAAAGTATCAATATCTACGGCGTTCAGGCCAAATCACAGGATTCCGACCATTTTAAGGTTCGTAAATTATTCTAAACTAAATAAAGTTTAAAAAGATATCTTACTTGCAAGCATGGATGTTGACAACCTTCAAAAGCTTTTTCAGATTGTTTATCAATAACATCCTCGCATTTAGGACATCATATGCAACTGGTATCAGGCTCTTAACCAACAATCCATTTCTAGGTGGTGGCACAGGTCTCCTACGCTGGCCTCTGCTATTTTTTAATCTTTCTCTGGCTGCTCGCCTCAACTCTACTATAGGTACTGGAAAAGGTTTTTTTTCCTTCCTAGAGTAATATTTTGGCAAGTCCGCATTTTGGGGATAATCATTGTTAACAACCAAAGGAGAAGTACGACTAGAAGTTTGCGGCAAAACTCTATATTTCAACAAAAACTTGGATAGATTACCACATACCTACAGATAAGATAAGACATTACATAATGGTTAGCCCAGAAATCTGCAGCTAGCTTCGTGTAATGAATACTAGTACACATTCGAAATTTCAGACTGCAAAGCAAGGGTCCTACAACATTAATATAAAGACTACTGTAGTAAAGACTGCCTCGGGTTGTTCTAATGATTACAGCTACCAATCATAGGTTATGATAAAATGAGAACAAGGTAACGATACATATAACGATTACAATAAAACACTGCCACGGGTTGTTTTTAAAAGTAATAAATTATTAGATCATGGTAATTACCAAAGCAAGAGTGCCACGATATCGAAATCTGCCACAATGGGATCAAGTGAAGAAGCAAAGAAATGAATTACAAATTACAATAAAAAGATACCGAAAAATTTGCATTCATGTTCTAGAATCTTCCTTTGTACCTTAAAGTAAACCCTAAACCTAAACAATAGAACAAGGCGTGATGGCCTCTGTAAATGAAAGTCCATGCTGTATAGACATAAATCAGACACAGGCCAAAACAAGAGAAATCAAATTAAGGGAGAAAACAAACATTAAAAGGCAGCTTTTCTCTCCAAAAATTCTGTTCCCAGGGAGAATCATATCTAGATACCACATTCCTAAACCATAAACCTCATTCAGCCATTTGACAACACATTCAGGTTCAACTCACAAGACAATCTTTCACATCACTGACAACACACCACAAATGTTTTATTCAATCTTATGTAACAAATCAAAAACTGTGGGTATCAGCATACTAGTTGGTCTCGAGTAGCTGAAGAAGATAACTAGAAGGTAAGAGAGAGATAGACAACAAAAAAAAAGTTATAAAAAGAAAACAGGACACGGAGGAGGGTCATCAGATTATTGTTGAGTATTTTGTGTGAGATAGAGATCACTTTTTCCTTGGTAGTCCATCGAAGCATGGTTTTCACCTTGCTTCTTGTATTGGTAAATTTATCATTGATACTATGTAACTCCGGTATTATTCAATCAGTATGATGATCATCTTTGTTTATGTTACATCCTCCGTCAGTTCATTACATCTTGTAGAAGCAATAATTACTTAAGAGGCAGAGATAATAGTGAACATAATCAGTTCACCAACAGAACTAAGAACCTCCCATCCATTGTCTCCTTGAATTCCGCTACATAATTGGATCTCAAAAACATTTTCAAACTCTGAATTCATCATAGAATAGAGCCAAACTAAGACCATAAGAAAACAACTTTCAACTCAAAACCCAAGACCAAACCAAAAAGGAGAATAGCTAATTTTTGCTAGCTACATTTTGAGTACATACTGATCTTCAAGTCTGAAACCACCTCAAAGATCTATTAGAAACCTTTTGAGATTGTCAAAGTTAGCTTCCTTAAATCAAAATAGGATTATCAACATTGTGAATGGGACACCAAGACTTCACTCCTCATTGAAAAGAGAATAACCCTAAATTAAACTTTAGAAAACTCTCCTATCCAACAATCTCCTAGAACATCAAAACTGAAGTGAAAGGAAAGTCCTACTAGGTGAAAACCTTGAGTGGAAGTGAACCAAATTTTTAAGGATACCATTCAATTTTATTAAACAAATATCATTACGCTTCCATCAAACCTGATATCTTTTTTAAAGAACATCAATAAAATCCCAACTCACACTATAAAAAGGCTACTCAAAAGCTAGCTCGAAAACCACCCCAAAAACTACTTTCTATTGCGCCTCATCTGAAGTCTCATTTCAGAAGGTGGGTACCTAACTTCCGATTAATGATCTCTCCAATGCAACATCTTCCTTGAAACCATCTAGATCAGAAATCAGAGGTCAACAACACAAAAACTTTGATTTTATGATCAGAATGGCAAAACTTACATAGCCTGTTTTCATTATTTAAACAACCCCTACGGCCCCACCCCCACACCACCCCCCAAATTCAAAACTGTATATTGAACAGAAGATGCTACATATCTTATTTATGTTACAAACAGAAGCCAAGTTTAAGAAGTGACCCCTCATCATGGACTAAAGGATTTGATATCTCCACAACAATTTACGCTTACCAGCATACAAATAAATTTTTCTTTTCAATGTGAGTGAGGCTATAGACAATGTTACCAAAATTGCTAATCCCTCCAGCATATATGAGACAAGTGAATTAAGGGGGTGTTTGGCATGTGGGATTTGAGGAAGGGAATGGGACTTTCTCTCAAAGAAAGGTCCAAGTCCTTGTTTGTCTAAAGGTAATGAGAATAGTGAATGGGACTAAAAAGGGTTAAAATCCCCAAGAAAAATGCCTTGGGAGAGGGTGGATAATTTGGTTGAGACTTTCATTTTTCTTCTTCTTCCAAATCCCTCACATGCCAAACAAGGATTGAGACTTTTTTATCTTCAAAGTCTCATCTTAAACTCTCACAAGTCTCATTCTCTTGTGCCAAACACACCCTAAGGTCAAGTTGGCTTTTTGGCCCTTTTTGGGCAGATTGTGAATTCAAAAGGCGAATTACTCGCTCCGTTCCACTCAATTTGTGTCATTTTTTATTTTAGTTTGTCCCAATGATTTTGCCTCAATTCTATTTGTAACAGATCAGTCGGCCCCGTTACCGTAACTAGATATTATGGACACTTTGAGTCTGCCCACTAACTCCAAAAGGACAATTCGAGTCTGCCCAAAGACTCCTAAAAGGACTTTTCCTTTATTATTCACTATTCAAAAGTTATTCCATTATTACCAAGGGTGGCTCTATATATAGCCTAACCCCACAAGACAATCATGACACTATTTTGGAACATGACCCCATCATTTTTACTCGGTATATTCTATCTCGCATTTCTAAATACCCACCACTTTAACCCACCATAACCAACTCTTTGATTTTTGTGCCATTTGCAAATAGGGAAAATGACTTGCATGACAGGAATAGGTGATAGGCTATGGCAATTTCATCCAATAAAATAGTGAAGAGATATGGGTCAATGGGATTTGTTATGCAAGCATAGGAGTAAGCATAACGCATATAACCAAAAAGGGTAAATTGTACCTTCAAATGGTCAATTAATCCAACTTTAGAGTAGACATTGAGCTTTACAAACTCTGATTTTCTGATATAAGAAACATTGGGTAGAGTATGCAAAAGGCACGCTTGTAAACAAGAAGTCCCTGTCAAACCAAATGGATCTTTACAATGCACGAAATATTCACTGAATAAAAAACTGTAATATTGCCAATTTCAATATGAAGGTAGAAGCTAGATTAGAAAACACAGGCACATAAAGATCTTTTTACCTAGTGGCGGATTCAAACATTATCTTAAGTAGGTTCAAAAAGTCAAAAGTCAATAAAAAAAGTCAATATTGTATAACTGGAAATTTTGTACTTAGTAACGTACACAATTTCATTTGAAAATATCCAACTGCCTTAAATAAATAAGATGAATATATAAAGCTTAGAAATATCAAACAGTTGTTTGCCTAAGAATTACTAGTATAAATTTGGGCCAAATTTTTTTAAAATAGTACTAATTTATATTTGCTTATAAACCATAAGTTATCGTATACAAAAAAACATAGCTTATTATACAATTTTACCCATTCAAATTGAATAATACACTGATTTCTTTTGGATACTTTTTATGTCCACTAGTTTCAATACAAAAGCCTTAAAATACTTCTCTTTTACTATACATAGAAACTACATAATTTTTTCAATAGACCGAAGACTCAAGTAGGGTCAAATGACCCCATAAGACAATAGGTGTCTCCGCCCCTATCCTTATCCAAGGATGTGATGAAACAAGCAACGACAACCATATAAACTACCAAAATAGCTAAAAAGCTCAAGTTATAAGGACACAAATGAGATATAGAACAAAAACTAAAGTTGAATGTAAGATAAAAAGAAGATAAAAGTGTGTGATCTAATGATGGTTTTATGCTTGGCAAGGGACTCAGAAGACTAAGATCACGATGAATTTGACACTCCTCTAAGTATTTTTTTGCAAACTTGGGAAGCATTATGGAGAATAAGTAAACAAATTAGTGGGATTTTGATCCATCATAAGTTCAAAAATAATAAAAGGTAAAAAGGTACCTCCAATAACCGGAGTCACCAAACTTGGCTGGAGAGTCCCAAAAGGCATCACCAGAGAATGCACTGTGTTAAAACAATTACCATAAAAGTAAGAGGAAGGGCTTTGCAATAGAAGGAAAACATTTATCATAGTAGATAACCATTTCTATCAGCATAAAAGCTTAATTCAAAATTAACTTTGTTAGTTAGGTTCTGTTACATTTTAAGATATGTGTAAACACAAAATTAAGAGATAAAAGATAAAGCTACTAGTTCAAAGCAAAAGTACTAGAGGTGGTTTAGCTATTAACAATAGTGGTTGGTAGACAATAATGGCTTCATGTACAACACACTTCTAATTCATCAACAAATTCCTACGCGTGTTAGGAAGCTCCACTAGGTTTTACCGTTTTAGACTAAAAGATAATAAACATCAGTTGTACATTTTCTGACTTTGATACAATTACAATCATGAACGACCCTAGCTTTCAATTATTTTCATTCAACGGCCAAATTTCACATTAAAGTTCTAAAAAAAGTCATGTATCACATGATGTAGTAAATCAGATAACTAATTAATCCACCAAAACACACATACACTTTTTGAATTATTCTCTCACTAACAAATGAGAACATTGCTGCCCTGAAAGCTAAAACTCCCTTATAAATGAAACTTCATGGAAGAAGTCAACAACTTGTTTTTCTAAACCCCTCAATCCCAGCCTATAGCGAAAAAGAGCATCGACATTATAAGTGTAACAACCCAAAACTAACCAGTTGATTAAACATGATTAATTTAAACTAATCCGGAAGCTTAACACTTATATCGGGCTATTACGTTGATAATATAATCAATTACTCAACTGATTATATCACCCACTAGACATCTATTAAGAATTTAAATATCAGAGTTTACAAACATTGAAAGATATAAATAAATTACATTATAAGAATCATTTAAAATGAATTAAAATATAAAAATTTTTGCAGAAAATCCGGCAAAGTTCTATTTGTAAATCGAATAAACCAAAATTTTTCAGGTTGACTTAAAGTCATCCTGCAAGTTCAAAACCAACATTTCAAAATAACAACCAACCAGTGGCACATGCATCAAACATTTCAAAATCACATCACCTCATAGGATGGAATCTTTTCTTCAATAATTCAAAATAATTGCTAAAATAATTTTTGAATAAAAGATTTCCTTTACTTACATTCTTTTATATGATTAGTTGAGATTACTTTGTTGATTACTAATCTTTATGCTTTTAGTTGCCGTCGACTTCGTCAATCTCAATCTTGTCAAAATCTGTCCCCCACCAGGACAGGTTCAAAGAACAAAACCACATAGTTAGCTTATGCTGAGTACACCTTTATATAGCTTAATTTCAGTATATAAAACTATGAAGAAAAGAAAATATTATAACTATATTTATACAAAATGAGTTATGTTGCTCTCTGCCCTGATTTTAACCTTATTTTACTTGCAGTCAAACAGACTATGCTAGATTCTATACTATAGTCCAATTACACATCTAGTAGAGTATATTATTATATCATACCAATGTCACATGATTCGTGATTCGGCTTGATTCGTTGTACGGATTCGAATTCGCGATTCGCTAGTTGACATATATGTTGTTCGTTCGCTTAGATTGTTTGATTCGATTTTTAGGTGCATGATTCGTGCATTTTATTTGTTAAGAGTTTTTCATATTATTTTATATAAAATATCAAACATTTTATTACAATTGACATTTTATAATTTTTAACTAAATAAAATTCAAAATTTTTACAATTGAATATGTACAACAATAATGGAACAATAATAATAAATAGGAGAGAAAAAGTACTTATACTTTTTTAACAACTTTAATTTGAGAATTGTGTATGGTATAAGTTATGCACGGTATACTAGGAGTTTTACTACTTTTCTTCACTTTTTTTCACATCTTTCAAGAAAGCACTTTTACTCTTTTTCCCTTTACTCTTCTTCTACAGTTTAGTTCAGCTACTTTTCCCTTCCTTAGTAATGAACTCTTTCTTCTTCCTACCTGAAACAATGGACTTGCCCCCAAGTAGCAGAAGCTTAAAAAAAGCCTTCAATGGTGAAATTTTTATCTTGAAATCGTATTTAGTCTCAAATCTTTTTTTTTTTGATTCATTATGGTAAGATTTTTGTCCTTTTAAGTTTCAATTTCATTTTCTTGTTGTTCTCTTTTCTCATTTTTTTATACAATATCTTTTTGAAGAGCAAAACCTTTAACATTCAGCAACTTCTTCATGCCACACTCTTCTCAGTTAAGGTAGCTGTAAACCGATTCGCTCCCATCAGTGATCCAACCGACAAACGAACCCCGACTCGGGCCGGGCGAACCGAATCGTGATTCGTGGGTGAAACCACCGAATCATGTGACACCGTATCATACAAATCATTTTCTATTGCAAACATACGACTTCATCAATACCTTATAAAAAGTCTTTTTCAGGCTTTTATAAATCAAATACTTTTCTTTTCTTTGCTAAAACATTTCCTTTTAAAATCTTGAAATCATCAATCTATGGAATGAATATATCTTTCTTTTCTGATTTCTTTACTAAAAATTTTCTTTTCAAAGTCTTTAAACCATAAATCTATGGATTGGAACGAACTTGCTTTTCCATCAGGCTAGCTAGGCCCTCCGGATAATTATTAGACAAAGATCCCTAGTATGCACACCCCACAAACGGCCAAACCGTAGCAGAAGATCTAAGTCCGAGGTACTGATCAACGTACCCCCCAACTATTAAGTAGTATCGAGATAATTTCGGCGAAGTTCCAATTCCTTGAGACACCAAAGAGGTAATCCCAACCATTTCAAAACATTAAACCATCTATATCTTTTCTGTAACTATTCTATGATTTCAAGGTTCGCAATCACAACTTTCTATATTTGGGAAGAACATCTCCCTGTATACAAACCAGTCTCGACTAAAATGAAGCACATACCTTTGTAATCCGTTTTCGTAGCTATTAAAGATTTGAGTAAAAAAAAATCCAACCTTTTCAATTACGGCGAGACGACAAACTCAGTCAATGCAGTTTCTCAATGTAATCGAAAGCTTCAATATAAAAAAATTATATGTGTGCTTAATAGCTTACAAGAGATTAAACTTAACTAGCTAATGAGGTTTGCTTAACTTTGATTTTATAAATCAACAACTTTTTATTCAATCTTTAATACAACTAGTTCCTATCTTATTTACCTAAAGTCTTAAACCACCGATGCACTTATGAACAATGTACACGTAACCTTTATTTAACTTAGTCACTTAACATATAATATGTAATCATTTCAACAAATTAACCTAATTCTAACCATATGTCTAACTTCATAGTTTACTTCATAATATTAACCGACAATCAACCTCATTATTCAAACTACGTAAAGCCAACTCGTAACTTCGAACTAAAAGATAACTCTTAATTCTCACTAGCCCGCATCAACTCATATTCGACCTTACTAAATTACATGATTCTCAACTAAATAAGATCAACTAGCAAATCATTTCCTAACCCCAAACTAACGGTTAACTATCATAAACACAACAATTATTAGATAGAAGGCATTTATCATATTACTCTACTTTATAAGTTCCAATTCAAACTCATTACCAATCTCAAGTTAAACACCTTCTGCAAAAGTATATAAAATTTATAAAAAATAATTTCATACTCATTTACTCCACTTCAATACATATTCATGTTCGTAGCATTATGTTCAATTTGAATACCCTGACCAACTTAACCTACTAAGTCCATAACCGATTCCTTAATGCTACTCTTCTATTCAAACTTATTTTCTCATCCTTCTTTCATCCCACTCATCAAAACCTATTCAAATCCATAATCTTATTCTTGAATCATAAAACTAATCAAAATATCCACTTATCATCAAAGTCATATTCATGTCTAATTAAAATTAACCTTATAAATTACAATTCCATTTCCAATTCACATTCATCCTTCCCACTCAAAATGAATATTCGTTACTAGTCAAATTTATTATTACTTTTCTCTTTTTTCGTTTTTTTTGGAACAACCTTAAAAAAAACACATGACTTTTCAATTGAAGACTTCTATATTCTCATTAGTCATTTCTAAACAATTTTAAATCTAATTTCACTTAAAAAAAATCAATTAGACATCATATTATATACTTCAACATACAACAATTAATTCTTGTCATGAGCAATTGAACTAAATCTTATTTTTCCCTCTCTTCAAACTTTCCCAATCAAACCATAATTTGGAATAAATTAACCCAAAATCTCAATCATTAATTGCTCACTTTTAATCAACAAACTCAATTTTTCAAGACTAGAATTCAACAACTAATGACAAGTTCTATTACACATATCTTAAATTAAGCTCAAAAGAAAGTTTAATTTGGTGGGGGTGTACCTTGAAATTGGAGGAAAGATTTATGGAGTAGATGAAGAAGATCTCTACAGTCTTTAGACACGGCTGACCGGCGGCAGCCTTGGCGGTGATAAATGGGCGTCGCAGGCGGTGGCTGTACTGTGTGGGCAGCCTTAGTGGGAAGCTTGGGTGTGGAGTTTACTTAAGGAAGAAGATGAAAGAAATTGGGTTTCTGTAGTTTAGAAGATTATTGGCAAAGTAGATTATGAGAAGGTTTCTTTATGCCACGTAAGAAACATCAAAAATAATTTATATATTTATTTATTATTATTTTTTTAATCCTTATCTCATCATCTTCATTATTAGTATGAAAAATTGACATTAATAATTCAACATTTTATTCATCCGCTATGAATAATTTCACCTTTTGATTATGTTATAATAATCTAACATTTGTGATAAATTTGCCCACAATATACCGTATTACTAATAATGGGTAATAATAGGGTATGTTGTTAGCAAACTAAAATAAAGTTTGGATTATTCACAGCAAACTAAGGGCAAACGTTGGATTATTAGAAATAATCAAAAAGTTGGATTATTTACAGCGAATGAACAAAAAGTCGGATTATTAATATCAATTTTTCCTTATTAGTATTGTCTACTATTACTATATGTCTATATCTACTACTACTTTCATACAACGAAGAAATGATAAGGTGAGAATTAACTTTAATACTAAAAAAATACTACTTGTTCTCAAAAAAAAAAAGAATACTACTTTATTGATTCTTTAGTTAAAACTATATTTTATTTTATACAATATGAGCTTTATTTTAATTTTTTTTCAAGGATGTTAAAATCGTAAGTGTTATAATCAGGTTTTCAAAAAACGATCGTTTGGCGTTAATACCAACCGACATCATAGTGAAGACATTCACAAAGCTTGAGATAGTTGAACCCTCTGCAGCATACAAACTCCCATTCGTCTTCCCCCTCATCACAACTAGTGACCCTCTAATGACTTTCATCACTCCTTGACAACTAATCCTACAACCATTCTTGTCCAAGGTATCCAATGAGATCAAATTTTTCTTTAACCCGGGAACATGCCTAACATCGCCCAAAGTCCTCACCATACCATCAAACATCTTCATCTGAACACTCACAACACCAACAACCTTGCAAGTTGCATTATTGCCCATAATAACATTTCCTCCATCTATCCTTTCATAGGTAGTATAGAAGTCTTTGTTGGATGTCATATGGAAGGAATACTCGAAGTCAAGAGTCCACTCATTTTCACCCTTGTACTTTTGTGTGGCAACCAAAACGCCACCATCATCGCTATCATTCACATAGCTAGCATCGGCATTACTAGAACCGTCTGTAGACCTCTCATCATCATTGGAATGATTCTTTTTCCACTTCTAACAATCCTTCTTGATATGACCCTTAAGTTTGCAATAGTTGCAAGTCTTGTTCTTGTTCGGTCCTCTAGACTTGGACCTACTTTTTCCCTTGTTACCATTACCATATGTAAAACCCATTTCATTAGTTCTACCCCTCACAAACAAGCCATCATTTGAAGTGCTAGATGATTTACTTGACAATTGGGTATGAATCATGTCCCTTTAAGTCAATACATTTTTAACATCATCACTACTCAGATTATCATCACGTCCAAGGTACCCAAGAACAATGGTAGGGGTGTAATGTGTAAAGAAACAAACACTTATATGAACTAGGATGAACAACACTAAGAAATAATGAAATAAACAAAAACACAAATATTTACGAGGTTTCACCCAATGTAGGCTATGTCCTCGGTGGTGATTAACTAGATTGAATTATAGAGAATTACAATGAAGTTTTCAAAGAACTCTTAAGATGGAGAGTATTACACTTTAAAGAAGAAGAAAAAGAAGAAAAGAGAATAGGGTTTGTGCTTGGCATAGGGTTAAAATGATGTGTAGAAGTGAGTTACATTCATTATTTACATAGGGAGTCATATGGTAATGAATAGGAGAGGGCCCAACCCTAATAAATCTGCCGCAACAACATATCGCAAACTAAAAAACAGAAGTTGGTTGCTTATTGCTCGACCGGTCGAGCGAAACAGGGGTAGATCGCGCGAGCTAAGGTCTTGGTCGAGCGGCTTGTCAGTATACTACTGATCTTCAGCAGTCTTGCTGCTGTTGTTGTTGCCTGCTCTAGACTTCACTTGAAGTCTACTCATTTCCCATACAAACATATCATGGCTCATGATACGCATGATTTATGTACATTTTATCCCCTAATTTTCACTCATATTATGCCATCCTTATGCTTTATTGTTCTGATTTAGTCAATTTATGCTTATTTTCGAGGATATTACTCTTTTGGTGTAGTGTTTGTTGTTTTGTCAATTTTTGTAGGTTTTCGAGCCATCACAAGCACTGTTTCAGGTCTGCAGATCACTGTTTGCTTTTTGGCCCGTGATATCTTGCCTTAAGCTTCCTCCAATCTTTCCCTTTGCGTGCTTCAGACCTCCAACTCCTGTGAATCAGCTACTATAATGAAGGGGGTTGCTTGTTTGACCACCGTTGTAATCATGCTGAATGCAAGTGGAAAAACTCATCAAATTGGCTATAAGTACCCCAAAGTTCTCAAGAAAACACACACTCATCAGCTCACAAGCTGAGCTTAGCTTCATCCTCTCTTCTTCCTTTGCATATTCATCCTTAAATGTATTCTAAGTAGTTCCTAAGTTCAGAAACTTGTCTAGTCTTCATACAAACACTTCCTTTAGCATTTTCATTCCTTGTTTCAAGCTTTAAGTTGTAATTTAGCTCATAAACACTATTAGTTAGAAGTGGTTTTCATTTGGTAATCAATCAAAGTACTTAGATATTCTAGAATTTTGTGGGTTTAAGTGTGCAGCTTAATGTGAAGTATTTGTATCATTTGAATATTAATGCTTTTGTTTGAAGCTTGAAATTTAAAATCGCTTTCTTTATAAACTCAAAATTAAAAATCTCTTTGTTGTTAAACTCTTTTTGTCACATGAACATTTCCCTGTGGATTGACCCCTTACCGTAAATGCTAGTCATTAGGGTTAATTAAGGTGTATAAATTTTATTGTATAGAGCGGACTTAGTTAAACGTTCAACGACCTAAGACTCCGAAACCGCCCTATCAATTTGGCGCCGTTGCCGAGAAATTGAGTGTCAAAATTAGTTTTTATGGCAAAATTGAAAATATTGTACATATTTTCTTTTTAAATTTGTGCTAGTCAGTGCTAACTTTTTCCTTAGCTTTGTTGTTTGCATAAGTAAACCAAGGTTATGAGACCTTGGTACCTATCTTCAACAACATGAGTTCTCCATATTTTTGTGATTTATGTGGAGCCACAAATCACTTTGCCTCCTATTGTAGAGAAGTTCCTAGGGTCAACATTAGCTCTTCGTACTATTGTGAACTATGTGGAGCCACGAATCACTTTGCCTCCTATTGTAGGGAAGTTCCAAGGGATGATTTGATATGGCTTCCAAAGCTATGATATGGGTAGTGATGAATTCGCCTATGGGTATGACTCGGAGTACCAAGGTGTGCAAGATTATGATGAGGCTCATGGTGACCACTATGGTTACTATGATGAGCAAAGCCAATGAGACTCCTACATTCCTTACCCAAATGAGCCTTATTATGAACCTCCATACCAATCCAACTAAGATTATGATATCCACTTTTGTAATGTCGTGTCAAACCTCTTAAATGAAATGTGTGAAAAATTTTCTAATAATGTAAATGCAATCCTCACACACCAAATCACACCACCACCACAACCTCAAGTTGATGAACACATATTTGAAACAACCAACCTAAGCCAAACAACCCTTCTGATTGAGCACAAGCAAACCAAAACCCATGAAGAGGTTGAGAGAGCCATCTAGGCCTTTGCTAAGGAGGTGGGCATGGAGAATCCTTTCCTCAATGAAGGATACGAGAGTTCCAATTGATTTGCTTATGGGGTAATGGGTTGAGCATAAATATGTACATGAAAGAATATGTGAGTTTCATGGTAAGGAATCGAAAGTTCATTTCGAACTCCATCCATGGACAATTTATGTTGCTTGATTGCTTTGAACACTTGTGAAGTCTGAATTCATGTCAGTAATGTGTAGCCCAGAAGCTAACTTTATTAGGATTCTTTCGAGACCTAGTCAGTCCTTAGGATGATGAACCATGTCTATCTTGTATGATTCTTTCTTGTTTAACATAAATTGGAGGTCATGAACATGTATTAGGAAATTATTAGTATGGTCGAGTTCTACGCCCAGAAGCCGAATCTCCTAAAACATATTAGTAACTATATAGTTCCTATGCCTAGAAGTTGTGGAGCTAAATTAGAAAGACCTTTATTATCATAAAACGGTTTAAACATATTTTCAACCCATCCCTTTAGCAAATTAAGAAGTTAAATTCCCCAAACTCTAGTCTTTATATTTATCGTTCGAAGCTTGAAATTTAAAATAGCTTTCTTTATAAACTCAAAATTAAAAATCTCTTTGTCATTAAACTCTTTTTGTCACATGAACATTTCCCTATGGATCGACCCCTTACTTACCTCTAATGCTAGTCATTAGGGTTAATCAAGGTGAAATAAATTAATTGCATAGGGCAGGCGTAGTAAAACATTCAACGACCTAGGATCCGAGCCGTCTATCAGCTTATCACATACACACACACTAACCACGCATTGAAAATCATCTCGATCACATGTCATTGATGCACTCAAAGTCACACCAACTCCAACAACTTTCTAACAATTGGAAATGGGGACGGCAAGGGTTTAGAAGTTGATTTTCATAAAACAAGGAACTATATTTGCAAATATTGTAAAACTAGGAATTGATTTGATAAAACAGAAAAAAAATAATTAAGTGTAAAGATCAAATTAAATGGCTTAGGTGATTTTTTGAAATGCTGAATACCTTAGTTAAAACACAAAGTAACTTATTATCTATTAAAAAAAAATACTCTTGTGAGCAACCATCTCTCGGTGAGACGACCTTAAAATAAGGAGATCATATGCTAATAATTGTACTAGTAGGCTTTTTGGCCAATATATGAAAAGTGTCTCAGGAAGAGACCGTCTCTCACAAGAATTTGTGTAAAAATAAAATAGGGGTGAAAGTTCAATCTACGGTTTGGACTTTTTTCAAAACGAAATCAGACCATATTTAATTCGATTTTCAATTTATCAAACCAAATCCAAACATAATTCATTTTTAAACCGCACCGCACTAAACTGCAATTTGATATATCAAACCGAACCCAAACCGCCTAGACCAAATTTGTAAGCGAAAAATTTGCTTCGATTGTGATTCAATTAAAGGTTTGAGTTTCATCATGATTATCTTGCTTCAATTAAACTAAAGAGTAACACTCAACAAGAACAATTAATAAAAAACATAGATAGAACTATCATCTCAATTATTTGCTTTTCATTTATTTTCCAATTACACAAAACAAAAACAAATAATCGAAAAACTAAAGATGATTGACAAAATAATCGAAAAAAACAAAAAACAAAAAACAAAAACAGAAAAACAACACTGAAATAAAAACAAAATAAAAAAAACATTGAAAGAATAAAAATTACTAAATGAGAACAATAATAAGATCAAAACAATAAAGATGGATCATAAGAACAATGAAAAACTCAATTTCAATCGAAGAAAACAAACTAAACAACAAATAAAAAATCAATCGATTAACCTTGAAGAGTAAGACTATCAAAGTTGAAGATGAAGATGAAGACAATACAAGATGAATGAGGAAGATGAAAACAATATCATCACTTCAGGAGTTTGGTTCGGTCTAAATTTTAAATTAAAAAAAAATTATATCAATGACACTTTTAAGTTTTTGCACTTTATTAATGATGTTTCTAAATTTTTTATTATTAATAGTGCTCTCGTGTTATTGAGTGTCTTATAACCGTAATCTTTTATATTGTTTTTCGTCCATAACGGATAATTTTTTCTTTTTCTTTTTTTTATGTTGTAAATTGAAAAATAAAAGAAATAAAAAAAAGTCAACGGTTTTGGACGATTTTGGACGGAAAATATTAGAATAGGTTACGGTTGTAAGACGCTCAATAGCACGAGCGTACCATTGATAAAAAAACTTAGGAGTATCATTAATAAAGTGCAAAAATTTAGGGGTATAATTTCCCTTAAAAACATAATAAAACCATTCTAAACAAGTGCGTAACAGAGATCACCTCTCTTTTTTAACTTTTCAACTTCCATTTGCGGTATTTCTTTTACTCTTCAGTGACAAAACCACTCATCTTCCTAAACAACTTTCTCTCTCAAGCTCGTTCCTTTCAATCTCCATTTGCAATCCTCAAGGTTTCATTTCTGTGTATTTATATCCCTTATTGTCGTTGTTCATTCTATGATTTTCTTCATCAACATTTGCAATTCCATCAAAGGTATATATTCATACTTCATCTTCACTGTTTTCGTTTTAAGCTTTCATTTTTGTTTTTTTGGAGTTAAATTTGTTTGATTTTTGATTTTATTTGTTCTTGATTTAGGGTTTTTAAAAGGAAAAGATAAGTTATGATATTGTCTTAGCTTCTTTATTCTCAAATAAGAACAAAAAGGTTCCTTTTAAGTATCAAAATGACAACCCTAAAGAGTTTGCGGTGGCTAATAAAGTACCCAAACAAAGGCTCCTAGACCGCAAAAGTCGTTGGTAAAGATTGACACTGATGAGGAATGTAAGTTCAGCTTTTTGACCTAATTTAAGATTATTGCATGACTCATTTTCAAATACTACGTTACTTATTTAGGATTATAATATTGTTGTGTTTGTTACAAATATTGAATATAGTTATGTTTTATGTTTAGGATTATGTTCTATAGTAATTGGAATTATAATAATGTATGGTTGAGCTTATAACATTGTTTAGTTAGGCATTATAAAGCAGAAGTTTGATTTTGTTGATTGTGTTTATAACGTCTTATAATTGTGTTAATAATATTGTGTATTTGGGTTTATAATAGTTTTTATTTGTGGCTATAATTGTGTTCAATTTTTTTATTTGGGTTTATAGCATTATTTATTTGGTATTATACTTTTATGTAATTGGAATTATAACAATGTATAGTTGAGGTCATAACATTGCTAAGTTAGGATGGTATATGGGATTATAACTTTATGTAGTTAGGATTATAGTGGTCTGGTTTTGTGGTTATAATAGTGTACAGTTGAGGTAATATTATGTGTTTGATTTGAGATTATAATGGTGTGTAGTTGGGATTATAATGTTGTGTAGTGGGGTTATAGTGGTAATTTTTGTGGTTATTATATTATATGGTTGGTAATATAATCTTTTATTTGTTCAAGGCTATATTATTAATTATTTAGTGTTATAATAATATGTAGTTGGAATTAGATAATGTACTATTGAGGTAATATTCTATTTGAATGGGATTATAATATTCTATAGTTGGGGTTTCAGTGTCTTATATTTGTGATTATTGCATTATTTAATTGGATATATAACATAATTTGATTGTGGTTATATCATAGCTAATATTTATTTGTTACATTGTTATATATTTTGTTTTCAAATATATTTGCAAGTATTTTTTTTCAGTGTTGATAAAAACATTTATATCAAATGTAAACCCCATTTATTTCTCATAAATGGTAAAGAGCAAATGGAGCTCACCACTAGGCAGGTGGAGTGCATTTTAATATCATCGGAGGACTGCTTAGAATTAATCCTTTCAAGTTTCCTGTCGGTATTATTGCTTTCCTGGTGGCCCATTTTGACGCAATTAACTACATTTAGTGTCTCCCAAATTAGCCGAACTACAACATCACGGTTGATGATGTTTATGACATTTTTGAGTTTCCTTTGAACCCCTGTAAACAACTAACTACTCGATCAAAGAGAGTTGATAACTATGTTGATACCTGGCTAGGGAAGCTTCCCTAAGCCTGAGTCTAAGGGAAGGAGATTCCTTCATTTGACAAGTTCCCCAATTCCCTCCCCATAATCAAGCATATGTTTGATGATCAACTCAAACAGAGGTTTGACCATGAGAGGTCAAGGGGGTTTGGTATAGGTATTATCGTTTCACAGGGATTTCCTATCACCAGTCAATACATTGATTGGTGTAGAAAGGGTGTATTTTCTTGAAGAACTTATTAATGAGGTTGAAAGGATCAACTGGTTGATGAACCAACTATTTTGTTTCATGATCCCTTTGTACATACTGATGACCCAATGATCAGGTTCATATGGATCATCAAACACACGAGAGATTGTTTACTTATTCTTTTGATGAGAGATAGGCAACGGAGATGGAGCTTGCTTGCAAAGGCTACAATGTAAGTCACACAATCAATTAAAGTTTTAAAAATTCTACATTATATTATCTCAAAGTTGGTGTAAATATATTTCATTAAAATTGGTATTACACTAGTTTATATTTGGTATCATAATAGTCTATAGTTGGTGTTACAGTAGTCTATAGTTGGTATTATAATAGTCTGTAGTTGGTTTATAATAGTTTATAGTTGGTATTATAATAGTCTATAGTTGGTATCACCAAAGATACAAATAATAGGTTATTTGTATATTTGGTTTTCAAACGATACAAATAACATGTTATTTGTAACCCTTCCCCAATATAATATACAAATAAGCTTAAAAATAAAATATAAATAAGACTTTTTTTTACTAGTGTATAATCCCAATCAAAGATATTTGTATACTCAAATGTATGTATTGATAATCACAATTTATTTTTTTACCTTCCTTCAAAAAATAGACGTTGTTGTCTTCTTCAACATCATTGTTTTCTTAATCATAATATCTCATGTTTTCTTCCTTTGATGAATCTAAAAAAAAAAGAAAGATAGGACATTCATATTTACAATCGGGTTTTGACGATGAAATTCTTAAAAGTACATACCTTACATGGCAATTTCTTTGTTTTGCACCTGGCAAATGTTCACATAATTACAGTCGAATTTACGCATTAAATCTTCCATTGTGAGCAAACATGGATGGTGAAGTTGAAGTTCGTAAAAGGGAGATGAAAAACTGATTTCTTCATTATCGAGGAATAGGTATACGTGCGTGGGAAAGAGAAAGTTAGGAAGTTAACTATAGAACCTTTCACCATCCTATCACGCTTGCTCTTGTTTAAAATTTCAAAAACAACTTTATTTATTTATTAATTTATTTTATTTTTTTATACTAAAAATGTTATGGGCTGAGCTTTTGAGAGTCGTCTCTGAAGAGGCGGTCTCTCAAAAGAGGAGTTGTTACTTTAATTCTAATAAAGTACTAGTTATTTTCTCTTGTTCAGGTACACCGGTAAAACGTAACACTCTCCACTCTATTTTTGTTTGGTTTACCCTCTCTATCTCTTTGAGTTTGCACCTTAAAGCTAAACTAGTGTAGAAACCCCTTCAGTGCACGATTTTTTTAACATCAGTATATATAAATATATGATATCAAAAAATAAAGCTAGAGATATTGTGCAGTAAAAACACTCAATTTTAACAGTTATATATGTACAAATTAACTTTGTAATTTTAGAAATGTCAACAATATATGATGCAATATTTATATTTTCTAATTTACTCAATTTAACTATAATTAAATGTTAGTATATATAAATATATGATATCAAAAAATAAAGCTAGAGACATTGTCATTTTTCTTTAGCAAATAAACATATTCTATTTGGTAAACTATCTTTAGTTGTAATACTTGAAATTTTCGAAGTATTTTAGTACTATCTCCTATTTTACCTTTTAGTCCTATTTATTTTTTTTACTATTCAGTTGTCAGTTTTAATTTATATTTTATTCTTAATTTATAAGTTAAACATAGTCATGTCATGTGAAATTTTTTTGATTCGTATCAATACATGGAATATTAATATCAAGTTTTTATAATTTTTGATTACGAACAATTAGAGATATTAAGAGTTAAAATATTATCTTAGCAAATGTGAAAAACTAAATGAGACTAATGATTTGAATATGAGGTAGTATAATGTATATATGTGGACTTTAGTCTAATAAAATAAAATAAACTTTACCTTATTTAGTTGGAAAATTTGATTCTAAATGTGTGAACCTTGCTTGATTTGCTTCTAAAAGTTTGAACTTTCGTTTATTTTCTAAAGGCTCGAACTTTGGGGGTCATCCGCTTTTAAAGGTCAGCCGATTTTGGTAACCTGGAATATCAGGTTACCATCTTCTTCCTTAAACATCTCCATTAATGGCTTCTTCAACCTCTTGATCAATGGCTTCTTCAACCTCACTACAAAAATCCCCAATTCAATTCCAATTTAATCAATTCTACTCCAATTATACTCATGACTTCTTTCTAAACCTCAACTTGATTTTTTTGAATCCCCAAATTTTACTCCCATTTAAAACAATTCTTCCCTACAAAAATCTAATCAAATCCATTTCATAGAAGTCAACATCCTTCTAAAAATTACTTCTTTTTTAAAATCCCTAATTTTCAAAAGTTAGGTTTTTGAATTATCATCTAAGACGTTTCATGTTGATTTGAATTAACCTCAACATCAATGTCTAAAGTGAATTAACCCAGAAAAACAATGGTGAAGGATTACAATTTTAAAATACTAATTAATGTTAAACAAGATTAAAATGAGATTAGCAAAACACAAATAAAACCTAATGTAAAACTAAAGAAAACCCAAAATAGTCTTCTATATGGGTTCACCAGGCCATTTTTTATTAATCGAAACCCATCTGAGGAAATCAAGATGAGTCCAGGGTTCACCAAGCCATTTTCGACATGCATTTGTTGTTCATCATCAAGCAAATTGATGATGTTGGGTTTATCATTTAATGTTCATCATCAATAAGGAGAGAGAAAGTTCTAAATCCTTTGAATTTGATGATGTTTTTGCAGAAAAAATGGAAGGAGAGATGATGTGATACCCCAGATGTAGCTTGAAAACGAATTGATAGACTACTCATATCAACAAGTTAAGATGCATTCTTCTTTTCATGGGAGCTCATTTGCTAACAACTCCACAGTTAAGTGTGCTTGGTGCGGAGCAATCTTAGGATGGGTGACTGAAACAGTTATAAAAACGTCGTCGCTAAAAATTATTATTTTAATAAGTAAATGAGTTTGTCTTTTTAAAAGTAAAATTTTACTACGAATTTTAGATATTAGTTTTATTATTTTTGGGAATAAAATAAATTATACGACGAAAAATATGGGTATTTTATACACCTCATACTTTGATGAGTATGAATAGGAAGCCAAATCAATTTTTTTACTTGCCACATATACCTGCGAGTTTATGACTCATTCTTCTATTTTCATGATTCACATAAGCTAAGCCCCTTTCCCTAAGTTATATCTGTGATAGTAATACTACTCTTTCTTTCATACATTATCATTCCTTCTTCATGCCATCTTCAAGAAACACAAATATAAGATCAATTTCTACCTTTATTTCATTACAAAGTGAAACGAAAATCTGAAATTTTACTAACCTTCATCTTCTCAAAGTATTGGTGTAAGTGTATGTAAGTAATTGAAAAACCCTAATTTTAATTTCAGAAAATTTACACTCAAATTTGTGAAGCTAGAATCTAAATTAAGTATTTTGATGATTGTAGTTTTTGTAGAAGAAGGAGGACCCATCTAACTATCACCATCTCCATCTCTTTTTGGGCTTAGAAGTAAGTCTTTTCTATGTGTTCTTGAGTTTACTTGCAAGTTTCTTTAATGGTCAATAGGACCTTAAATTAAATTTTAAATTGTTGTGTGCTAGGTTTTTAGGAGGTCTTTTGATGGAATAATTGTAGTATCAAGAAGGTGACATTTTGTGGTAGCCATTGAAAGATTTCTAGCTAGAGTGGATCTTGACTTTTGATTTCTGAAATTGTGGGTGGATTAATCTTGCTCAATGGTAACTCACAAACTAATCTATTTAAACATAATTGAATGTTTGAGAGTAATTTTAGGTATTAAATTGTTGTTGATTCATGCTCAAAGTTGAAATAAAAGTGCTGATTATTAAGCAAATTTCTGTCCAGTTATGTTTGACTATTTTTGGGATAAATAGAGTTGTTTTTTGATTCTGGTGTCTTCATGAGATTTGTAGAGCTTCGAGTCGCGGTCGCATAGACACTTGAATCGCCTATATACGAGTTCGTATGAGAGAGTTACGTTCAAAATAGTGAAATGGTAATAGGCTGTCACGAAAATCAATCATCAGTTTTCTGTTTTGCCATTTTCGGGGTAGCTCTTATTGTTTCTGGGTTTTAGAGTCTGCATAAGAGTTGTAGATCTCTGAGTCAGGATCGCGTAGACATTTGAATCGCCTCTAAAAGAGTTTGTATGAGGAAGCTATGACCAAATTACTTACAGGTGTCCTAATATGGTACTAAAATGGAATTTATAAAGTGGGATTAGAAACTATGAAATAAATTGGATGTCTAAGGTTAATTATTGGGATTTAATAATTGTGTAAAAGTAATTAAACTCCATCGATAGTAAATCAAGTTATTACATGTTGATGATTGATGATGAATTGATTGGTATTTTAAATGATGATTGTTGATTTCAAAGAAAATTTAATTGAATTGTTTTAATTTATAATAAAATGTTCGACATTGAAAAATGTACGTTTTTGGGAATTGGCAACGGATATTTATTTATCCGGATTATTGTGAAATCCTATAGTTTGATAATAGGTAATGCTTTTCGGATCGGCCTCGAGCCCCCGATCCCGTTTCGTTCTTGCAAGAACCGTATTTCGGTGATGACGATCACTCGTATTCTCAGGATTTAGATCAAGCCTACTTCCTGACGGTCCATATATTCCCACGTTTTAATGTGCTGTTATATTATTGTTTTAATGAGTTTTGAATAAACACGTTTAGTATACAAAGTTTTGTTTGTTTCACAAATGAAATCATATTGTTTCAATTGCCGTATTATTTCGCTATTTACTTGTTAAGTAATAGTCGTATTTTGTTTTTCGCTATTAACTTGCAAAGTTATAGCCGTGTTTTGATTCACTATGAACCAAACATTCTTAGTCGTATTTATGTCGATACCAAACGATCTTTTAAAAGAGTTTGAGTTTTAATAAATTAATGTTTCATAAGGAGATACCAAATAAGCACAAGATTAATTTGGAGATGTTTGTTGATGACTCGTATATAAATGTACTAGTTTGTTGGATTACTCAACAATTCAATTGTTGACAGTCTTTGATGGGGCCTATCCCTTACGGGGGATAGATCCACTTTCAGGTTGCCAATTTTAGTGCGGATGGTTGTGCTGCTCCTTTATGTGTTATGTGCTGCGAAAGCGAGGACATCGTTTTGGAAAGTAAACTTATAATGATATTTTGACAAATCTTGTGTTGTAAAATTTAAAAGAATTCACATATTTTGTAATGTATAACTTAGCCTATAAATGGTCTGTAATTAATTGTATCGCAGTTATGTAAATTTTTTTTTTTACTCTGATATTGGTTTGCTGTGGCTATCGAGCCACAGATCAGATTCAGCCCAGGTTTCTATAAGTCTTCCGCTATGCTTTGTAGATAGTAATATTATACTATTTACGTTGGTTTGGGCTGTTTCAGTGACCACCTGGGAAGTTTTCCTGTGCGCGCATGAGTAAGACCAAAATGCGCTGGAAAGACTTGTGTTGGTTTGTGGGGTCAGTCTATAGTCTCCATGAGTAGTCACCAGCGGTTCGAGGGGCCGGAGTGTTACATATATTAGAGCAACCCTGCGACCATGGCTGATTGTGTGTTCAGTGCACCTAGCGGGGGAAAAGATCCTGAAATGACGGTCTAACAAAGATGTTGTATTCCTAAGTGGGGGTGAGTGTGATACCCCCATATTTAGCTTGAAAATGGATTGATAGACTATTCATATTAACAAGGTGCATCTTCTTTTCATGGGAGCCCATTTTCTAAGAACTCTACAGTTAAGTGTTGGTCTATGGGGTCAGTCTACAGTCTCCATAAGTAGTCACCGGCGGTCCGAGGGGCCGGGGTGTTACAAAAGAAGAGTAAAAATGTTGGGTTTATATATATTTTTTTTGATTATAAAAGGAAGAAACTGATGAAGATGATGAAATGGTGGAAGAAGGTGAAGATGAAGAAGTAAAGTAGATGATGATGAAGATGACCTTTCCATCCGGTTACAGGTCATTCGCATCTTTAGATGCAGATGACCCCCAAAGTTCGAACCTTTAAAAAATAAACGAAAGTTCAAACCTTTAGAAGCAAATCAGACAAAGTTCACACCTTTAGAATCAAATTTTCCTATTAGTTTAATAATTTAATAAATTAATATGGCAAATCATTGAGAGGATGCCACATGGATTTTCCAGTTCTTTTAGTTAGTAGTATGATCAATTAATATGATTATTCCTTGTGGCAAATCATTAAGAGGATGCCATAAGTGCAAAAATCAATTAATATGATCAATTAATATGATTAATCTCAATAGTCAGGCAGTCGCAACTAAGCCAACAAAATATTTTTCTTAAAAAAATTTCTCTAGTAAAACGGGTCGGCTGGTACCCGATACTATTTAATTTGCGCCCCATCCAATTAAGGTGGGTTGGGTACCTGACCCACAACATATATATCCTTTTTTGAAAATAGCCATTTAAGATGCGGGTTGACGAGTTGGCAAGTAGAGTATTTTTAAACAACTCTAATAGTTTCCATAGCTGTAATGTAGTAAGTATTTCAGAACTAATGAAGTATTATCGAACAAACAAACAAAACTCAATTCACTTTTATAAGAATTTTAATTTTGTAATAGACTTAGATAATGCCCGTGCGATGCACGACTTTATTAAAATTTATGACATATTTGTATAAACAAAAAAAAAAAATTTACGGCTTTATGTTTTAACCATCTCAAAATATCATTACTTATTTAATAAAAAACATTATATAGATTTATAAAATACTTGAAAAAAGTAAAATAAAATATACTTTTATGACTTTCTAATACATTAAATGATGTGACCTAAAAAATAAAAATCAATCAACCAATTAATATAGATAATATTATAGTCATATTTAGTAAGTAGTAAAGTCAAAGATATTAACAATAGTCATTATAACATTTGACATTATCATTAAATTTTAGAGGAAATTTTTTTTATTGAGTGAGGGACACGTAAGCGATTTTGAAAAGTGATGACATCAAATGTTTTGTTTTAGTAATAAAAAAATAAAATATAGGGAATTCTACATGGTAAGCACTAGGTATAGAGAAATGCTATTGGTACTTAATCTTATTTTTCTTTCTACATGGTAATCACCAACTATTTCAAAACTAACTGCCGTAACTATATAAGCCAAAAAACGTTTGAATAGTCGTTAACTTGTGAAATTACAATATTGCCCTTGTTTAATTCTTCTTCATCATCATCTTCCTTTGCATCTATACTCATCTTCTTCCTTTGCATCTATACTCATCTTCTTCCTTTGCATCCATACCCGTGTAACCAATAAATCTAACTCATCAAACATGAATAATTGAACAAATATTGTTAGTATGAACGCTTGTAATAGCAACCAAATTCAATAGCAAAATCCTCTCACTCAAAACATTTGGAATCAAAATCAACAACAATGGCAGATATATACATTAATAATGAAGATGAAATCTATGTTTACCCATTTAAAGCGAACATTATTGAAAAAGGGGATACACAGAGAACCAAGTTGAGAATTTCCAAGTTGAATAGCTAATTGATTTTATGAATTTTTTGTAGGGTTAAGTACAGGAGCGGATCCAAAAAGTAAAATAAGTGATGTTGATAATTTTTTCGAAAAATTACATTTAGAAGTATATGGTACTAACAAGCTGAAATTTAAACCAATGTACTAGGTGGAAGAGTATATCAACAATCAATTATAAATCATAGCGTATGAGGAAGGATCGAGCACGTCAAACCACATACTATTACGATATTATCAAAAGAGATAATGAGATGCGGTCAGTGAGAAAAATATCACTCTCCACGAGACAAATTTATTGAAAAGTATTAGAATGAAAAAATAGGACTAATATACATACTCTTCTGCTTAATCATTTAGCCCCATTTATTTTTAACACTTTGATTAAGCGTATGAATCAATATAGTAGAATATTTAGATTTAAGAGACATAATACAAATTGTAAAAGTGATTATAAAGTCATATTTAAATATAAAAATGTGATAAATTTATTGAAAAGTATTAAAATAGGGTAAATTAAATAACAATGAGGAGTAGAATTTTCAAAAGAAAAGTTTTAAAATAGAAAATAGAAATATAGAAACACAAAAGACATTTTTAATTTCCAAAACTCAAAAGAAAGATATTAAAGCATTAATCTTAATTTAATTCCAATATAAATTAAAGTTCACAACTATCTTTAATATACGTTTTGCACTCCCAAGATAACCCTTGCTTTTTCCCCATATGACCATATCTGCTATGTATTCCCATAAAAAAAAAAAAGAAAAAATGCGTTCAACTAAGGCCTCGAACCCAGGATATAAACACGGGAGGATTACAAGTTCTACCAGCTGATCTATCATCAACATCCAATATTTTTTGATATTGTTTTCTATTTAACGGATGTCAACTGACATTATTGACACTACATTGGATCCGCCTCTGGTCAAGTAAATAGCAAATTCCTAGTGGATGCAATGTGAACTTTGATGATAAATCTCCTAATTTACCTCATTTCATTAGGTGATGATTTGATGGTTTCCAATTTAATCATCTAATTTGTTTGGGCATTTTAAAGGATTTTGGTAATAACTGATTCAAATAGGCTTATACAATTAATTTATCCCCAATTTACAGTTAGAAAATACCAATTCTTTAAATCGCCTCCTACAAACAACTTATATCTTATCTTAGTACCCACTAATCCGAACAATACACACTAAAATACTCATTAGAATTCTCAAATTTCATAATCGATCAAATATCACTCGAGTGCTAGATTCTTTAGTATATATTAAATTTTAATTAAAATTTAATTTCTTTGACTATCGACAAAAATATACTTCTAATAGATTGAATATCAACCAAATACTCATGGATGCAAAGAAAGATGGGTATGGATGCAAAGGAAGGAGATGGGTTGAATGCAAAGGAAGAAGATAATGATGAAGAATTAAACAAGGGTAATATTGTAATTTCACAAGTTAACGATCCATTCAAACGTTTTTGGGTTATATAGTTACGACAGTTAGTTTTCAAATAGTTGTGCTTACCATGTAGAAAGAAAAATAAGATTAGGTACCACTGACATTTCTCATACCTAGTGCTTACCATGTAGAATTTTTCTAAAATATACTTATAAATTATGACTTTCTAATGGCCCAAAAAATAAAAATCAATCAATATAGTTAATATTAAGTCATTATAACAATAACATCATGGTTTTATTGAAATTTTTTATTAAAAGAGTGATTATATTAGTAGTGTTTTTAGCGGTGCATTTGAATGTGGGAAGCTAGATAAAGAGGCGGCTTTCCTCTACAACTCTTCTTCATTAACTTCAACGAGAAATCAAAATAAAGAACAATCGGTTCATGTACAACTCACAAAAACCCTAAAGTTGATCGAATTTCGAAAATGGAGATGGAGCAGAGGGCAGCATGTCCAGAGAACGACGCACTGGTAGAATACATGCGAAAATGGTGGACAGAAATGTCCAAAAATAATCCCAGAACTTATACCCACAACACTGAGAAGACCATTCAGAAAGCTCTCAACAATATATATATATATATATATATATATATATATATATATATATATATATATATATATTTGATTTCTCTATTTTTGTTTCATCTTCGGCCTGGTAATAGTTTCATAGTAGGAATCTTGGTACGGAAAGGAAGCGATTAGTAAGCCAAAAAAATTGAGTTGAATAGTATGAATATTGTGGATGTACTAATAAACTTGACATTTATGCAAGTGCTAAGATGCAATGCAATAAAATTAACAAACAAGAACACCAAATTAAACAAGGTTCACCAATGTGGCTACATACGAAGGTATTACATATATGAGATACTCCCACTAGCTAGTGCTTGTATTAGTGCGTTCAAAGGATATGTGGAGCTACTAGTTTAATCAAGATACATATGAAGGTATTACAAATAGAGATACTAATGGAGCGAGAAAGAAAGTAGAGGAAGAAAGATCAAATACGAGCATGAAGATTAGAGAGAGAATGTGAAGCACAAGCATGAGCTTGGCTTAACTTACAAAACATACAAATGCCTAAAGATGTAGACAAAAGATTGTGGAGTAGACTTCCAAAGCATTCTTGAACTATGTGTACCACATCACAGAGCCAAGATCATCTTTACACCTTCCTTATTTGACAACAACTCTACTAGAGTCTTGGATACCCTTATGAAGATCAACATCTCCATGCTTCATCAAATAGGTTTTTGCCGATGAAACCATTTTTAACACTTGACTCTATATCACATGTTCAAGAAAACCAATCGTGACTTGATCTAAATAGTACTCTGTTATAGAAGCATGGGAATTTTCTCATGGACAAATTTTCATAAAAATGAGCCTAAAACATTTGATTCAAGTCACATTTTGTAACATATAGGGCTGCACATTTTTTTTGATTTGGTTGTGTTATGGTTTATTGGTTGTGGTGAAGTATACACAACACCATTGTATTTCTAGAATTTGGTGTATGCATGCTTAGTGCCTTGCATTGATTGAAATGTTCTAAAAGGTGGTGGACTTTCGAGTTCTTAAGAGTGTGGCATCGAATGTAAAGAATTGTTTATGCAAGTCAGCTCGAAAGGGCTAGGGTTTAATTAGATTAGCGTGGGTAGGAAATTTTAGTTCTCTCTATATGATAGAATTTGAAAATTGGGTCTGAAATGTTCTTGGCTATGACTAATGAATGGTTAATTTCTTGTATCTAACATTTTAGGGTTCAAACTTAATGATATTGGTGTAATGAATCTTGTTGAAATGTTGTAATAGTTTGGCATAAGAAGAGTTGTGCAAATCATGTGAAAATTTAAGAAATTAGGGTGGATTGTAAGATCCTAAATGCCTCTTATTATATTGAAGAGTTTGTGTAATTAGGTTCGAAATGCTCAAAATGGTTCGGATAAGGGCTCAAAATGGGAGATCGACCCGTTGAACACCCCTAGTTACAATCCAAATCAAACCAAACCAATTTAATTCGGTTAAAACTTTTTCCAGTCCTATACAAACCAAATTTACAACTTAAAAACAAATCTAAATTGCAAATCAAAAAAGAAAAAGAAAATAATAAATCAAAAAAATTAAAAGTTACAATAGCAAAAGTTAGGATGAAATAATAAACCAATAAGATATATGCTAAGAAAAAGAAAGCATCTTCAGTAAGAAGCTTAAGGCACTAATATTTGGAGTTCTTTCTTGCTTGGGAATTGGGACTAAATCATGTTACTACTATCAAATTGAAAACAACACACTTATTAATCCAATATAATATCTAAACTATCATATTATAATTACCCACAACAAAAAGTTGAAAACGAAATTCTTGTTAGGTTGTCTATTTTGACATATTCAATATGTGAGCATTCAATGTTTTACATCTTCATCTTAATAAATGAAATAACATTTAAGAATAAGCAATAAAATAAATACACAAGAAGATCTAACAATAAGGAAATAAGATATAATGACAAATCTTATTAGGTCTAATGAAATAAGATCTAACAATATGCAATAAAATTAGTAAACAGATGAGAAAATATTCAAAAATAGTGGTCAAATGAGATAGAAAAATAGATTTAAAATTAATAGATGTACGCAATAAAAAAGAGATAAAAATAGAAAAGAGAAGAAAATACCTCTTATAATCAAAGAAAAACAGAAATAACAATTGAAGATGAAGATTGAAGCGCAACTATACTAGATGGAGAAAGGTGATAGAAATAAAATCAATAACTGTACCAAAAAAAAGATAAATAATTAAAGAGGAGAAAATACATGTAATAATTAAAGAATAAGAACAGAATAAATTGAAGATGTAGATTGAAGCGCAGCTATACGACATTGTCGCACAAAGAAAATAAAAAAGGATAGAAGGTGAAGTGAGTTTGAACTATAAAACTCTATTGAAAGCTTATTTACTTATTTGATTTGGGCGGATATTACTAACTTTATTTTAGGCGGATGTTATTGACATTGGGCTGAAATGTATTTATTTAAGATAAATTTTGGACTTTTAAAATTTGCCAATATAAATAGTATTATTTGAAATTTATTTTTTTTATTAATTTTGTAATATGGGTAAGAGACGGGTGGGTATGGGACAAGACTGGTGGATGTGAGGCAGAGCGAGTGGATATGGGGCAGTGTAGATCTCATACCCACCACCTACCCACAACCCATGGTGGGTATAACTTTTCATACCCATACTCACACACTAACCATCAAACTCATACCAATACACACCCCAACATGGGCGGATACGTTGTGAAATCCACGAAATTGTACCCTTCTGCTATCCCAAGGAATGATATGAACCTTGGAAGAGTAGGGTTTCGGACCAAATGAGATTTAATGAAAAAGTATAGGCTGTGATGTGATGTAATGTTACAGTTAGGCCCACATTTTAGAGACTTCAACTAACTTTCTCTTTAACTAACCAAAACCCTACTTTTCCACCCATATGACCCCAACAGTTTAGAAATTTCCAGTCAAAGAAACTTTTGACTTCATCTTCCCCTTAGCTATTGCCAACTTTTAAATCATAAGAAATGGCGTTAACCATTCTTAATTCATTATATCTTATGCTTCTAACAAATGTTTTCTTCTTCCCCAAAAACAATCTAGAAACCTTCATCACAATCGTGGGTTGAGCTCTACAAATTCTTTTCCTCTATCCATCTATTTTCCAGAAAATTCTCCCACTTGCTAACCTCTTTCTTTCTTGTTTTCATCTCCATCTTCCATTTCCTTTGCGTGATGTTGTTGCTGTCTTCTCTGACATCCTCATCAACAAACTCACTTGTACACCAGTCATAGACATCGGTTATTAGTCCTCCATGTTTCTTCTTCAGTTTTGGGTTGACATCGTTACCACAGATCCCTCCAACACCAAGTTTCCTTGCCTCACCTACAACAAAGGAGGCTATCAACATTTACTTTTTCACCATCCATCATCAATTTTACTGAACACTTTCATCACTCTGTAACAACAATTATCAGCTTTCTTTGACTTTCTGTCTTTCCTCTTCCTTTTCTTTCTCTCCTTCTTATTTCTCCACTTTTTCCGAGTAGTGGGATTTTCAAGGTTTTGGAATTTTCGTGGTCCCCAACCACCACTGCCATAACCACCATGGTAATCACCATCTCCCCTCAATAATTTCCTTCTCACTTCTTTTCTTTCATAGCAGTTTCAAGACATAATGTGTGTGAGTTTTGTGTTTGGGTGGAAACCTTTGTAGTTGATGATTCTGGGTGGGTATTGAAAATTCTTTGGATAATTTTCTTTTATGATTTTGGTTCTGGTAAGTGAAATTTTTAGGTTGTGGGTTGAGTTGATTTGAGACTGGTTTGAGTGGTTATCCATTTGGGTTGAGAGGTCAAGTTTGTTTGGGTTTTTAGTTTGTTGAATGAACTTGTTTGGGTGTTGAGACTTGAGAGATAGGTTCTTGGATGGTTCGATTTTTAGTTTGGGGTAATGATGGGTTGTTGAGGTAGAAGGATATGGGCTGCACCATGGCCAATAACTCATCTTCTTCCTACACTAAAGACGAGAAGAAAATCTGCATGCCCTATTTCCGTACATTTATGCCTAGAATACCTGTTTTTGCAAAAATCTTCCTCTCACCATTCACATAAACCTTTTCTCCATTTCTCATAAATTTTTGAACAAATTGGGACTTAAGCGAGCGAAGAATCTTGTTTTTTGAATGGAGGAACACTGCTGCCATGTTTCTCAAGAAAAATCAACTACAAAACCTATTCTTGAGTGTCTGTGAGGTTGTTGGAACGAATGACTGTGATGCCAGTTGTTAATTAGTGGTGTTATGGCCTAAAGTGGCCATGAAATCGATCAAATATGAAAGTACAGAAAAAGGGATAGTATAGGGTAAGCAAATTGATGACAGTGTGAGAAAATGTATAAGCTTTTGAGAGGCTTGTTCTCCAAAAGAGTATAAACTCTATACAATGATTCTATACCCTTTTTCTCCCACACTCCCTTCTTATTTATAGGCTAACTATAACAACATTCTAACGAACTCTAACAACATCCTAGTATTATGCTAATATTCTCTTTCTATATCATTACGCTTCTCTAATGATTACAATGGTCTTTTCCACTTATGTAAGGTAATGCCAGTCATAACATAGTCATTCGAAATTAAATGTTCTACTCCTCGAAAAGAGAATTAAAAAATGTATACATTCTTGTTTAATTCGTCTTATTGTAAATTTTATCAATATCAACTTTTTTATAATTTTATTCAAGCACAATTAGAGTTATTTTAAATTGAAAAACGTGCATTAGCAAATGTGCCAAAACCAAATAGGACAAGTATAGAGAATATGAGGGTGTATTTTTCTTTTTGAATTACAAAAAAAGTTAAAGAACGAATTAAAAAAATAACTCACTCCACTTTATTTACCACCGCACAGACTTCCAATAAAAACAATATTTAAAAAGTAACAAGAAGCGGACAACTTGTTTCCAATATTAAATTACTAGGAGTATTTTAGTTGAAACTAGTTACACGCATGATAGGGTAAGTACTTAACTATGTCAACAATAAAACACTTTTAAAAGTAGTGCAAATTTCAAGGTGGATTTCATGAAAACGCTGGGCATACAAAACAAGCGACATAAATTTTTTTTTCCTTAGAAAAACAAAAAAATTCAAGCTATTATCATGAAGAAGAAATAAAAAAGAAGCGAGAAAAAAAAAGATGAAGAAATAAGAAAATTGAAGTATTAAAAAGAAGAAAGACATAAAGTCATACTTGGATATGGAAGAATGAGAACAAAGAAGATGAAGGGTTTTCCTTCTGCTCATCTTTGCTCGTGCTTTCTTAATATTTTTCTTTGAAAAAGCTAGGGCTAATGATATTTGAGCTCACCTTTGTTCTTTAAATCTCTACTTTGATCGCAAACAGAAAAACACATAAGGCGCATAAGGCACTTAAGGCATAAGGCGCATGAGGCGTAAAAAAAGCGTGCCTCTAAAGATCCGCGTGTATCGCACTGCACCTAGACTCGTGGAGGCGTTTTCGTGGTTGCCTCTTAGTGCCTTTCGCGTAGGTGCGCGTCAATTGTGTTATCAAACTAGAACTTGGACTATTGCGTACCACTTACATGCAATTAAGGTGTGTTTAGAAAAACTTGACACGATGAACCGAAGACCTGATCTCTTGATGACGAGTCAAACTGGGAGAAAACCTTGAAGGTGCAGGACCCACATATTTATTAGGCGATGAGTCATGGGCTATTTGGTAAAAGAGGCGAATACATGATAGTGTTATATTGTTGCTTCTTCCAAATTCTATTTATGAAGATGTGGATTAATTTTGATTTTGTATTTCAAAAGAAAATGAGAAAGTGAAAAAGTAATGTATGCAACCAACAAAGATTTATTATTGCTCAAATGATTGAAGAGGTGTTTTTAAAAATATTCACGCTTGGTTTTCTTAAATTGATTAGTTTATAGGTATGGAGCATGGTTATCAGAATCTCGATCCTGATCAACGATTCTACGATCCTACGATCTAAAATTTGGCGATCGATCCGGATCGTAGGTAGGATCTTAATGTTGGTAGAATCGTACGATCCTGCATAGCTCCAAAATTTAAGTGGTAGGATCATAACACGATTCTACGATCCTATGATTTTACGATCCGATCCTACAAGGGTAATTTAAATCGTACAAAAATTTCATATTATCTAGATTTTACTTATGTATATATATGAATATATCTAAACAATTATATCAATATGACTAAAATTCAAGTTTTTCTTGATTCGCATTTTAAATATGATTATTAAAGATATTCTTCTACAAAACTTAATAGTTGAAGTCAAATAAGTGTTGATTTAAACCTTAAAACTTAAAAAAAGAACAAATACAATTGAAAATGAGTTATCTAAAGCATATTAATGCATATTTGTAGGATCACACGATCCTACGATCCGATTCTATCGATTTCGATCCTACCCCTTCAACGATCCTACGTAGAATCCCGATCCTAACAACCTTGGTATGGAGAGACAACAAATGATGGTGCAGAGGTGGAAATTAGAGGTAGAGTGTTATGGTTTCTCTTCTTTCTTTTCATCCCCGACCTCTTTATCATCTTGTTGCAACTTCTAATATTGGTGGTGTGATAGTTGCAAATGGTGCGATAGTCACACTTGGATTTACCGAATTTTTGTGTAATTTGTATGATTAGTGCCTTGTGTTGATCGAAGTGTCCAAAAACTTGTTGCAGTTGTGAGTATATAACATTGGCGTAGAGTGTATTGTAGTGTTTGTGTAAGTTAACTCGAAAGTGTAAGGTATTGAAGAGATTAAGGTGGGTTGGAGGTTTTAAATGTCAGTGTGTGGTGTTTAAAAGTTTGAAACTTGGGTTTGAAATGCTCATTAAGTTATGGATAATGAATGGTTTTCCTTGGTATATTTAACAGTGGCCTATAGTGTAAAAAAGAGTTGTTGAACTTGAAATCTGAATGATGAAGAGATTAGCGTGAGTTTGAGATCTTAAATCCCTTTTATGATATTGAAGGGTTTGTCTAATTGGGTTCAAAATGCTTCTCGGCTATGGTTGATGAACAATTTACATATAATTGTGGCATATAGTGCAAGAGTTTGTGCAAGTTGTGCTTAATATTGTAAGATGCTCAAGAAATTAGGTTTGTTGCTACTTTATAATGTTGAAGAGTTTGTTTAATTGGACACAAAATACTTGTTGGCTATGTTGATTACCTTATTTAGCTATATGTTGATAATGTTAAAATTTCTCCTATGTTGGGAGTAAAGTCCTAACTTTGAATCTTTAATTTATTATTATTAGCTTATTCAGAGATTTGAATCCCATTTCTAAAGTTTTCATTTGATAATGGCATATGGTTTATATAATTCGTTTTATGCCTTTTAGAGGTTGTTGAACTGGTAGATTAAAGAGGACTTGGATAGCATGAGTGAAGAATGACATCAAAAAATGAAAATAATCAGATTATATGAGAATAGTTAAGAATTCGTGGAGGATGAAAATGTATGTCGATGAGTAGATATCACTAAAGTTGATTTTGTTAGTTTTTGACTAATATTAGATATAGTTGAATAGTGTATAATCTTTATTGGCCACAATTTTCTATGTTTATTTGTTTTGGTTCATGTAGTGGACACGCTAGCGTTTGATTAAGGATTTTGCATTGTTTCATTGTTGTATCATTTACATCTTCTGTGTCATTAGGAAGAAATTTGCTTTTTGTTGTAATGACTAAGCTTAAATGCTTAATTAAGGGTGGCACCATCTTTGAATTGCACGTTTAGCATATCTTTTAGTATAAACTAGTGTTTTTAGTGCATCTTGGTGCAGTAGTAATTAAAGTGCCCTTATGAGGATTGACACGAAATCTCAGTAATATCCATGTGAAAGTTATCACTTTACTTCATTTGATTTTTTTCCCTTTGTTACCTTTTTGATAACTTGGTTAAATTTTTGATAGGGGTATTGGAAAATGGTTTGTGACAAATATGCGGGAATTTTTCAACAATAACTCTTGTGCTTCTCAAGATGATGATTTGGAAAAAGAAGGTATTGGTGTATCTATGACAGCTTTGTGTTAGGATTTGAGTAACATCAAGTGTAATGTTTTATATTTTTTTGTTTAAAAGACTTGATGATCTCAAATTCCCATTTTTCTAGCAACTAAAATCAATTGAACATAAATGGTATCAATAACGTTACATGACTCTACAACATTTATATTTATGAAGAGCTATTGATTTAGGTAAGAAGGCTCGAGGATCGAAGAGCTATCTCCCACAGAAAAATTCTGTTGCCTATGCATTGTTGATTTCCTTATATAGGTGCGGATAAACTTTTGGTTCTTACAAATTTATATTTTGCCTAAATGGTACCTTGTTGGTTATGTGCCCAACTCTACCCCCTTCCCCCCTTTCCCCTTTTTTTTCAAGATTCTTGCCAAAAACTATCATTTTATAGCAAGGTTTAAGCTAGTAATTATATTCGCATTCATTTGATTTAGTTTTTATTCTACTCGAGAAGAAAAAGAAAGAAGTGGAATAAGTTAATCCTTGTTGAAATGTAAACAAGGCTTTTATATCTTGTTTTCATCATCAGGGGGACTACCAACGGAATCGAATTTATGCATAAGCAGGAACTGATTGATGCAGCTGAAGCAAGTGGTCTTGCTCGAGTTCCAATAGTGTATGATAACCTGACTAACCCTATTTATGCTTTTTTTTTTCTAAACTATTGGTACACCATTACTTTGATAGTCTTTGTTGACATATGGTGCTCTTGAATAAAATTAATTCAATGTGTTTGGAACGTGTTGTCTTCCACTCTCGAATAAAACTAATTCAAATGACAAAAAGACATTTGTTGTTATTGTATATTTGTTTTGTACTTAGGCCAGAAAAGGGCAAAGGCAAACCAGGGGCATTTGGGAGTTCCCCCAAGGAATGGTACAGTGGATGGAGTGCAATGGGTAAATTGATTGACAAAGGTCTCGTTTATAAGACAAGTTGTCCTGCAAAGTATGGCTCCTACTCTTTTCTTCATAGAAAGTCATGTGGAATATGTTTTCTGGAAATGTATTTGTTCTAACGTATAGGCTATGTTTTTGTTTTAAAAAACTATGATTAAAATTTTGCAAGCCTTATTTTACGGTCTTATTTAGTTATGCTTTATCAAGCTCATAAGCCTAGTAGTAGCTTCTTTCAAAAATTGTTGGCTATACATGATTTTTTTTTTCCAGATTATTTCTAATAGTTGTATACTTGTTTTTTACAAATCAGCTGATCATGGGGACGAGGTATTACATGTTATTACAAGTCATAAGTATTATATATCCTCATCGATCCTTTTGCAGCATCCGCTTGCAAAATATACAATTGTATTTTTACTGAAAACAACTTAGAGTTGATTTGTATTTTGATACAATCAAAATTTAGTACCCCAATGCCAAAGTGGCTCCCACCTAGGCGACTATCGAGGCAAGGTTTGGTCTGGGATGTGGGGAAAATGTACACAATATTACCATATGATGATTAAGAGTTTATTTATGATTGACCCTTGAAAGCAGATATCATCTGCAACTTCACATAAGAGGTGCACATGATTTAAGTCAAGAGTCAACTTGTTCCGTGATGTCACAGACATCTATTAGGATTGGGGTAGGAATAGCATAAGTATTGAATGATTTGACATAACTTATTTATGAAGTGGTGGGACTTTAGAGGGGTTTTTATCTTCTTTTAGGTCTTCAGTTTTCTATGTCCAATGATTTATTTGTGCATAATAATGAACAAATGATATATTCTTAAAAAGATTAATGAGGGGCCTTGATGAATGGCGGAATAAGAGGTGTTATTGAGATTCACTTCAAGAAGTTTTATGGGCATTGATGGGTAGTTGGTAGGTTCTATGCAAACGTTTAATGTGCTAAAATAGGTTCCTAATCATGAGCAGCGAAGCGTGTAACACAAAACGTTGCATCATACCGTGTGTCATATCGTTTGTACGTAAACGGAACGAAAAACTAATGGTTTAGAATCGTGATTTTAAACACTAAATTAACGTTTCAGTTCTTTTTGCTCTAATATAGCTTTTCTTTACAAAAACATGTTTTGACGACCTTGTTTGTGGTGAACTGTTTTATACTTAATTGGAGTTAAGAAAACCACCTAACAGAATCTCTTGTCTTGTTGAAATTTGGGTTAACCCAAACCTGAGGCTTCTAGGTCTTGAACTAGAAATCTTCGACTTGACCCGAACATGAACCACCTGAACCAAAAGGGACTATTTATATATTGATGTCATAGATAAGACTTATTTGCTTGCTTTATTTTTTGCCTTGAAGTAATCTCAAGTATCGTGTTGCTACTTGGCAAAACAAATTGCAGCTTTCTGACCTGTAATTTTGTCAGTCTTTTGCTTTGATATTAAGTTTATTTTCTTCATGTAAACATCAGTGAGGATTAATTTCTTAATTGAATTTCTATGAATTAGAATTTAATAAACAAGTAGTTGTATATGAGAAATCATTGCATTACTTTGGATGTTAAGAGTTAATAGGCTGTACTTGCTGATAGCTTTTAGTTTTACTGTACAGATACATGTTATCTGATGCGGGTCGTCGGGTCGCAATCGAATGTATATCCAGATCCGGTGTGCTTGATTCTGTTCAAAATGTGGTAAACACAGAAGAAACATCAGATTCAGACGACCAAGATGCGGAGAATGTTGAACTGGTGTCTTCCGATACACTCACATTTTCTGATCTGAACACAAGAAAGGGCATGAAGGATGATATTCCAATGGAGTTTCTTGAGAGGGTAAATGAATTTCATTTAAAGCATTCTTTATACTGAATTGTATTTAATTTCTTTTGGAATATCTAATTTATATCTGTCTAATATGTTTGTGGTTAGTTTCTAACTTTCTAACACTTTTTCTGGTATAGGGCTGGATGATATTGTTTTTTATTTTCTGTTTCCCCTCATTTTTTTTCGGAAGAGTTTCTTCTTTATTGAGATGATAGATAACAGACACACGATCTTCTGCTTTTAGTTCAAAATGCTGTAAAGAAAAGAGTCGGGTTCACCCTTATTTAAAATTCTGTTAATATTCTTTTAGTTTTTTCCCATTGCTGTCACTCTTGCATTTTCACTACTCTATTAGTTGTGTCTAGTAACAATCCGTCAGGTAGAATAATCCCTATATCTGTTAGACATATGATCATATTGGACACTTATAAGGAATTCGAGTAACATGAGGAAGATGTTGTACGTTACGTTGGACTACAAAGTTTCCTGTTAATATATAATTTCATGTTGTTACTGAAGTATTTTTGATTTTAGGTGCGTGCTTATCTATATTTTCTCAGCACTTAATGTTGGATAATGTGCTTACTGTTGTAGTTGTCTTTCTGGTGTTAATGGTCATGTAAGTGTGTTTTGTTTGCTATCATGATGTTTTAGGTACAAGGTGCTGGTTTTTCTATGGCACACACTCATAGTGAATATAACGTAGATGAACCAGAAGCACTGTTTGCTTTTCTGTTTCAGGATCTTTAACTTCATTATTGCCTGCAAAATTCCGTTATCTGATGCGTTAAATAAGGAAATTGTATAATCAATTTGCAATAATTTTTTAATTGATACATGTTTAATAAAGGATATTGTATTATTTAGCTAATACCTTAAATATGGAAATCCAACTATCAATTTTTAATGTGATATAAAATTACCTCAATAGGATTACAATATATGATTAATTAGTCATTAAAAAATCAATATAAAAAATACATGAGTCAATGTTATTTTGATTTTTCTAATTGATTGTTGAGTCAATGTTAAATTGCCTTAATAGGATTACATTATATGACATTATATTGATTGTGACATTCCTATGAAAATATTTTTGCTTTAAAAATATAATGTATAATTACATATTTTTGTTTTAGTTACGTACTAAAAGAAGTATATTTTTATCAAAAAAAAATCGTGCACCTCATGAGTTTCTATACTAGTTGGCTATAATTTACATGTAGTTTTACTTTTGTAGTTCACAAACTTGGGTTTCACAAGGGAACAAGTTCTGCGTGTGTTGGCAGAAGTATCTACATGTTCGTCACCTGAGACTGTATCTACCATTTGGCCGACAGTTCTGTGCAGACTGCGAGAGGATGCAGTTTTTGGCTCCCGCTCTGGTTTTCAGGCAACAGTTAGTAGAAACTCTGGTGATGCATCCACTAGTTACGAGCATATTGATGGTAATATGCTTTGATGAAGCAAACTATAATGTCTCGGTTTTAGGATTTTCATAACGTCACATTGTTTTTGCATTGTTGCTGATTCAAAACATGGAGCTTCACCTGATTTGTCGTAATGCTTTCTTCCCTTTTCTTGTTGCAGATCAACGAAGTCTCACTAATGATATAATTCAAAATGGTTGTACTTCCTTCAGATCAACTGCATCTCCTCTTACTCATGTTACATCCTTGATTCCCTGCTCATCTTTGGTAAGTGTTCAGTAATTTTATATAAAGATTTCACAGTGCCAGCTGTATATGCATGGCTAACTCTTTAAAACAAGTTTGCAAAAGAATTGCTACTTCCTCTTTCTCAAATTAATTGATTTGATACATACGGGTTTTTGGCTCATTTTATTGAAGTCTAGGTGCACTGGTTATGGGTAAGAGTCCAGTTTAGTGAAAAACAACTCAAGACCCATCGTGGACAATTTATCGACCCAAGTCATGCGAAGTTGACAAGAACTTTTTTAGCCTAATCTATGGTATATTCTCACAGCCTCAAAGACTCACTATTTTAGGAGATTGTGGCCAATAGTTAATGATTAAAAAACAATCTTGGGATACTCTCGCTCAAAATGGTTTTTGGATTTACTCATTTGATTGCACGCTAGTATCCTCACAAGAACCTTTTCTGTTAACTCAACTCAAATCAATTGTGAACTCAAAATTGATTTTTTATTAATGAATTGTATGGGTATTTGTAAGAGTATAAGACTTGACAACCTACATGAAACATTATTCTTGAAACTGCAAGTCTTAGCTTAACTATTAGTCTAAATACATGTAATTATAATTAAAATATAATAGTAATGAACTCCTAGGATAGCTAAACTACGTGAAATTGCTATATAAGCAATATGAGAATTATAAGATAATTATAACTTTGATACCAGCATGTTATAGATGAACAAACCAGAATAAGAATTAAGACATAGCACGGACTCAGGGGACACCTCGTTGCATAATTATGCAAAGCTCGCAAGTCGCAACCTGTTAGCGTCATGGAGAAGCCTTGGTGCTCGTTAGTGTTAGTGATGACTCTACGGCCTCTTTGCCTCCTGTTTTTTCTTTGCTAGGAAAGTGCTCATTGCTATTGACAACTGCTTGATGTTAAAGGCACCGACTCAGAGCTTGAAGGCAATTGCTCGTCGTCTTTAATTTATCGTCTAAAGTTTGTCATGCTCAACCTTAATTACATGGTCAATCTCCCTTTCAATCTATAGCTGCTTGTTTAACTTATACTTACAAGTTATGAAACAAACCTTCATAGCTCGTTCTCGTTTGGACTTCTCGAGTTAGTAGCACATAGAATTCTGTTTGACATTGAAACATGAGTATACATTGAAGTGGATTGAGGGTTAAAACATAAGTTCGGAAGTCGAAAAGTTAAATTCACGTGGTATATATGCGTTAAAGTAGTTGCTATTTTAATAAATATATAGTTTAAATGGTTGAAGTAGGCTTTTTTGGTGTAGAAAAAACTCATTGGAAAAGGATATGTATCAAATTGATTGTTAAAACTGACAACCAGAAAGGAATATGTATTTGGGAGGGAGCATAGTACAAAACCAACGGTCATAGTGATACGGTAATGAGAGTGATGCGGTTATTGTACCTTTAAGCATCACCCTAAACCATTAAATATCACTTGATGCGGCCTAAAATACTTTTTTTACACCTTTATGATATGGGTAATATCATTTTTGTAAACTTGAAAACATCTACAATATGACCTATATGATACGGTACGGTATGACCTTGTTTTTGCACTACAGGAAGGATTTTTAGTTTTGCGTCGATTCTCGATGTTGGCATATATCTTTAACTGTTTACTTTCAAATTATAAGGGTTAGATCAAATAACTCACTATATCTCTATGCACTTCTAATTTATGTAAAGTTGCAAATGATATTTGCAATAGTGTAGACATGTTCTAGTGCTGGATATTGCGAAAACCAATGATCTTGTCAATTTTGATACCATAATTAGATTTTGTCTGCGTACTTTGAGTGTTACAGTTTGCTGACAATTTAATGATAGGAAACTCACCTATTGCTTTCCCATCTTTCCTCCTATTATTTGTTGGTTTCTAGTTATGGACTAACATTTTCCGTCAAAGGAGAAATCAAAGAGGAGGAAGGTGAAGACTAAAATATTAGGAAAAACAAAAATGTGAAGATAATTATAAGCTTTGAAGAGGTTTGGTCCCACCCAATAAGCTAAAAAGCTATAACAAACTCACAATATTTTGATTATCTATTGCTTTCACATCCTTTTATTTATAGACAACTATTTCCCTCCCCGTTTTGTCTAACTACTAAATGCCTTTCACAAGATACAACCTACATGAATGACATGGTAATTTTTGGTCCGCCTTAGCTAGTGCTTTGCTTTAACTTGTAACTGTTACAATTTTTTTTTACCGTATTACCAATCATATTCATTTGTTTTAGCAAGTTTCATAAATCATCACCGTATATTCTTTTAGAATTATCTTGTGGCACAGGCTAGTGAACCGCTTCTTCGAGTCGGTCAAGATGTTCTTAAATTGCCCCCGCTAGAAGATGTTCAGAACTTTGAAGATGCATACAATGTTGTCTTGATATTGGATGATCGAGAACACTTTATTAGGTGAGCTACTCTCTTGTGTATGGTTCAGTTAAGTGCCAATGAAGTATTTTTCCGTTTTGGCTCCTCTATTCCTTTTGGTTGTATGGTGTATCATAAGTGAATCATTGACTTAGTAAGTTGTATTGTTGATTTATATTAGCTTCAAAGTGGGATGCCTATCGATATCACATGTTCTTGCCATTTGTTGCAAATCTTTTACCCTTATTTGGCTACATGTATTATTTACCATTTTGAAATCGTTCTTAGAATGTTTTTCATATTGTTAGTTGTTTATTTGTCTCTTTTATATTTTATGGTTTCAGGACCAAGTCAAGACAACTTATCGAAAAAATTTGTGATGAATTCAAAATCCAAATAGAGGTGATTGTTTATCTTCCTCGCCTTTCCCCCTTTTGCAATTATTTCTCCTTATCAATTACTCATTTTGATAACCAAATAGAGGGGAGTGTTAATGGAATTCGAGATAGTGGTAGTGAGTTTTTTTAATAAGTGTCATGTTTATAATCATTAAAATTTCTAAAAACAAAGTTTACAAACAATACTGTATGGGTAAGAAGAGTTTATTGTATGAAGATGAGGGTAGCTGATGTGTATGTTAAGGTGGATAGGTGACATACTTAAAAGATAGAATTCAAAATGAAGATATAAGAAAGGGTGTTAGACTCACAATTAATGAGGATAAATAATAGTACCTTGGTCAAGTTGGTTTGTTTATGAACTAAGAAGATAGAAAATGGACTAGTTAGAAAAGTGGAAGGTTAGAAATTTTAGAAGCCAATTAGAAGGTTGGAACTTTTAGTGGCAAAGATGATTCGAGAACAAGAGTGACAAAATGGAATGAAGAATTGAAATCTGCAAAATTATATGATAATAAATTAGCCGACTTTAAACTATTGGGATTCAGGCTTTGGCAATGTTGTGTTATCGTACATAATAATATATAGTCATATGTCCCTTTGATTTTGCTACCAAATGGTATGAAACAAAGATTAACAAGTAGTTAGATTATTGAGAGTTTAAGTAAAAAATTTGGATTGTGTTAATGATATTATGAAAGAGAAAAAAATGGGTGGATGAGAATTAAAGAAGTGGTGGGAATTATTTCCATAAAACAAAATATAGTATATCAAGTAGGATGAAATGATAAAAAGTGTAGTTAACTCAGGAGACGTAGGGAATAAAATTGAATAGAGGAGGACAATATTTGTTGGTGATCATTGAAATCGATTTTTCTTAGTTACATAAGTATTAGATACGAGCAATTGTAATTTTTGTTGCAATAGTTATGCGTTAAGGCTTAAGAATTTTTGTTGTATTATTGTTGTTTGTCTCTCCTTTAAATGCGCATTTGTTGCAACTTTCATTAGTCTCATTTTCGTTGGTGAATTCCTCAATGAAGATATTCATATTCATAAGATCTCATTTAACATGTTTATATCCAATAGTGTATGTGATTGTTTCTTGTTAATGATTGTGGATGAGATAAGACTGATGGGTGGGAAGAAACTTATAATATATCTTGAAATAAGCCTTGAATTGATGTTTATGTCATGTCTTATAGGTTTTGTTTTTAGCCTTTATACAACATTTTGTTACATGCTTCAATTATGTTATAGTGGCAATTTTCTTTGGCCGGGCAAGGATGGTTAGATGTTTGTAACCTTAACCTTGCAAAAACAAGGGGACTCCCCTAGCTTGATTTCAAAATACCATATACAGCTACTAGTAAACAAGAAGTACTCATGATTTAATGAGTTAGTTTAGTCCGTTACAATCTTATCCCAAAGTATTATAAATCTTGGGGTCAATTGGTGATAATAAGGTCGTTTCTTTACTTTATGTTTTTAGTTTTGATTTTCTAAATGGTAATAGGGAGGCATGAGGACATTGCACGAGTTATAGGTTGTTTCATGAATGCTTCTTCTATAAATATCTTAAGAGTAGTTATACAAAAGATCTACGACAAAAGTAATGGTTGCATTTCTTCAATCTGTTGCTCATCTTGATTATAGCATACGAAACGAAGATTGATTGGATGATGTAATGCTAGAACTTTAGGGTTGTTTAAAAATAGATTAAATATAAGGTTGAAACCATTTCAGTTTGCTAGTTTTTTGTGGTCAATACCATGGAAGTCTTCCTGATTTAGTTCTTTTAGAATAATCTCACTTTATCAATTGCAATGGTGTTTAGTTTGCTCACAAATTATACTATTTGTTGGTGGTAAGGGTTAGTTATATCAATTTTGATTGTTTTTTTGCTGGTATATTTTAGAATGAATACATCTCTTTGATCCACACATTGCATGAAAAGAGTTAAGAGATAGCTTACACTATTGAAACATTGCATTTGATGCTTAGGGGAGGTAATAGATGTGAACATACACCAATTGTTATATATACCTATCCAGGTCTTAGTAAGCAACTAAGATAAGCTGCAAATTTTTTGTGAAATTAATTCATTATGCATTGGAGAAATAGTTTATATGAAATAGAAGATTCATAGGACTGCATAAGCAATAAATGGTGATGAATAAAATAGAACAATGAAAATATTTCATGTTTTAACCATAATTAATAATATCAAACAAAACTACACTAATAATCATTAGAACACTTTTACTTATGATAATGTTCGCTATTAACAAAAATTATCAATTTATCATTCTTGAAATTTCATTAAATAATATTGTTTATAGATTCTTTCTAGTATATGTGCCATACAATATATGTATATATGTGCCGTACAATATATGTATATATACACAAATAAGTTAGTTTATTAAAGCAAAAATATTAAATGATAAATGATTATAGTTAGTTATTAACTAAACACGTCATAAAGTTTAAAAGTATGCATTTGAACTTTCGATATAAATTCATTTTGATGAAATTAATTCAATTTAATATTCATTTATCTAAAAAAAGTGTTGGAAAATAATTTATGTCGTAGTTGGAGCCAATTAAATCAATATATTTGTGTACATAACCTTTCCATATATTATCGTATTCAATTTAGTATTCAATTGAATATTTAATTTAATTTTTCAAATAATATAAACTTAAGATAATCTTTATATTATTTTATTCTCTCAAAAGTTAGAGCCAATTAAGTCAAATATTAGTGTACATAATCTTTTGATCTTATTTCTCACCCTATACTATTTTTGTTTCCTTTTTTGTTATATGTTTCAATTTATTTAATTACCGCTTTTAGTTTTTTTTTTTTTGCTAAATAAAGATTGATCAATATGCCATGTAATCAATTCTCATGCAATGATATTTTCCCATTTGTCATGCCTCCTTAGAGGATGACAGTTGGAATTTTCCAACATTTTTTTATAGTATCGTATATGATATGATATGATGATATGATATGTTTCAATTTGTTCAACTACCACTTTTAGTTATACTATCATACAATCTTATAAAAAGAATGTAAAATTCCACATGGCATTTTCATAGTGAGTTGCCATATGAAATAATTCTTACCTAAGTTAATACCTACTTATTCCTTAATATATGAGTAATATATCATAAGTAGATATTTATTTTAATTTTAATTTTGTTGGAATATCATATTCTTAAAAGCTACATAAGATTTTCAATTAAAGCTTCTTAGAATATATATTTAATTTTTTATGTTGAAAATTTGCTAATTAATAAAGTTTCTTCATTAAAATTTTAATTTCTATAATATTTCATCAAGAAATAAAAGATACATGATAATCAAAAATTATTTTGATAATGACAAAGAATTCTTATGATACTGTTGTTGGAAAAGTACTCGGATTTACCTTAACAAATAAGAGATTATTTCATTTAAAGCATTATATATTCTATAATTCTTATCAATTTTATAAGAAATGTTATAATATTATGTTAATAACATATAATTGGATCTCTATTTAAAATTTATGTTTATATATACTTTTACACTAATAATATCGTGCATGCACGAGTTTCTATACTAGTTACTAAATAAAGATTAATCAATATGCCATGTAATCTATTCTCATTTAGTGCTATTTTCCCATTTGTCATGCCTCCTTAGAGGACGACACTTGGAATTTTCCAACGTTTTTATACTATTGTATGATATGATATGATGATATGATATGTTTCAATTTATTCAATTGCCACTTTTGGTTATATTAATACTAAATAAAGATTAATCAATATGCTATGTAATCTATTCTTATCCAATGATATTTTTCCATTTGTCATGCATCCTTAGAGGATGACACTTGGAATTTTCCAACATTTTTATAGTATTGTATGATTGTATGATTATTATTTATAAATCACAGCAATGTCAAAGCCTAAATCTCATAAAATTCATGTCTACCAAACCAATAGAACAGTTTCACTAATCGTCATAGTGCAATATATTGGCCGCATCATAACCATATTATAACAATTTTTGAGATTGTCGTGACTGTTATGTAGGCCGCAACAATTACGAAACCATACACATTAACAATGAAAGTGTTTTTATGGTCGCACCGCATTTGAAATTTTGCACAATAAAATCAATATCAATAGGGATATTTGTTGCTCTACAAGTCCTAGCATTGGTTTTCACTTCTAGGTACATCTCAAAGTCTTAAGATATGTTGATATACTTGCAATTTTTGTAATGACACGCTAAAACAGATACCTTATTTTAAATGCATTCTCCAAAGCGATGAAAACTATGTGCAACTCCTTCCGTACCCCATACATCCAATATCAATGTCTCTTGTTACATCTTGATTTTCGTTGAATAACTCTTTAAAATACACCCTTCATCAATTCTTGATCTCTTAATGCTAGAAAAGGATTCTTTGATTTCTATCCTTGATGCATTTTACCGCAGTAAGATCCATGTCTTTTAGTTATTGCTATTCCGTAGTATTGGTTAATGATTCTTTATTCTTAACTTGAAGGAGACAACAAAAAAATCACATTGGATTAGACCAGATCAGGTAATGAGACAAAGATACATTAATGGTAAATTATTAGGTGATCCAAAAAGCCTTAATGAACTTAATTTAGATGACATCTTTTTTCGTGTGGCCAATTCTTCAACTTTTTCTAAGACCACCATTCGACCATAAATATTTTGTCTCTAGATTCATATTGCTAAGCTTTCTTTGCAGATCTAAAGATGCTATGTTTCATTTGACTTGCATTCTTAATATTGCATGCAGACTAGACGTTTGCCAGTTGGAGATGCAATTTGGATTGCGCGTCATAAACAAGCTGGTAAAGAATACGTCCTTGATTTCATTGTTGAGAGGAAAAATGTTGATGACCTGCGTGGCTCAATAAGAGATAACCGCTACAAGGATCAAAAACTGAGACTTCAGGTCTTCTCCCTACTGAATTGTTTATGATACTCATGCTTTTATGGTGATCTGCAACTATAGAAACTTTGTTTTTGCAAAATTTTCAATCCCTGAGGTGTATGAGGTGACATTTTTTATAGCTCCCTGCTATGAATTTTCCATTCTCAGGGTGCATTTTGGTATACGTTTGACGGTCTGATGATTTCTATCATTATCATGTTGCATGCATTATGTTTGGCAAGTATACAAGATGTATACTCTGTAGCTGCTTTGGATGAATATTCAGTGAGTTTAGAATTTAGGCTTGCAACATCATAATTTGAGGACCTTATCATGGACGATATGTGAAATGGTTTGACTTTACATTTGTTTAATATATATCTTTGAAGCAGAACAACTAAATCACATTTTTCTCTGCTAGTGAATATTATGCTTTAGCCTTTTTTCTGTCTAATGGCTGTTTGCCATAGGTCGATAAAATATTTTGGGTAAACATTATAGTAGTCCTTGGACTTGGAAGCTCCTTATTCTTGGATATTAGAGTGGTGGTCTTCACAAGTGGGACTTCCATTGGTATTCCAAATTGTTTCTATCAATGAGAATCTACATCTAGTCTACTTTGTTGCATTAGAGTTTGAGATTTTAAAATGATGTCTTTTCGATTAATTAATGATGATTGAAGGCTTGTGTATGAAAGTGTGCTTGGGTTGATTTCGTGTTCTTTTCATCATTTTCTTTGATGAAGTTATCATGAAAGATTTTATTATGCGGATTTCTTTAAGACGGGTTTTGTAACTTTGTCTCACAAAACAAACATTATGAAGATGTTCTCTTTAATATTAGGGTTATTGGTCTTGTTCTTTTCTCTCTCTCTCTTTTTTTTATGGGAATTGTTGCTCATGCTCTGATAGTTCTAAACTTAATCTTTCAGAGAACTGGTATCAAGAAGATTATGTATGTGGTGGAAGGTGATCCAAACGCTTGTGAAGGAGCTGATAGCATTAAAACAGCGTAAGATTTTAACAGTTGTAGCATTTGTTCTTGCCCAAAATAACCTTCTTTGTCCTTAGTTTAATTGTCCACCAACCCTATAGGCTATCGGCTAATATACTACTGCCAGCAGCATGTGTTACTGACCATTGAAGAGTTTATCTAGGGTAAAATGCATTCAATTGCTTTAGAATGGCTGTTGTGTTTGGATTTTATCCAGAAACTCATTGGTTGTATAGCAATTCATGGTGAATGAGATTTAGTGTAGTTTGAACTTTGGAAAGTCAATTGATCTAACTTTCCAAGTTCAAAGCTGATTGCTATTAATGATTCACTTCTGCACTCGCACTCTACGAAGAAAATACGGGATGGAGAAAGGATTAAGACAGTGACATTCTGTTTTTATGTTACCAAAACATTTCTGTGGAAATAGAAGGTGCATTTTGCTTCATGTGCCTTATTTATTATAGAAAGCTTCCATTTTAATTTGTAAATTGACCGTGTCATTTCAATGTAAACATTATATTACCACCATAGAAACTAAACTGTTGGAACTGTACCATTTTCTGTTTCTTTGTGTATTATGGTTCGCCTTTTATCTCCTCTCATTTTGCCGGTAGAAACATTTCCAGCATTTTAGAATGTGAAGGTGAACTACATTTAGTAAATGATGTCTTTCTGTGATCATCTTCAGTTGTTTTACTACAGAGATTTTGGAGGGATTTGACGTGCAAAGAACTAGTAGCCTGGGTGATACTCTTCGCCGTTTTGGCTTTCTAACTCTGGCAATTACTGAATACTACAAATCAAAATCACGTACCGATGAATCCAAATCTGCTGGAAGCTGTCCTGCTTATAATCAATTTATCAAGCAGTGTGAAGATGTTGATAAGATGACAGTTAGTGATGTCTTTGCCACGCAACTTATGCAGGTGTGTTTTGCTGTTGCTCAGTAGTCAATATTTATTTCCTAAGTTTCTGGGTATTATTTTTCCATTATGCGTTAACTTCATCAGATGAGCATACTGTTGGCTTTTCATAATCTGATGTGGTATTTAGTGATACTGCATTGAATGAGAGATGAAGATTAGGGTTTGCTTGAATTGAGTGTAAATATTTAAAGGGTAAATAGAAGTCATAGTAGGGAAACAAAGTTAGTTAGATAGATGATTAAAGAAATTTGATTGTTAGAGAGGTGGAAGAATTGGTTAGAAAGTAATGAAAAATGGATAAATTAGCAATTAGTTCCCTCATTTTGGGGTATAATTTGCCCTAGGGGAGGGTGGGGGATATCTATCCCTCCAAATAAAGGAAATCATCCTTTTTTATTTATCCTTTTTAGTGTACTCTCATCTACCTCACCATTATTTCTATTGCTCATTTGCATCTCTAATTACCTTTGTTTCATTAGTTTGACTTTTATTTACCCCTTAAATATCTACTCTCAATCCAAGGAAGCCCTTAAGCTGAGCGGCTGCAGGAATCTCTCTCGTGCTCGTACAGTCATACCCAGTGCCACCCACCTGGATATCCACCCATCCTGCATAAAAATTTCATACCCACGCCTAATTACTTGTGTACTGCCCTTTAACCATCCTCATGTGATACCCAACTAAATATAGATAATAAGTCCAGACAACTTTATACCCACAACGTATATTCCTAGCCCCCATCATAAAATAACTAGTACAACTATCATGAGAAACTTTAAGGGTAATCACAAATGTTCGAGAGTAAATTAGCAACATTACAAACTAAATGAAATGTGGTTATGTTGAAAACGGATGCAGGGTGAGTGGGTATGGTGCAGGGCAGGCGGATATGAGGTAAGTGCTCATACCCACCACCTATTAACATTCGTGAACTAAAACAATGTGGTTATGTGTAGGTCAGATGCAGGGTGAGTGGGTATGGTGCTGGACGAGCGGATATGGGGCGCGTAAGCGCTCACACGCACCATGGCACCACCAGCCCATGACCTTGACGGGTATGACTCTTCATGCCCATATCCACTCAAATTCAAACCTACTCCAATTGGTACATATATGGTGCAACCACGCAAAATCGTACTCACCTGCCATTAGTCGTACTCACCTGCCATTCCGTCTTAGAATTCAAAGGGGTGCTACTCTTTACCTACTGAATATTTCAAATGTATTTTTTTCAGGTTCCTCTTGTGACAGAGGACATTGCTCTTGCTGTCTTGCATAGTTATCCAACTCTCTATTCTCTTGCTCGTGCTTATGCAGATCTGGTGAATGTGCTTTTCCTTTAATAGTTTTTCTTCTTTGTTCCAACTATGTTATGCATGGTATAGTTTGGTCAAGTTTTTTTTTTTTTTTGGTCAAGGTTTTTTTTTTTTGGTCAAGTTTAGACACAATTGCTTGTATGTTTTATGGCTTTTTACTACATATTGATTTACTGTCTAAATTTGGAATTATCTGCTCCAATTTTATGAAAATGTTCATTAGTGTAGTAATTCACAACGGGTGTGATTTGTGAACTACGTTGTAACCATGTAGATGGAGATGATAGCAGCATTTCTTAAATGTAAAATTTTAATTCTTACTTAGTGTAATTATGATTTCTATATGTTTGTTTGGAGAAATAAAGAAACAAAATCATATCTGAAACTGCTTGTTTCTTAATATGTTTTCTGATAGAGCCCTTTTTCCTTGCTCTGTTCTGGAAGGGTGAGGATATTGTTGCCCAGGAGGAGTTACTTATGAATGAAAGCAAAGGTGTTGTCAACAAAGTTGCAAGTAGAAATATCTTCCGCTTTGTTTGGACGTAAATCCTATATGGTGGGACAGTTGAAGCTTAGCTCTGTATCCATATTCTTATCCATGGGAGTAAAATGCCAGATTGCCAGGATTTTCATTATCATGGAAATGACATAGTACATCTTTTAACCATTATTTATGCCAGGTTAGCAAGTGAGCCTTAGTATTAATATTTATTGGTATGGCTGCGCTCTGGTTTTTCTAGGTATGGTCATTAAAAGCTTTGTTAGTTTGTTCTTGTAGTATGAATGTACGCTACTAATTGTGTTGATAAAGAGTCGTGTACATACAATCAATCTAATTGTTAAATAGTTTAATTTTCTATATTCTCGACCAATTTTATTTGTAAGTATCGACTTTTGTTTTTCTTGGAGAGGATTTGTAGGTATCCGCTTAACTATAATATGGTTTCTTCATTTTTCCAATGTTGTATTTGCGCCTCGATTTTAAATTTGAGATTTGAAGTTCTTCGCAGTTGGGGGTGTTTAAAAATATCCGATTTGAAAAATCTGACCCAAATTATCTGGTATTCGGTATTCAAAACCGGATAATTTACCCGGTTAACTAAATCCGAATAATCGAGGTAGGGTACCAGGTTTTAAAATCGGGTATTTGGGTCGAATATGGATTGCATTTTGACGGAAACGGAATACCCATTATCTGGTTTATTATTGTTTTTAACATTTGTTTTGAAAAACCTAAATCTAGCTTGGGCCTTTTGTTTTCCAATTTCCAGTATGCTACTTAGACAATCGTTTCTCACTTTCAGTCTCACACTCTCCATCCTTTTGTTTTCCAATCAAGCTGAAATTCCTTAATGGGTAATGATTAATGGGTAATGAGATTAATTTAGATGATAGTGAGAGAAAGTGCATATTTTGGGGAGGTTTAAAAAGGGGTGAGGAAGAAAGTAATCAAGAAATAGATTGGACAATGAAAACATGTATGTATGTATGGATATCGATGGTTTGTATTTTATGACTAACTAAATAGTGCTCGTGCGATGCACGGTTTTATCAAATTTTCTGAACTATTGGTGTATTATATTTATATTTCGTTTCACTCTGAACAGTTATTAAATATTATTACTATTAATTTTCAAAAAAAAAATATTACTCCCTCCGTTCTTTTAAGTACTTTCACCTTACTATAACGGGTAGCTTCAAAAGTTTTTCCACTTAAGAATATTTTCTATTTTTGAAAAGTTTTCATCCCACTTTTACCCCTTAAAACTAGGGGTGTGCAAAATGAGACCGGACCGGTTGCATTCGGTCCGATCTCCGGGTCTTACAAATTCGACATTTCGGGTTTTCGGTCCGGTCCGGTCTAAACCCGGAAAAATCCGGGTTGGACCGGATGAGACCAGATGCACATAAAAGTGATTTCGAAAGTGAAAAATATTTACGATCATTATGTATATACTTATTTAAAGGGCTTTAAATATTTTATTTTCAACACAAAATAATTTTTTAATTTAAATATTTTAATATAATAATTAATTTATTAAATTATTTTTAAATCTTCCTTTTTTTAATTTATTTTTGGTATAAAAAATTATTTTCGGTCTAACCGGTCCAAACCCGGACTGGATGGAATCCGGGTTAGACCGGGACCGGACCGGATGGAACCGGTCCGGTCTCCGGTCTTAGCATATTCATGATTCCGGTGTTCCGGTCCGGGTTTGGACCGGTAAACACTCCTACTTAAAACCCCACTTTCTTGCTTCATACTACTATTTATTATTTTCTCTCTCATACTTCCAATACAATCATTACTTCACACTACTATTTAATTATTTTTTCCCTCATACTTCTAATACAATCATTACTTCACACTACTATTTTATTAAAATAATACCTACTACAACCCAAAGATTCTATTTACCTTAATATTTGTGAAAGATCCAAAGTGGAAGAACAAATAAGATCAGAGGGAGTATTACTATTAATAACACACTTTAAAATCAAATATAAATACATAGAAATATATAAAATTATTTTATTAGTTTACAAAGATAGTTTTTTCCCATAAAAAAATATAAAGATAGTCACAACCAAAATCATATTAGAATTAATCATTGCATTTAAAGAGCCAAGAGTATAAATAACAAAAACAAATCTTAGTAAAAGTATATTATGTTTTAACTATCTCAAAATAGCTAATACACTAAATAATATTCATTTAACAAAAAAATTGAATTTTTTTTTATAAATAATTAAAATAAACAGTTTGCTAATACATTAAATATGATTTGACCCAAAAAAAAAAACAATTAATAAGAAAAATAATATAATCAAAATAAAAAAGTAGAAAGTCAGAGATTATAATAACAATGACATCATCATTTAATTTAGAAGGGAAAATTTTTAATGTGGAAGCGACACGTAAGCAATTTTGAAAGGTGATGATGTAAGCGTGTTTTATTTTAGTAATAGTTATAGAAGATTAGGCTAAGGTATTTCTAGAGGGTTAGTATTTTAATTTTATGTAAACAAAAAATATTTTAAAAGAAAAAAGGGTGAAAAAAACACATGTATTAAGGAAGTAAACAAAACCGAACACTCGATTTTCGATCCGAATTAAATCGGGTATCTGAATTCCGAATATCCGGTTTAATACGAGTTGGAACCGGGTTGCATTTTTAGGTAATTAGAAAATCGGATATTCGGATATTCGGATCTGAATCGACCCGATATCCGATTTTAAACACCTCTATTCACAGTTACTAGCTGCAAACAAATGATTTGGTCAAAAAAAGTCACACTTGTTGACTGGGAACAAAGACTTTGACTTTTTTTGACCAAAGTCTTTGTTCGCAGTTACTAATTGTGAACAAGGTCTTGCCTAAATACAGCAGTTGGCTTCTTCCTCATATCCCCGAATTCAAAACCTTTACTAAGAGTTGACATCCTTCACTTAAAAATCTTCCATTAGAGTACCTTTAATCCTTCAATTCTTATATTCCTCTTCCGTTTTTAACACTTCAAATTTCTTCTGGAATACGCTAGGTTGTTCAAAGGTAAGCTTTTATTCAATTATTGACATTTTATTTCGAAGTCTAGGGTTTTGACAAAGTTAAAAATTTTCAAATGTAGATCACAAAATTCTCAAAACAATATTCTTTTAGGTTATCCACAACTGATTAAGGTAATCTTTCTTTGATTTAATTACTTTACTGTGTTGTTACTTGTTTCTTGAAGTATGGTTGTTGATGAGCATATTGTATTTGTTGTTTTTTTAATAGTTTTATATATTAGAAATTTTGTTGATAATTAATTGATTTAGTTACTTTGTACATTGAAAATATTATTTATCAATTTTTTTTTTGCACAAACAACTTATTACTTTGTATATTTTAAAGGGATTAATAGCCAACTATAACCTTGAATTGAACTATTCCGAAAACATACAATAGTCACATGAAATGATGTCATTACCTTGATCAACAGTCATTTAGCAGTTCATCTCACAGAAGTGGTTGTATCGATGTCGTATTTATTATGTGAAGATTGTTGTTCGCAAAAAAAAATATAAGGTTTTTGTAAAAGGCTTAAACTTTAAAGCTTTAGTTGACAATGATTGGTGTATTTATCCACAACATGAAATGATTTTTGTATCGATGTATTTGTAAAAGGCTTAAACTTTAAGGCTTTAGTTGACAATTAATTCATTGGAAAGCTATTACTAGATTTAATTAATATAATTGATTTGATTACTTTATCGATTAGAATGCTATAACTTGATTTAATTACTATAATTGATTTAATTACTTTATAGATTAGAAAGCTGATTACTTTATCGAATATGGTTATAATCAAATAATGATCATGTATTTGTATTCGTATAAACTTGATGATGATGTTGATTTTGTTTGTATTCAACTAGAAATGACATCATTTCGTGTGACTATAGTATATTTTCTGAATAGTTCAGTTCCAGAAAGTACAAGCAATGTTCATTATTTTGGGGGGACTATTTGCATACAACTCAAATATGGATTTGAATGAGTTTAAACTTTTTATATGCACTAAGATTGGAATTGACTCCACTAGATATACCGTAAATTTAAGTTTTAAATATGACATGAGTGACAATTGTTGTCCTTTTCGGTTGAGGATGATAAAGCTATAGATGCTATGTGAGAGCATTCAAAGTCTACACAAATTCCTTCTTTGGAGTTTTACAAAGAAGAGGTACTCTTAGGAAATCAAGTTGTAAATGTATATTCTAATCCTTTTCCTATGCATATGCCTATGTTAACTTAAGAAACTCAAAATCTCTTTCTTCTTTCCCCATCTTGTACTCCTTTGGAAACCCCCTCCAAATCAAGTTTCAATTGATGGAATGGTCAACTAAAGGAAAGTTAATGAGGTAGCACCTTGGGATGGTAATGAAAGTACTGAGCTAGTTGATGATCCTTGTGAGGATGATATGGATGTGAATAAGGATGCTCTAATCAGTGACATGACCCTAGGCAACATTCCTATAGTGTTGCACCTACACCTTATATGGAGCGGACGCGCGTCACATTGCTCGTTAAAATTAGGAGATAATCTCAATTAGATAGGGTGGATAAGGGTGAAGAGGGTGATGAGGGTAGAGTTGTATGTATTTTGATTGATAAATGTATGTATTGGACATTTGTATCATCTTAAACATTTGTATATATTTTGCTATGTGTGTGTGTGCACGTGTGTGTGTGTGTGTATATATATATATATATATATATATATATATATATATATATATATAGTGCACTGAGGTATATATATATATATATATATATATATATATAGGCATGCAAAATATATATATGCTAATATATATATATTATATTATTGCTGCCATAGTAAGCTTGTATGTATAATATATAGTCAACAACAATATTGTTGTACATAGGGCCAGCATGTAGCATCATTAGCGTATTATGCTGCAGTTGTAATAAAAGTATATATAGCTGCATGCACATATGCACATATATAACATTACAATGTAGTTTATGCATAAGCATTATGCATATATGTACAGCTCATATATATGCTATATATAATATATATATATATATATATATATTATATATAATATATATATATATATATATTATGTATATATATATAATATATATATATGTTTTTATATATATATATATTATTGCATATAAGTATATATATAATATATATATATATATATAATATATATATACATATGGATAGTGATAGGCTATAGTATAGTGACATATTATGAAAGGGCATAAATAAGATGTGTAGTTGTTGTTATAACTCAAAAAGCTTGCTGCTCCTCATGTGTACACAACAATCTCTGGCATGTGCAATATATGAGTAAGCCATATATATATATATATATATATAAAATATATATATATATATATATATATATATATATATACATATATTATATATATATTATATATATATATATAATATAGTATGTGAGCAGCATTCTTGCTATATATGTAATATATAAGTATTTTATATATATATATACATTGCTAGTGAGTTAAGCTGGGACTATATATTTAGCATAGTAAACAAATATATTGAATGGCTAAACAAGGAGTATAGTGCTATAGCATTAGCATATAATATATTAGGCTACATATTAGTTGTGCTGCATTACATTGCCTACTAATGCTCATTGTACATACATTAGCTAATATTGCATGTATATTATATATATATATAGTAGTATAGTGGCATTATATATATACATAGCAGGCTATATGACTAACACATATATATATGCTATGGCATATGATATATGCATAGTATGATATATGCACACATTAATATATATATATATATATAATATATATATATATAATGCAGTATATATATATATATATATATATATATATGTATATATATATATATGTATATATATATATATATATATATATATGTATATATATATATATGTATATATTATATATATATATATATATAGTATATATATATATATATATTTATTATATAGTATTTTATTTATTTTATTAGTCTTCTAGTGCTTTTGACTTATGAATGCTCGGACTTTTGGTGATGGATCATCCCGCCTAGACAATACATTGGCTTGTAATAGCTTATGATGATGCCTTTTTGCCATTCGGTGCCCTCTGGATGAACTCACCTAAAGTAGGTACATCCCAATCCTTCATCATGGAAAAGTGGACAAGCAAGATATTAACAATTAGGATCAAAATTGCTACAATCACAACCTTATTCAACTTCATGACCACAATGACAATGCTCTTCTATTCAATGAAGCTTTGAGACAAACTCATGAAATAAAATAATAACATTAATTAAAAATTACTAAATACTTTAATCTAAACGTTAATAATAAACATAAAATATAAACATAGATTAAATAGAATACCTAAATTTAACTTTAAAATAATTAAAATATACTTTATCTTAAACTTTTAAATCAATTTGATGGAGTTGTTGGATATAATGAAACTGTTAGGATTATTGGTGACTTGAGTTACCAAGTAATCAAAACAATGATTAAGTTAATTAATCATATTAGTTAGTGTATTTTGAAGAGGACAAAGTACTGTCTTATGATTGGGTGTTTGGGTATCAAAAAGTACCATAGTACAATGTACTATGGTAGTGGAGACCTGGTTTGCAAGTGCTAAGGTTGTTGTCACTAGTGAGTACAAGGGTGGTGATTCTTGGGTTTTGGATACGGGATGTTCATGCCATATGACTTCTAACTCTAGCTTCTTCTCAACTTATCAAAAGGTTGAAGGAAGAAGTGTCACTATGGGCAATGAGGCCAATTGTCCGATAGTTGGTATGGGTGATGTTAGGGTCATTATGTTTGATGGTGTTGTGAGAACATTATCCGGGGTCCTCCATGTTCCAAGCATGAATAGGCACTTAATCTCCCTTGGTACCTTTGATAGAGAAGTTTTTGTGTGCATTGGTGAAGGTGGAGTTATGAAGGTTGTTAAGGGCCACAAATTGTTCTTGAAAGGGTCCATTGATGATGATGGCTTGTACAAGTTACTTGCCACAACCTTAGTTAGTTCGGTTTATGATGCTACTACCTCAACCAAGCTTGATGATGATGATACTTCTCTTGATGATAAGAATGTAATTCCAATGTCTTCCAACAAGTCCATGGGTTGTATGGACTTGGTTGGTGTTTAATCATACTCTTTTGTTGTAAACTCTTAGAGAGCATTTGTAGTACATGTGCTTTTGTATATTGTTGTGCACATGTTTATTTTGTTTTGTTGAGTATGTTGACTAGCTAGAGATATTTTGGGTGTTGTTGGATGAATCTTGATGGTGATATTTTGTGACTTGGTAAACACAAGTCAACGTGGAGATTGTTAGGATTATTGGTGACTTGAGTTACCAAGTAATCAAAATAATGATTAAGTTAATTAATCATATTAGTTAGTGTATTTAGAAAAGGACAAAGTACTCTCTTATGATTGGGTGTTTGGGTATCAAGAAGTACCATAGTACAATGTACTATGGTAGTGGAGACTTCGTTTGCAAGTGCTAAGGTTGTTGCACACCCCATTTCAGAAAAAAGGACATAATTACTAAGACCAAGGGTGTAGGGGACCAAGGAGACAAGTGGAAGAAAGCAACCAGCAGCCCCCTTTACTGTGCTCGACCAGCTCACTCGCCCGAGCAGGTGGGTTGAGCGGCTGCTGCTGAGTTTTCGTTTTGGCGTATAGGCTGGCAGCTTATGTTATTAGTTGCTGCCCTCATTTGTCCCACTTATTTCCTCTATAAATACCTAGTCTTAAGCCTTAGTTTAAGTGCCCCAATAGTCTCATTATACTTAGAGCTATTTACCTCTTGCTTTCTCTCCCATTTAGCTCCTCTTTTCTTACACATAACCTCCATTCGTAATTCCTTCAAGTCTTGTATTTCTCCTTTGAATACATTAAATATATCCTAGGCTAGATGGTGGATGTAGCCAAATTGGTGAACCACCTTAAAAATCTTGTCTTGTTTATTTTGTTTATTTAGCCATTCATTATTACTTACATTATTATTTTGTTCCTAAACTTTGACACAACACAAATACTCACTTAAACTTCATATTAGTGATCCTTGAGTGAGGTTTAGCCTCTCCTTTCAGAAAGAAAGTTGGTGTATTTATAGAACATAGATTAACGAGTATATTCTAAATTTACAATGGCTATTTTGACCAAAAATCACAAGAAAAAAAATCTTTAGTAAGTGGTTACTAACTGCGAACGAAGGTTTGGCCCTGTTTGACCACGGTTTCTTTTGTTCGCAGTAACTAACTGTGAACAAAATTATTGACTTTTTTTTACCACTAAGCTTTGTTCGCAATTAGTAATCGCGAACTAATTCAAACCTTATTATTTGATTTTTTTTTGCTGAAATAGGTTATCTTCAAATTTTCTTCAATGAGTTTGTAGCAATCAAAAAGAATGTAAAGTTAAAATGAGGGGGGAATTTAGCTTTGTACACATGGACTTTCATGTATTTGAGTTTACAAACTGCAAATGATTTTAGACAATGAATGTGGTTATTTATTACAAACCTTAAATTTCATCTAATTCCTTGTTTCATGAATAGTCTAATTTTTAGATTCTTTGTACCCATTTTTACATCTATAGATAGCTACTAAAACTTTGATTCTAACATCGTTCTAGTTTCTGAAGGGACGGAGTAAAAATATACATTAGTGTTAGAGACTCTATTTATTTTATATTTTTTCATTATGAAAGTAGAGGCTAATACCTCACTCAAGGATCACTAATAAGGTTTAAGTGGATGTTTTATGGTGTGTCAAAGTTTAGAAAACAAATAATGCAAGTAATGATGAATGACAAAATAAATAAATAAAGGGAAATTTCACGTGGTAACTCTGAGGTTTTGGGTTTTTCACGTGGTAACCAAAACTTTTAAAAAATCTACATTGTAACCCTAAGGTTTACATATTTGTTCCACCATGACCTTTTTGCACCTAAAACGTCAGGAAAACGTTAGGAAACATTAACTTTGAAGCTTTAAGGTTGTTGTACGCCTATGTATGCGACTCACCACTTCAAATGCCATCACTTTTAACCTTTTTCCACAAAATATAAACCTAAACTCTACCATATTTAGATTTAGGGAAAAAAATATGATATGGATGAAAGATGGTAGAGTTGAGATTTATGTTTTGGGGAAAAATGTTGAAATTGATGGCGTTTGAAATGGTGAGTTGCATAAATAGGCATACAACAGCTATAAAGCTTCAAAATTAACGATTGCTAACATATTTATGTGCAAAGAGGTCACGGTGGAACAATTACTTAAACCTCAGGGCTACCGTGTGGATTTTTTAAAAGTTTTGGTTACCACGTGAAAAACCCAAAACGTCAGGGTTACCACGTGGAATTTCCCATAAATAAACAAGACAAGAATTTTTAGGTGGTTCACCAATCGACTACATCCACCATCTAGCCTAGGATATATTTCAATATGTGTTTAAAGGAGAAATACAAAACTTGATATATTTCAATGGGAAATATATGGGACAAATGTGGGCAGCAAGTATAAGCCAAATAGCAGCCAGCTATACACGAAAAAGGAGGGAGAAATTCTGCTCGACCCATGGCTCGATCGAGCGGCCAGTCGATCGCCCCTGTAGGTGCGTTTTTCAACCTTCTGTTTTTATCCTTCCTCTTCCATGAGTGTGCCACTTGTCCCTTGGTCCCCAATACTTTGTACCACCTCTGAATATTTAGCTTGGAGCCCAAGACTTGCATCAACCCAAGCCTTTATTCGTCCAAGTTCTCACTACCACTTAGTACTTTTGTACTAATGGTACTTGTTTGATACCCAATCACTCAATCACAACAATGTACTTGTGTCCTTTTCTTGTTTACACTAACTAATATGATTAAAAAATCTTAATCATGTTTTGATTACTTGGTAACACAAGTCACCGATAATCCTAACAATCTCCACCTTGACTTGTGTTCTCCAAGTCACAAAATATCACATTCAAGATTCATCCAACACCCACAAACATCTCTAGCTAGTCAACATACTCAACAAAATATAAAAGAAAAATAAACAAGTACACAAAATAAACAAAAGCACATGAACGACAAATGCTCTCTAAGAGCTTACAACAAAGAGTATGATTAAACACTAACCAAGTCCATACAACCCATGGACTTGTTGGAAGACATTGGAATTACATTCTTATCATCAAGAGAATTGTATCATCCTCACTAAGCTTGGTTGAGGTAGTAGCATCACAAACCGAACTAACCAAGGTTGTGCCAAGTAGCTTATACAAGTCATCATCATCAATGGACCCTTTCAAGAACACCTTATGGCCCTTTACAACCTTCATAACTTCATCTTCACCAATGCACACAAAACCTTCTCTATCAAAAGTACCAAGGGAGATTAAGTGCCTATTTATGCTTGGAACATGGACGACTCCGGATAATTTTCTCACAACACCATCAAACATAATGATCCTAACATCAGCCATACCAACTATCGAACAACTAGCCTCATCACCTATAGTGACATGAGATGGCATTTGTTCGATGGGCAAAGCTTCAAACTAATAAGTACTTCCTCCTAATTTCAGTAATAAAACAACTATATAAATATCTACTTTACTCCTACTTTTATCCTACTTTATACCTCATTAACTTTTATATCTACTATAAATATCTAATTTACCCCTACTTTTAGTACAAAAGTTGTTAATCTTTTTTTTCATGTTCAATTTAGAAATAAAATGGAGGGTATAATTGTATTTTATTGTGTCCACCTTTTCTTAATTCTTGTGTTCATGCAAATATAGCAACAAAAATATAAGAGGAAATAATACCTACACTAAATTAGTAAATTACATATTCTTTTACTTAACAATATGAATCAAAACCACTACCATTATAGATTATTGACATGAAAGATTACACTTCATTTGATTATATAAAATGAAAATTTATGAGCTTTAAATAAACATTTGAAATTAATAACAAATGAATAAATCCAACCATATATGGTTATAATTTTTGAAAAAATTACAAAAAACTACCTAATCTATAACACATTTTGCAAAAAACTATCTAATCTAATTTATTTTGTAAAAAACTACCTTAAAGGACAGAAACGTTTGCAAAAGACTACCTAATGACGGAATCAACTAGTTGACCGTCAAGTTTATGTTTGACTTTACACGTGAATTGCACGTGACTTCATTTTAGAGTGCTGAAACGTTTAATTTCCTTTATTTTTCCTTTCCCTCCACTCTCATTTGATGATTGCTCTCATTGTTCATGGTTTACATCCATCAACACTTAATCAAAACTTGAATGCAGAATTAAACCTCCAATTCAATCAACTGGTAAGTTCTTTAATTGCTATTTGTTTCATTAATCTACCCTTAAATTTTGAATTTCTCTTATAAATGCTCTGAATCAATGGTTTGTGCATGAGTTTATTTCATTAATCTACTCCCTAATCTCCATCCTCTGTTCTCTTCTCTTAATCTTTCTATTTTTCGTTTGAGATTTCAAAGCATTCCTTTTTGTTTCGTTGAATTAATTTGTTGCTTATGGGAAAAAAAGGAGATTATCAAAGGAAAAAAGGGTTGATTTCAAGTGGGTAACTAAGCAAGGGTAAATTCCTCTTTTGCAAGTGTTAATTTGCAAGTGTTGATTTCAAGTGGATCGAAAAATTTGCAAGTATTGAAGTGTCTTCCATCTATGCAAAAGGAAATCCGCAAGCACATCTGTCGACCTTCGATATTTTGTTGTGAGGTGAGAAAATGCGCGAAAATAGATTGAGATGGTTTGGGCATGTGCGGAGGAAGTCTTTCGACGCCCTGTGAGAAGGGTTGAAAGCATCATAGTAGAGGGTAAAAGGAGTCGAGGAAGGCCTAGGAGATCTTGAATTGAGCAAATAAAGGCTGACCTGCATAAGTTAAATCTCTCTATGGACCTAACTAGGGATAGGAATAGTTGGAGGCGTCTTATCCATGTTTTAGACTAGTGTTTACTTTTAGAGTTCCTTTTGGGGGGCCTGTTCTCTCGCTGTTTTAGTTTCTTTTAGTTTCTTGGTTGTTGTTGCTCCGTCTTGCTTAAGTTTTTATTGTTTTATAATTTGTATCTTGTTCGCTTTTATCTTCATGTCGCAGGGGTTTCTCTTTATCTTTCTTGAGCCGGGGGACTCTTTTTTGGTCGCGCTCTCCTTCATGGGTATGAGTTGTCGTCGTCCTTTCCTCCCCAGACTCTATCCATAGTTTTCTATTTGCGGGATTCACTGGGTAGGATGATGATGATGATGATGAGAAGTCATAATTTAATTGGGATTGTAAGAGAACGAGGGAAAATTAGGGTTCTTATGATTTAGGGGAAAGGGGGAAGAATTGGAGAAAATCGTGCTTTCAAACAAAAGAAATCAATGACTTAAGTAAATCACGTGAGACACGTGCTGCTCAACTAACAGTCAACTAACTGATTCCGTCATCAGGTAGTCTTTTGCAAACGTTTATGTCATTTAGGGTAGATTTTTGCAAAAGATTAGGTAGTTTTTTGCTAAAGGTGCTATAAATTAGGTAGTTTTTTGTAATTTTTCCTTTTTAAAAACACCTACGAATAAAAAGGGCTTAACGTAGAATTCATCCGGTCTTAATTTACACCATTTATCCAATTCCAAATTCAATTTTAATGAATTTAAACTTTGGTGTTTCACTTTTCACTTTTCAGGCATTCAACCTAAAGCCCCTATTGCACATGGCCAACCATCATAAATGACTAACAAGAAGAAAATCTAACCAAGTCTTTTTTATCTAACAAAAAAAATAATAGTTTTGGTGTAAAATACGAACTTAATTTATAGTGAAAATTACTTTAAAAACTCTCAACTATTCGCGGTTTAAATATAAAACTCTCAACTATTGATTATTATTCAAAATTCCTAACTATAGGCCCATCTTAAATATAAAGCACCGATACATTTTATAACATGTTTTAACCGGTTACCTTTTGTTGAAATAGGAGGGTACGTGAAAAGGTCATGTAAGGTCAAAGGAAGTGAGGTGATTAATAAATACAATTAGGTCTCACTACTTCTCAAATAAAACCAATTTATCCGGTTATAAGTCATCTTGGACTTTAAATATAAAATGGGCCTAAAGTTAGGAGTTAATTTTATATTTAAATCTGTAAAAGTTGAAAGTTTTTAATGTAATTTTCCCTAAATTTTAGAACAACATGACAAATTTGAAATTCATATATTCTCCATACTTGCGGCCAAATCCAAAAACCAAGACATATTATTTATACGTCTATCATCATCCAAAATTCAATTTTGGGTATAAATTTAACTATAGTGTAATGAACAAGAGCAGTACAAAATTAATTTGAATAATCGAAATCGAGTATGACCTGACTTGACTGAAAATAACTCATATGTATGAGTCAAAATTAGATTTCCAAAATATTACTCCCTTATATTCATCTTAGGTGTCCTATTTACTTTTGCAACACTATTCATCTATCACTCTTAAATTGTATTTTATTATGAATCAATAAGTTAAAGCCTAGTCATGTGGAATCTTATTTGATTTTTTTTAACGTAAAGTTTATTAATATCAACTTTTTATAATTTTTAATTATATATAGTTAGATATATTAAGAATTGAATAAGTGTATTAATGAATAGAGTGCATAGAGTAAATGTGACACTTAAGATGAATAGAAGAGACCGAGATAGTAACATATAGAGGGTGTTTGGTACATGGCTTTTGCTTAGCTTTTTGGTTGACTTTTTATTTTTGGCTTGTTGATTGGTCAAACTAAAAAAGTGTTTGGTAAATGACTTTTAAAGCAGCTGAAAAATTAGCTTTTAAGCCAAAATGAAAAGGCTACTCCAGCTAGCTTAAAAGCCAACAAAAACAACCAATATTTTCAACTGGTCAAAAAATCAACTAAATTAATCAACCGCCAACAGTCAACAGTCAATTGCAAAACACCCTATTATAGATGAATCAAAATCAACCCAATATGAGATATTATAGCTTCACTCCAAACGAAGCTAGCTAGTGTGTGACATAAGCTAGTGTATGTTGTTGTAGATGTTGGATGTATATACACATTTGAAGTGCACTCAATAGACAACAAAATACATAGTGTGGGGTTCGTCTTCTTGGGAGCCCATGAATAAATCCACTTCCTTTGCAATTTCCCACTATTTGTTGGGATTATTGGATAGAAAATTCGGTGCTGAAATCGAATAAATTCCTCAATCTACAACCTTAAATTAATATTCCTATCCAACTATGCACAATGTAATAAAGTAGAGAACAAAACATGGGAAGAAGGGTTTGCTTTGTTTTTTTTTGGCTTTAAAAAACACCAATTATTCCTCAAAAAGTTAATCAAAATTGACAATTAATCAATGAAGATTAGGACAAACTAAGCTTTTAATACTAAACTTAACCAACAAACAAATTCTATAAAGCCATTATTTTGAAGGTATACACTTCCTTTTTGGGTTTCCTTGTTACCACTCTTTTTAGTTTTAAAATTGTTTTCAAAGTATTATTATTAATCACAATATGAAACTCTTTTAGATTTTATTTTTATAATATCATCATCATCATCCTACCCAGTATATCCCGCTCATAGAAAACTATGGGCAGGGTCGGCAACTCATACCCGTAAAGGAGAGCACAGCCAAAAAAGGAGTCCCCCGGCTCGAGGAAGATAGAGATCTGTACCTGCCACGTGATGTGAAAAACAACGCATAATAGATCCAATACGCATGTAAAACAATAAAAAGGACACACAAGACACTAGAGCAAACAAGAAAGCACGGACGCCGCTCACGACCCTAAGAAGAAAAGCCGAAGTCTAAAATCTGGATATGACGCCTCCAACTACTCCTATCCCTAGTTAGTGAAGGGAAGATTTTTAAGTTTGGATAATATTTTTGAAAGAAGAAAAAAGTTAGTGAAGGGAAGATTTTTAAGTCTTCTGAACAGGATCGGTTCTGAGATTTTAGGAGTTTGAGGCGAAGTCTATATTATGGCATATTTATATTTAAAATATAGATTAATAAATACAAAATTTATAATATCAAAAATAAAGTCGCACACCAATACATCTTGAATAGACAATCAATAAGGAAGAAAAGGAGTATATAATATCTTTAGTACCATCTTTTTAAATTCACCAGCAATCAATCAAATATTTTTATTAAGCTATTACAACTCCAAATGAACTACATAAAAATCCAAAAAAGAACTCTACTTATCATATAAATGAAGAAAAAATTTAACACCCACAAATTTGATTTATTCTGTTCAAACATAAATAAAATCGATCAAATAAAACAAAATTGATGCTTAAAAAAAGATAATAAGTTGAAAAATAAAAAAAATTAGAGAATTAAACATAGAAAAAGTAAAAGCAAAAGAATTATTAAAAGTCTTAATTACTAATTAAAGTTTGAATAATTGAGTTATGTATTCTCTAATTTTTATTTGATAATCATGCATTAATAATTCAATTATAAGTAAAGGTAACAATTACTTATAAGAAAACTAGGTAGTATCATTTATAACACTTTAGTTAGGTGGTTAAGTACACAGTCTAAAATACACAAGGTCTCAATTCCAATGCATATAAAGTTAGTTTTTATCTATTTTTTTCATGGGCCCTGGGCACAAGTCTTTTCTGCCCTTGCCCAGGGCGTGCCTAGAGCCGGCACGGCCCTACTACTAAATCTTTACATATTAATTTTTATATATAAAATGTGAATGAGCTCTTCCTTACAATTTTTTTCCCTTTATTCCACTCTCTTACTCCTATAAGCTATAGGTATCCAAACGAATGAAATATACTTTCTTCATTTTTCTTTTTTATTTTCAACAATTTCCTTCTATTTAAATATAGTGTTTAAAGATAATCTTGTAAATACATGGTGTTAAAATGACCATTCAATATTTCTCAATTAACATTACAAAATAGTCAATTATTGTGATTAATTATTAGAGTTTAAATGAATAAAGCATGTTACAGCCAGAATGACGTCATTTGAAAAAATTGGTGAGTTGACTTAACAAGTGGCCCTATTATTACCCAAGTCTTATAGGAGCAGTTTAAAGTGTGTAAAGATACCATTGATTGTGTCTTAGAGTTGACTCTTTATTAACCATTTATTTATTGCTTTTTGTGCCAAATGCCAATGCCCGCTCACTCCTTAGTCCTTGCTATTTTGCAACACCTTTTTGAAGCTCCAAAGACTTACTTAGAAAAAAAAAAGTTTATTTTTAAAAAAATAATAATAAATGAAAAAATAAAATAAATTGTGTAGATGTATTTAAAAAGTGGTTAAAATGTATGGATGAGATGAAAATAAAGTGATGGATCATACTTCTAAAATAGAAATGATGTTTTCTATAAGGGGGATAGGCCAAATAAAAAATGCTGCAAATTCAATGAGACGGGAAAGTTTATCACTATTATATGCTCTGTATATCAGTCATTTTGCTTCTTTAATTTTCGACATAAAAATGAAGAAGTTGGATTTAATAAATTAAAGTAGTAGAGTATTTAGAAATCAGAGATTATAAAAGTAATGAGATTATATCCTAAAAAAGAAGATAAGAAAAGTTTTTAAGACTAAATAAAATAAAAATATAGCAAATTGATCAAAGAAAGACACTATAATATTTTTATAAGTATTTTATTTTGTGCTCTCATTATGAGTTGTTTGAAACTCATCAACATAACTTGTTTTTCTTTTTGTAGTAATAGTGTTTTTTGTCATTGATTTTGTGATATTTGAATTGATTGACAACAATGATGAATCATCAACAACTTTTTTGTTAATTTATTCGCATTTAGCTGCATATAGTGAAAATAAGACAAAAAATAAGAAGATGAAAGCATTAAGTAGACGAAGTAAAGCAAAAAAATAAGTTTATATACAAGATCAAGAGAATGTGAATCTACATTTATAAAGAATTGAATGGATCGGATGAAGGAAACAAAAATTCTTTCCGTTATTTAATACTTTTCTTATTTACAATATTTCATTTAAAATGAGAGAAATTTAATAGATTTTTTTTATAATTTATAAAATTTATATTTATAGATATCATGATTCAAAGACTTAAAAGTTGTTTATAACAAAATGGACAAATAAAAAGAGGAGGGAGACTTAAGGGCAAACATCATCATCTTCATCATACCCAGTGTATCTCGTTTATAGAAAACTATGGTCAGGATCTGGAGAAAGAAGAAAGACGACAGCTCATACTTATAGATGAGAGCGCGGTCAAAGAGACTCTCGGCTAAAGAAAGGTCTTCAAATAGAGAGAACTCTGCAACGTATAAATGGAAACTTGAGGGCAACCAAATGAGTTAATATTGTAGGTTTTTTTTTTCTGATATCAAATAATGTAGTCTTGTAGCGTTGAAAGAATCTTTTATTTTGTAATGTGCATAACCATGCTATATACATTACAGATAATTATTTAGATCTATGTTTTATTAGTATCTTTTTAATTAATATTTTATTTTATTTTATTTTATCTAAGATGGAATCTTTCTTACGTAGATCTTTTATTAATTTGTTGAATTAATTTAAAAAATATTGCCACTAAGATTTGGCCTCTCTCATGCTGAAAAACCAATTTGGTGTGACATCAACTATCACCTATTCGACCTTTATTGACATTAAATATTATATAAACTCCTCTAGTTTTTATTGTATAAGCTTTATTTTAATAAATTTTAAAAATTAGTGGGATTCAACTAGTCATTATAATAATGATATAAATTAATATTTTAATTATATATTGACATTATACGTGTAATATGAGATATAGGTTTAAATCATTTTTATTATCAATGAGAAATATAACATTTAAAATAAAAAAGCTTAATTTCTACCATTAATCTCAGTTTTTTATGTAATATTATACTTAAAAAAATACATCTCATATATAAAGGCTTTTTCAATGATATGATTTTTCAATGATTTGACTATAAATTTGTTGAAAAGTTTTAAACGCTTTGTTTATTTCTTATCTATAGTTCTTTTTTAACTTTTAAATATTACTCCCTTCAATTCAGTACTAGGGTCCCATTTGCTTTATGAACTGTATCCAATTGTGCATAATTAAAAATTATGAAAAGTTGATATAAGTAGTCCTTGCATTGAGACGAATCAAACAAGATCCCACTTAACTATGTTTTAACTTATAGTGAGAGTAAGAGATGAATAGTGTCCAAAAAGCAAATGGGACATTAGTGGTGAATTCGAGGGAGTATCTATCTATAGTTTTATTTTTTGTCTTATTTGATATTTGGCCAGTGAATATTGGCTGGAATTGATAGAATGTTAAAATTAACTGAAAGTATTGATTAACTTGCTAATTTTTTTAAGTAAACCATTACCAAAATGTTTTGTAAAATTATGAGCAATATATGTCACTGTTTCATGGTGAAATTGGTTTATATAAAGAGCCCAATTTACAATCGTCAAAGTTGTTCTTTTAAATACATTGAGCTTTTTAATATCCAAGGTGTCACTATTATTATCTAAAATGACATACTAAAAATTAAATACGTAAAGTGATCATTTCTGACGACAATAGATTGTCTTAAGTAAGAGTTTGTGAAATATAAGTCGTCGGATGTTTTTGATTATTTATTATTAGAGAGAAAGTAGGGTTAAAAGGCCAAAGGTAATAAAAAATCTAATCTTATTTGTTTTTGTTTCAGCTTAAAAATTAAACTTTTCATCTAACTTATAAATCACTCAATACATATTTTTTTCAACCCGTCTTGTATGAAAGCGTCTTCCGGCGAGTTGACGTCAAAACAAGAAGCCTATAAGCTAAAAGTTTCTATTAATGGATTAAGACATGTCTCACGGTGAGACGGTCTCATACAAGAATTTGTGATATTTTTGAATATTTTTTATTGAAAAGAAGTATTCTACTAAATTATTTGGGCTTCAATAATATTAAAAGGTTAGGTTTTTATATAATATCACATAATTAAAAAACACAAAATTGGTTGTTAGGGGAAATGGTAACACGCATGTTTAACTGTATAGTATTGTGGACCTTCCTTTATTGCGCAATGCGCACCATGAAGAAGAATCCGGATCCTCCTTTATCTGATCGTACACATTAATAAAGTGATCATGAAAGTCACCACTTTTTGGCTCCAACTTCACAAGGAAGTTGTCACCAATATTTTCCTACAAATTTTTTTTAAATTATTGTGTAAATTCTTGATAAACAAAGTTTTAAATATTATATCTGAATATCATCTAAAATATTATTTTTAAAACGGGTCCTCTTTTGAGAGACTGTCTATAGACGTCTCTCAATAGCCCAGCCTATATCTCCCTTTTAACTTACAAAACAACCAATCAGTTTTTTAAAATTTATAAATTGGGTCAGCCCCAAAACTTGAGACGTCTATTGTATAGATGGTCTCAAGTAAGAATTTGTGTTTTTAAAATAGGAAAAATTGACATTAATAAAACCTTTTTCTCGTCTGCTATGAATAATCCCATCTTTAGATTATTTTTTAATAATCCAACATTTGCCCTTAGTTTGCTATGAATAATCCAACCTTTGTTTTAGTTTGCTGACAGCATACCTTATTTGTGGACAAATGTATGACAAAGGTTAGATTATTAAAAAATAATCAAAAAGTGAAATTAGTCATAGCAGATTGGTGAAAGGTTGGATTATTAATGTCAATTTTTCCTTTAAAATATCTAACTAAAGGTGAAGTTAGGGGTGATGGGCAGGTCATCTATAGCCTCTCCTTAATTTGTGAATTTTACCTATAAGATAATACCATAAAGATTTTTTTCTATTAAAAATCAACTTTTACATGAGATTATTTTATGGTGAGATAGTCTATACAAAAAATTCAATTTAAAAAACGTGAATGTTTAAATATCCAATGACTCAATTTTAACATTCAAATTAAAATTAAGTGTTAAACATATACAACTAAAAAGTAAGTAAAGTAAGTATTTTAAAACACAAATTCTTGAAAGATATGGAGTCCTTGAAAGACGTGTTTAATTGATTCAGCTCAATTAAAAAAAAATGAAATACCAAAACAAAGAACAGATACAACAACGCGATTTTATCTCTCCATCAAACGTCTATGGTTGTACTAAGCACATTCGAGTCTTGAATTGACATAGGATTTTTACGTACTAAGGTTGTACCAATGCATTAATTCAATACTTAATAGTGATAATTTTTATAATTAAAAATTATAAAAATTAGATATTTATAAATCTTATATTGAGACGAATCAAACAAAACTATGTTTTAATACATTGGTGTTTTTAAGAGTGATAGATAAATATTATGTTGAGAATAAATACAAATTAAGAGTGATAGATAAATATTAGCTCAAAAGAGAATTCGACATTTGAAAAGAAACAGAGAGCAGGTGTTTTTAACCATTACTTAAAGTAGATTTTATAATCATTGATGCAAAAGGTAAATTGAGGGTCATAAGTAACTCATAACTATTAAAAATAGATATTTTCAAGTGCTAAAGTAAGTGTTTTACCATTTAAATTAGGTAACACATTAACTCAATAAGTACTAAAATAAGCGTTTTAACTATTTAAAGTATGTTTTGATATGATGTATTTTTAAGTACTAAGTAGATGTTTGTAAGTATTAAAATATAAACTAAATTGATACGAATAATGGTGGTATAATTTTTGCAGATTATGATAATGGTGAAGATAATGGTGAAAACCTGTTGAAATTTAAGAGAACAATGGTGATGATAACGATGTTTTTTCGGGTATAACTTTTATAAAAATTAAACTTATTGTGGATGATAAAGATGAGCCCAAAAACCTTTTTGTTTTAAAATCGCGCTATTCATTCCCTTTTTTTCTTTTTTACTTATAGTTGACACTCAAAGATACGAGATCTCGTAAAATCAACTGCTTTGAAATATAAAAGTGAATGTTTTAAATAATATAGTTTGATTATTTAGTCCAATTTAGAACTCTCTTATAATAAAATCATATTAAATGATAATTTGTGTTTTATAAATCAATGCAAAATTAATTCTATGTAATTTTTTTAATATATAAAATCGTGTTATTTATTCAGTTCTTTGTTTTTTACTTAAGAGTTGATTGAGCTTATTATGAGAATCTTCTCTCATATAAATACGATTCTTGTGAAACCAACTAATTTGAACGCAAAAATGAATGTTTTAAATAATTTAGTTCAACTATTTAGCCCAATTTAAAAATGTCTTATGATGAGATTATCTTAAAAAAATAGTTTGTGTTTTATAAATTTGAATGATCGAACAACGATAATATGATCTTTTAGTTCACTATCATCTTATGTTAGTCGATCTGTATGGCGTTTTGAGTTATTTTTTTTTTATTTTATGAATATTTAAGAATTAGATGCCCTATGATAAAAAAGGTATGTACGGATTTCTCAATTATAGACGTAACGTTCGTAATTGGTTAGAAAGAAGCTAGTAGAAGAAATATTCTCATCAACAATTGAAGCTCAAATTGCAAGAATAAATTCGACACCTCTCACCAACTTTAGCACCAAAAACACTTTGAATACTTAAGATGTGTTAGTAACAAAATTAATCACCCGCATAAGTATATGCTTAAAGTTTTTGTTTTGAAGTTCATAAATTTGGTGTTTTCATGCAACATACTCCATGTTATATATGCATCAAGAATCAAAAAACAATATATAATTACGACACCAATAACATGTCTATAACGCACATATTTACTAATTAACTTTTATATATTATTACGATGTCTAGACCTGTGAAATTTTGACACGATACATAATTAATTCGAAACCAAACTGAAAATTAATGGGTCATAACTCGGAAATTCTGACCCCTAATTCAAAAATGACACCGCACAAAAACATAGGAAAAAACCGAGTCAAGCTATCACTAAAATTGGTATACTAGTCTTACTTATAAAATAATATTATATAAAAATACAAATATAATAATAATATATTTTTTTGAAATTTTTTTATCAACAAGTAAAAATTTTAAAATTCATTGGTTTGTTGGGTTTTAATCGAATCTTATTAAGACTTTAATAATACAAATACAAATTACAAATGGAAATTTGTATTTATCCCTTTGTTGATGATAAAATAAAATTACAAATAACACTAAGAACACCTTGAAGATTATTTTGTAACGACAACCGTTACCCGGAAGCTTGATACTTGTTATAGGCGTGTGATCACTTTCCTTTTGTGATATTTCCCCCACAAAGGTACTTGAGTTTGATCTTGGAAATTCACAACGAGATACAAACAACACAACACACTCCTAGTACTTAGAGTATGCCACTTAATAACACTTTTCATCTCATCAATTAAGCTATTGTAACACTTTTCAATAATGTATCACTTTGAATTACTTTATGTAACACTTTGTTGAGGATCAGGTAACATTTTTTTCATATTAGGTAACACCTTTTGCAATTAACTGCTGCTCGAAGGAATTGAACACGCAATCTCTGAGCCCCAGCGCCTCTAATATTGATTTGCACCCACTGCCAACTGAGATGTATGATATTAGTGATTTGTTTTTGAAATCAAATGTATATATTCTTTTTGCAAACAACTATAAATTCATACCACACTATATAATCTTAATCTACATCATTCAAAGTTATATATCTTGGATAGTTAATTAATAGTTGTAAATTTTAGAAAATTAATTACCCCGAGCTTGGATAATATAAGATATTTAAAAATAGTTTGGGGCATGTATCAATATTGTAAAAATATTAAATTATCTAAAATTAAAAATTTATTTTGTCAATTTTAATTTTAAAATTAAAAAACAAGAATAATAAATAAGTAAAATAGTGTTACAAATGGGTTAGTAACGTAAAAAGTGTTACATATTAATTAGTGTTACCAATTTTTAAAGTGTTACATATTAGTGTTACCAATTCTTAAAGTGTTACATATCAGTATTACCAATTATTAAAGTGTTACATACAAGTGTTACCAATTCTAAAGTGTTACATATTAGTGCTACCACATTTGAAAGTGTTGCATATCAGTGTTACCAATTATAAAAGTGTTATATATAAGTGTTACCAATTTTAAAGTTTTATACATATTAGTACTACCACATTTGAAAGTGTTATATATAAGTGTTACTAATTTTAAAAGTGTTACATGATTGTGTTGCTTAAAGATAAAGTGTTACAAAAGTGTTACCTAATATTTTTAAAAAGTTGGATATCAAAATGTGTTACCAATATGTGTTACCTAAAGTCATTTTTGTACTAGTGCTAGAGGCAGTAAAGAGCGATGAGAGGACTTTATATCTTATTCTACTATTTGAAATAACCTATTATATCAATTTATTTTATACTTCCTCCGTTCCATCATACTCGCTACATTTTCTATTTTGGGAAATTTCATATTACTTGCTACATTTTCCTTTTTAGTAAAAAACCAATCATTTAAAGTTATACCTACTTCTATTTTTATCCTACTCTATATCTAATTATTACTATTTTTCTTTTTCATTTTTCAACAAATAATATTTAAAATTTCCAAAAAAGCAACTTTCCACCTACTACTCATCATTGCACAGTAACTTTTTAATCTTTGTGTCCATACAATGGTAGCAAGTAAATCAGAACAGAGAAAGTATAAGAACAATTATAAATTGATAAACCAGGAAGAGATGTTGAATTTGTACATCTTTTTCTTTAGTCTCAAATATCAATCAATTCAAAAACTAATATATCAACCACCAAACAATTGTTTGGTTATTATCAAAAAGTATGGCTTATGATGTAAGTATGTGATGTTGAATGCATGAGTCCATGAATAATCAATTGACATACAACTTACAAATTTTCGAAAACTTTTCCCTATTGAAAAGGACCATTACTTACATTTATAAATACTATTTTATTATTTTTAATGATTGACTTTTTATAAAGTATTCATCAGCCAATTAGCTCTTATTATATCTGTATTTTTTATTTGTTTGTTTCTTTCAAAATAATAGGATCGGAGTATATTGATAGACTAAAAAGTGAAAACGTCATACAATACACATAGCTAATCTACAAAATTTTAATGTTAGCATAGTGGACGAATACCACATAAATAGTATAGAAATAGTATAGTGGATAAATAACACATAAATATTTAAATCTATAGATAAAAATAGAAATATGGTATGTAGAAAAATATATATAACAGATTAAAAATAAAAATATTACAAAATGTTACGAAATCAGTAGGGGTAGGGCATATCAAAAATTATTTGTAACTAACCTCAAAAAATTGAGAAAATAAATTATAACACCCTTATTTTTCAAGTTTTAGGAAAAATTGCATGTAATAATTCAAATCTTTGTCCAAATCTAATTTATCAGATAAACTTTATTTATTGTACTTGATGGGATGAAAGTTGAACTTTGTTTTTCTTTAATAGACTTTTACTAGTTGGTAACTTGAATACCATATCATCTGATGATGTGACTGTTACATGTGCTGCCACGTGAATAAGGTTTCTATGTATAAACAAGTTAAAAAATTGGGTTATATGTACTATCACGTCAGAATGTGAACTAATATTCACGTCACCAACAAATAAAAGCTTATTAGAAAGAAATTAAGTTTAAAGTTCATCAAACAAATACAACACATAAAGTTCAACTTAACAAGCTACTTTTAATCAAAATAGGACATGTTATATAATGAAGGGTTTTTGAGGGTGTGTGAGGTGAACGACTGCACAAGTTTCCTCTTTCTCTCGTATATGAAAAAGTTAATCAAAATAAAAATATGTCAGAATTATTAATAAAATAAATATATTTACAAATAAGGCGCAAAATAAAATTTTTACAAGACGACACTAGCTAGATGTAGTTTTTGCCAAGTTTTATGCGATGAGATATTTTAGATGTAGCCAAACAATTCTGGAAATCGAAAAAAGGATTTTTAAGTGGTTCGAGGCTTACGGAAGCACAGGTAAAAGAATGACATTTTATGGTACAAAGTTGAGAAACTTGTAAGCGGAGTGTAAGGTGCAGAGTTGACAAACATAATTCAAAATAGTAGCTATATTTAGGTTATGTGCATTGTTTATTGTTGAAGTTTATTTTATATATTATTATTAATGTAACAATATAGTCAAGTGAGATCTTGTTTAAATTATCTAATCATATACTTTCATAATATCAACTTTTTATAAGTTTTGAATTTGTATAATTCAACATATGAATTGTTAACGCATTAAAATGCGTAAAAAGTAAAATGTGTCAAGTATAATTCAACAACGCAAATAATAGGAATAGGTAGAGCTGTTCAAAAGTGACCCGACCCGAAAACCTGAACCGAAACCGAAAGTAAACCGAGACGAAAATGTGTTTTTTTTTAGGTTTATCGAACCGACATTATCCGACCTGAAGTTATATCCGAACCGGTCGACAACCGAAAATGGGAAAGCTGAACCCGAGCTGTAACCGTTTTTTTAAACCGACACATAATCGTTAACCGAGATTACCCGAACCTAATAATGACCGGCCCGAGTCATATTCGACCCGAATCATGCTCGAAACCGAACTCGATCCGACTAAAACCGACTTAACCCGAAGGAGTTTAGATTGAACTTGTGTAAACCTGAACAAGTTTTTAACATAGAAGTATGATTGACTCATAATCAATCATCTTATTATTTATTCTAATAAAGTGATAAATATTTGATAAATGTTTTAATAAAATAAATTTTATTAATACATGGTTTCATATATTTAATTTTCGATTAAACAAGTAAAAGTAACAATATAATAATGATCACTAATTGATTTGTATTAAAACTATTTATTTTGCTTTAAGTAAAGGAAACCTTATCATCAATAAAAAAATGCCTAACAACTTAATCAAATATTGACTCGATCGATAGTAATTAGTAACTTGTAGCCAAATTCTACTTGAAAAAATTACCCGAACTCGATCTGTACCCGGTAAAATCGAACCAATTATTAACCGATGACAACCTGAGACCGATTGAATCTCGACACGAACATCAACCGACACCGAACTGATGCTAACCCGACAGCTCGAATAACCGTTCTTCAACCGAACCGTGACTAACCGATCCGACCCGAGCGTGACCCGTCGAACATGCATCCGAAAAATAACCGATCTGAAAAACAACTGAACCGAATGACACCCGTCCGAAACCGACCCGATCACCCGAATGAACATCTTCGAATAGGACTTAGGAGCATCTGATGCCTTCTTATTTTTTTAACGGAAATTTGTGCCTTTTCATTTACTTTGGGCGGCGCCTTTTTGATATCCCTTTATTTTGAAGGCCACGATTCATTCAAGGATCAAATGCCCTGTTAAAACATGGCTTTTCCGCCTCTTTCATTTATTCGTTTCTCTATCTCACGTGTCACCCATGGTCCCACTTTTTAACAACAATAATTAAATACTCCTTTTTGTTTAATTAAACTTCTACAAACAATTTTATGAAAATTAATAAAAATATAATTTATTAGATAATTGAATATATTTTTAATTAAATAATAATTTTGATGGACGAAATAGTAAAGACTATAAATATTAAAAAAAAATATTAAAAGAAAGATAATAAAAAAATGAGAACCACAACAATAAAAAAGTAAGTAGGAAACATGTAGACGTCATAAGAAATATGAAAATATTAAAATAGAATTAACTCCAAGTCAAAATGGGGAAATTTATTTTATTGTCTTTTATTTTCTTGCTGCAGAATTGCAACTCAAAAGAATTATTTGGATTAAGTATAAATATGTATTAGGGTTAAATGAGTCAAACTAATAAATTAAAGGTATATAGATATGCAAATGAAGTAATTAAAATAATTATGAAAAAGCTACAATGGATTTAAGTAAAAAAAAGATGAATGAAAGTATTCCCTATAGTGAATTTATATCCAGAATGAGGATACCAATTATTATTTTATCCTTTTTTTTTTTATTATACTTATTTACACTCATTCTAAGCAGGCCAAACATAGCGATTTTTTGTTTTCACAAAGTCGCGACTTAGCCGGACCATAGTTAGTCATATTCAGCAATTCAGACCATATTGGATCTAATATAAATCCGAAATAATCAATGTATAAAATTAGCCGGACCATATATATATATATATATATATATATATATATATATATATATATATATATATATATATATATATATATATATATATATATATATATATATATATATATATATATATATATATATATATATATATATATATATATATACTTCCTTGTTTCATAACATTCGCTATATTTTCATTTAAAGTTATACCTACTCCTATTTTTATCATACACTATATTTAATTACTTATATTTTTCTTTTTTATTTTTCAACAAATAATATTAAAAAATTCCAAAAAAACAACTTTCCACCTACTGCTCATCATTGCACAGTAACTTCTTTAATCTTTGTGCCCATGCAATGGTAGCAAGTAAATCAAAACAGAAGAAGTATATCACTACAAAAAACGCTAAATTGCTCAAACAACGAACGTGTGTGCCGTTGCTAAATTAGTAGACTCTAAATAAAATTCAAATCCAACTGATCGCCAAAAAAGGTGACGACTCTGGAGATCGCTTTTCTCGTCACCACCTCAACATATATAAAATAGCTAATTTTTAAATGACTCGCATCTTGTGATGCACTTCATATTTGGTTTAAATAATAGCCTAATAAAACAAATTTTTAACATATAAACTTATAGTTTTAAAAAAATTAGCGACGGCTCCGTGACGTATCCGGGCAATCGCCAATTACAAAAAAAGTCCCTCGAGTATAATGCATATCTTTGGATTATTAATTTATTTACTATTTTTATGATAAATATTAATATTATTTTTTGAATGTTAATATTATTTTATTTATAAAAAATATTATTATAATAATTATTATTTATATTATTTATTTTTATAATAAATATAAATGTTATTTATCATGAATATATTTTTTTATTTATTATTAAATACTATATTTTATGAATTTATATAAATCTATTAATTTCAATACTTTTATTAATAAAATTTGTTATATTTAAGTTAATTGATATAAATGATACAAATTAAATAAAATTTCTTCTATTTTTGCATATTATTAACAATGAATTTTTTTATTGAAAAATCCAAAATGAGAAAAAGTCTTGAGAAATCCCGGATAAGTGTTAAGATATCCGAAATGAGAGATGAGTAATAAAAATTAAAGTTGAATAGAGAAATTTTCATTTTAGACCATATTTAAACATGGCGACGGACTAGCTACGACCAACCGATTGCACCAGAATCGGCCACCTGGCTAAGGTCATAGTAAGTTGCTAGTATTTATTCAAATTTTATTTTGAAAAACAAAAAAAATTTCAAAAAAACGACGACAAGGTACGGCCCCATGACGTCACTAGCTAATTCTTTAGGGAGATTTCATGTGGTTACCTAAGTTTTTTTCTTTTCCATGTGGTAGACAATAAATTTGCGTGGTGACCATGTGCTTTAAACTTTTCCATGTGCGGTAGACAAAATGTTAAATTTTTTAAAAATTAAGTATTTCGACTAGGTTAGGAAATATGTGGCCAATGTTAATTTTTTTTTGTTAAATTAGGTAAAGGTAAATTAGGGTGATCACAATGTCCATTTTTGAAAAGAAGTTATTATATTCGGAAAAACTTATCAAAAACACTAAATTCTTTTTTGTCTACGTGGATTTAAAAAATATTTGTCTACCATGTGGAAAAATCAATGATTCAGATTACCACGAGAAAGTACAAAACATTAAAAAAATGAGCCACGACTAGAGGGTGGTCATCAGACTGTCGCCATTTTGACATCTAAAATTACAGAACATTTAGTTGTCGCAAGACCTTCGAGAGACTGTCACTGTCTTTAAGAACCTACCGCGAATATGTGTTTGTCACCTTTTAACCATCAACAATTTTTACTACCCTTTTGTTATACTCTCTTCTATTCACGCTACTTTTTCAATTTACCTTTTTCACACATGTCGAGATAACATTTAATTTTTAATATCTTTAGTTTTGCATGATTAAAAATTATAAAAATTTGATATTAATAAAATTTATATTAAGACACATAAAATAAAATTCCACGTGACTATTTTAACGTAAAATAAAACAAATAAAAAATAATTAGTAAATAGTATATATATATGAGTCAAAGTTAACCCAAAATTAAAAAAATAACCCGAAAGCACCCGAAGGTACAACTTTAATCACAAGTAGAGTTCTGGCCCCAGCTCTAATGAAAATTAAAAAAAATAAAAAAAATAAAACAAAATCTATATATAAAACCCCCCAAAACCCTGATGATGGAAAAATCATTAGAAACCATATTTTATTAAAGCACTTTCTTTCTTCTCATCTCATTTTATTAAAAACACCAAATCACAGATTTCAAAATATAACAGAAACATGTCGCCATTGACGGGACCACTGTCACCGTCAACCGAAGCTCCGGCTGTATCGCCGGCATTTAACTTAAACACAGTTTTAACACCATCTCAAAAAGACAAGGTAATCGAATGGTATAGAGGCGAATTTGCGGCGTCAAACGCTATTATCGACGCTTTATGCCACCACCTTGTTCAAATTTCCGACACCGGAAAATGTGAGAATCTATCAATTAATTACGAAGGTGTTTTCGCTGCGATTCATCGAAGGAGGCTTAATTGGATTCCTGTTCTGCAGATGCAGAAGTATTTCACCATTGCTGATGTTACTCATGAGTTACGGAAGATTGCTGATGATAATCCTATTAAGAGAGAAAAAGTTGAATCAGAAATCAAAAAGGAAAAAGTTATTGATGGAGATCATGATGATAAAAATGGTGGTTTGAAGATGGAGGAAGAACCTGAGGTTATTGATGTTAAATTTTGTCATGGTAATGGCTCTGTTAGTGAAGAGGATGATTCTCGTGATAGCCAAATTACTGATACAGGTAACTCTATTTTTTGAATTTTTTCAAATAATTATGATTAAACATACATATAAACTTGTTCATATTCATTTAAAATGATATCATTTCCGTATTAACTTTTGTTTTCACCGACTAAATCATATTTGATTTGGTTTCAAACTCAAATTGGATTATACATATTGAATTTATATCATTTGATATTGTAAATATTATTTAATAATTTTCTAATAAAAAGTTTCTCCTTTTTTATATTTAATGTTTTCATATAATGAATCAATTTGTAAGCTAAAAACTTATACATAGTTTTTATATAGATTTACATGTAAAACTAAATTTGTCTTTACTTATAAAATTCAAAATCTGCTGAGAATCAATTGACAAATATGTCTAGAAAATTATACTCTTATTTATAGTTCTAAGTACAACTTTAAGGACTTACCAACAAAAATATTAAGCATTTATTAACTAATCAATGTCATTTCAAAAAAAAAAAAAACTAATCAATGTTATAATAGAGTTATAAATTTTAATTTAGTATAAGTTAATAATAATACTTCTATAATTAATCTTTATGAATACTATTATTATGGTTTTTTAAGAACGCACAAAGGATGACACGTCTAAAAAAGCAGGTCTAACTTTTGTATCTATTAATCAATGTCTTTACAATTTTAATTAAGCAATTAATTAATGATTGGGATCTTTAAAGTGTATAATACTGTATGAATCATCAATTGATTAATAGAGTAATATGTCAAAAAGTGGCAGCCGAATTTGCAAATTTTATATACTCCTTGTGAGTCTTAGATGCGAAATCATGTGAAACATGGTCATAGTTTGATTGTTAAATATTACTCCTCTGTTCTGTCTCATTATGTGTATTAAGAGTAAATTGACAAAAATTAACAGAGCCCTCTTATTTCAATCGAAGAAGAATTTTGAGCCACCTTATTCGATTGGACTGATGGGCTCAATTCAATTGAAATTTTGAAATAATTAATTTTAGCGACTACTGTTCATCAATTGATTTTATTTGATGTATAGTTCTCTATGTATAATGTAAGAGTGAGATCTTATTTGATTCGTCTTAATGTATATTTTCTTAATATTAACTTTTAAGAATTTTTTATCATATGAAATTAGAGATATTAAAAATTAAGTGCATTGGATAGCGTGAAAAACAGAAATGTAGCAGTTATTAAAAACCGGAGGAGATATTAAAAAAAAATTCTTAAACCAAGCTTCAAAAATAACTATTTCTTAAACTAAGCATTTAGCTGCTAAGGACAATAATTCCATTTAATAATATACCTTGTTTTTTTGTCAGCGATTTAGTAGTTGTTTTGATTGTCAAGGCAAAGTTAAAAATTATATATTTTAAACTAAACATCTGGGAGAATTACCGTCAACGATAACTATTTCCTTTGGACGATTAGTTTGAGAAAATTATTTTTTTCAAAGCTTAATTTGAAAAATATTTATAACAAAAAGCTTAATATAAAATTTACTTTGTAAATATTTTTAGAGCATAATATTTTACCTTTTAGGAAACTAATTTGGACTCTTAGAGAAGCATAAAAATTTTACTTTTTTAGATTAGATATTTTTATAGCATTTCAGTATAAAAAATAAATAAACTCTTGATGTGATTTACTATTTATGACAGATCCATTGTTAATCGTCGTAGTGTCCATTTAATTAAGCAATTAATTAATTAATGTTTGGGATCGTTAAAAGTGAGTAATAATACGTCAAAAGTGTGGCAGCGGATTTGTAGCCTTTAAAATAATTGAAAAGTGTTGGGATTCTGAAATGCGAAATTAAAATGCCAGATCACCAAGAAATAATCATGTATTGGCCGCCTTAACCTTGATTGTTAGTTGGAAATAGTAGCATGTACCTTCTGTTTGATCATTCAGTTTTGTTTTGACATGAAATGGGCAAATTCAATCGAACAAGATGTGGAACCCTCTTATTTGATCGGGTAAACATGCAGGGCCAGCCTAAGGGTGGGCAAGAGGGGCCGTCGCCCAGGGTCCTATGTCAAAAAAGCAAAATTAATAGTTGTAGAAGATCCATATAAGTTATAAATTATAAAGGAAAAGGACCTCCGATGTACTATTTCGCCCAGGGCCCAAAATATGTAGGGCCGGCCCTGGTAACATGACGAAGCAAAAAGAGAAAAATAAACTTACTGATTTTAAAAGCTTATACTTGTGTCATGTACTCATTAGGCGGACGTATTTGATAGAAAATATAACATATTTTTAAAGTTTTAATTGAAATGATTACTTATGATACGTTGTTATCTCAGCATGTTGCCTATGGTTATCAATGTAGGTGCCCATGAAGTTCAGACAACTCTTGATCACATTGAAATCTGTGATAACCATGAAGATTGTGCTGCTCGTCGTGACCAGATCAAGTTGACAAAAGGTTTCGTAGCCAAGGAGCCAGTGAAAGGGCACATGGCGAGTTCTTCTGTCGAAAAATGTTTTTATTTCTTCTTTTGTATATACCCGATTCAGGAAACCTCTTAGTATTAGAATCTTTGGACGTGCACTAGTTTAGTTTAATGACACAAAGCTACAAATTGCAGGTAAATGTTGTCAAAGGTCTCAAGATGTATGAAAATATATTTACTGATCAAGAGCTTTCTAAGCTGAATGACTTTGTGTACGACCTGCGAGCTGCTGGTCAAAACGGAGAACTCTTAGGTGTGGCTTCTTTGGTTTCCTCTTACGACTTTGTCATTTGGTTTAAATGCTTTATACTCGAACTGAGTCTTTGACTTTGTAACACTTGACTTAAAAACCACTCCCATACATGGGTTGAGTGTTGAAAACTAAGATAGACGGAGGGGGTAGCTTATCGAAAGAACTCGATAAAATGTGATATTTGATCTTGCAAATATCAAGATGGATTAGGCTAAATGTGACATTATCTAAGTTTTTAAGTTTAATGATTGCAGGTGGAACATACATTCTGTTTAACAAACAGATGAAAACAAACAAAAGGGAGCAGATTCAACTTGGTGTTCCAATTTTTGGACAAATAAAGGATGAGACTACAATTCAAGAGCAAAAGTGTAAGATTTTTAGAAATTAATTACTGTCGTTTTGAAAGAAGCGAATATCCTCTGTAATCTCTGATAATTTCACCAAACTTTAATGCTTACGGAGCATCTTTTGTGTTGATAATCCAGCTAATATCGAGCATATCCCAGAGCTTCTTCAGAGCGTTATTGATCACCTTGTCCAATGGCATGTATTACCTGAAAATAGGAAACCTAATGGTTGCATTATCAACTATTTTGATGAGGTAAATTATCATATTCTTCGTTTATCTGGCCTTTCCTGCACGGTGCCTCAGATTATAACTCAAACGATTCATTTGTTACTCTTTATCAGGGAGAATATTCTCAGCCTTTTCTTAAACCACCTCATTTGGACCAACCATTATGCACTTTAGTACTCACTGAATCAACACTGGCATTTGGACGTACCCTAGTAAACGACGGTGAAGGGAACTTCAAAGGACAACTCATGCTTGCTATGAAACAAGGGTAAGTGTAAATGTACGCGGTATCAGCTACTCGGAGTCGGATTTACTAAAATTTCTTATAATTAGCAAATCTCATTTATATTGCCTTGACAGGTCTCTTCTTGTGATGAGGAACAACAGTGCTGATATGGCAAGACATGTCATGTGTACATCTCCTACAAAAAGGGTAAGCATCACATTCTCTAGAGTCCGTCCAGACAATGTGCGCAAGCCATACTTGGCACCAATGAGCCCTCTACCTCAAGCCATGACTTTGTGGCAACCTGAAATGCCAAACCCTCAAACAATGACAAATGTAGACGCAATGGATGGGCTACCAAAGTGGGGTGTTATCCAAACTCCTTTGGTGATGCTTGCCCCTGTCCGCCCTGTTGTTGTAAACCCGAGAAGAATGCCTGGTAACGGGACTGGTGTTTTCTTGCCTTGGGCTGTTGGATCAAGGAAAATGACAAAACATCTGCCTCCAAGAGCTCAAAAACGGCGGTTCCTTTCATATTCTCGAGTTGAAGGCCATGTTTCTGATACCATGTCTGATCCCGGTGTGGAAGGGTAAAATTTTTAGCCTCAAGTAATTTTCGAGCAGCATCACCAGTTGGGCTGAGTAATGTACATCCTGCTGGAGGTGCTTCAATTTGTACAAGCAAGGTATTGTATGATGCTGCTTAAGCTTGATTCCACTAAATTTTCTGTGATTGTTTTCATTTTGACCTTTATTCAAAGAATAGAGCTAGGTAGTAGTGTTGGTAATTTTGTAACTGTTGCTGTAGTATGTGGCGGGTTTAAAGTATTTGAGTGTGAGAATTCAAAATGAGGATGAGCCTGTATGAGAGGCATTATTATGTATCTACCTTCGTGACTTGTGAATTATGAGCATCGTTTTCTCTCATTTACACGCTAGTTTTTTCTTTTTTTTTTTTGCGCTCCTCGTCAATTGGTGTGAAATCGCGAAAATATTAAGATTGATGCAGAAACCATTTTTGGTACTGAGTCGCAATCCTTGATGTATGTTATAAACTGTGTGTTCAATTTTAATGCCATATAGTTAGAATCATTGAAGTAAAAGACTAAACCTTACATGTAAATAAAGTTATTCTTACTATTTTAGGTATACATTAGATGAGATCTATATAGTTTCCAAATCTAAGGAAACACCTCATGTGGGACAGGGAGATGTAGAACGTCAGATTGTTGTGGGAGGTGAGCTCCACTAAGCTAAATCATTTGTGAAGCTCACTACAATACTTTTTGGAGAGTACACTAATAGAGTTTTATGTTATTCATATTAACAACTAACAACTATTCTAGGAGGGATAGTTTTAATTTTTTGTGGTGCTAAGGATTAAATATAACTATCTTTATAGCTTCCCAATGTCTCAATTTATGCTCATACTTATTATCTAGATATAATAAAAAATGTACGTTTTTATGAGACTGCTATGAAATCTTTACTCATGAGTGAGACAAGCTCTTCTATTCTGGTTCATATTTTTTCTTGGCTATTTAGTTCATCCTGTGATCGAGGCTCTAGAAATAGTGAATGATTTTATCAATACACAAATATATAACTTGCATCCCTAGGAGCTTCAATTGCGCTTATATTTGTCACTTTAGGAATTGGGTTCATACGTTCACCAAACCCTTCTCATCTATGGACTGTTAACGTATATGAAGGATTGTGGTTGGCTCGAGAAATCCCTACCTCTCTATGTATCTCTGATATGATTGGATTTTTCAAAATACCTACAGAAAAGAAACACTATCAGTTTTATTTTTATAAGAAGAAGAGTTATAGAACTTAAAGCATATGATATATCTAAAAAAAGTTAATTTGTTTTTTAACATACTAATGTTTATAATTTTCAATCACAACTAAATTGTATAACTAAATATAAATTTGAAGGTTTAAATATTTATGTTTTCAAAAGCACAATTTTTTTTTAAAAAAAACCAAACAAAAAAATTTAAAAACCAGATCAAATCCGGAGTAACGAATATCTAATTTTTTGAATCGAAATCATATCATGATTTACACTAATTGAAAATCGAATTTTCAAATTTTCGGATAAATCTGATATTCGATTTTAAACCTCCCATTTATTGAGAATAGAATTGAAAAGTGGATCAAGATAAAATTAGGACAATGTCTTTGAATTATGGGATGACATTAATTAGTTATATTTGTTATCTCTCCATTTTCCTTACAAAATATCTATAGTAATGGTACCCATCTTTGTTTGGCCATTTTCTTTATACTCATTGTTTATTCTATACTACCATATCTTAATCTCTCACTCTCTCACATTTTGTCTTCCACTTTCAACGATACATGAACTATATATGCTTGACATGATCTTCTTTAATTTTGTAAGGTTTTGTAAGATAGACTAGCAAAAGAAACTGATAAGAATATAAAACAAATTATCGACAAAGACCTAGTTGTCTTGGTTGGTAATCATCATCATCATCCTACCCAGTATATCCCGCTCATAGAAAACTATGAGCAGGGTCTGGGGAGGGAAGGACGGCGGCAACTCATACCCGTAAAGGAGAGCACGGCCAAAAGGAGACCCCAGCTCCAAGATGATAAAGATAATGATGGACATAATCCTACTAAGAAGGTTGGGACATGGCAGATCAGTGGCCTTTGTTGGGATGGTTTATCTCACATCAACAAATTAAAGATGATGTGCGCACTTTATAAATTATTAAAACCCTTCTTTCCATTGGCAAATGGTTTTGGGTTGGTATATACTTCTTGGCTTATAAAGTGTATGCATCTCATGTTTTCCCGATAATTACTGGCATTCACAATATATCCAGCCTAATTTAATAACCCCACCATAATTCTGAAACAAACTTTTTCTAATGTGAAATTTGTAAAAGAAATTAAAAATAGAAATACATTAGTGAATATATGTCGATGATTAGGCCCTACCAAAAAATTAAATTTTATGAGTACGTGTTTATTTATAAATGACCATTGATTTCACATTCATGCCCTAATCTTAACAGATGATCGAAATTGACTCCACCTAAATTAATTTTTTTTTTTTTTAAAAAAAAGAAGACAAATGAGCTTAGTGGGTAGATAAGATGAGCAAGCTAAGAGTGGAGATTGGTGAATTACATTAGTCCATATATTGTAGTAATAGGGCAAAAAGAGAATAGGTAGATGAAAAAGCAATGGTAGGGACTAAGATAGGAGTTAGATGGAATAGGATTCTGAAGAAGACATATGATTGAACGAAGTCCATTTTATGAGGAGGAGGAGCACCAGCACCATGTCCATGTGATGGACCATTATTACACTTTTAGCTACTTTCGACCAAGTCCATCATATGAGGAGGAGCATATTATATCATCAATGTTTTACCTTCTTCCTTCTTCCTTCTCCTCAATATAGGGTTGCAATTTCTTTACCTTTGTTCTTTTCTTCACTTTCATTTCTTATTATTTTTTATTTTTTATTTTTGAAAAAGTGTATGCTAAAAATATGTGTAAGATTTTAAAAGTATTAAAAGTGTATACTAAAATTTTGTATGACTTAAGAAGAATCTCTTATTTATGACTTAAGAGTGACATGCATGAGCTTCTATCTCTCCAAGGACCTGACCAAAGATAGGGCTAGTTGGCGGAGCCGTATCCACGTCCCAGACTACTGAATCTGTCCCTTTCGCACTTTGTTTGTTTTTCTTCATTGCCTTTATTTATCGCTCTTTAATTCTTTACTTTTACCCTTTTTGGCTTTGCGGGCACTGTATTTAACCAATTTATAAGTTGCAAGTTCGTGTCTCTTGGAAGACCTTTCTCGAGCTGGGGGACTCTCTGATCGCACTTTCTTTTATGCGTATGAGTTGCCGGCGATCATCCCTCCACAGACCCTGAGCATAGTTTTCTATAAGCGGGATACACTGGGTATGATGATGATGATATCTTATTTATGTTTGTTGTCATATTTTTACTTAGTTTGTATTTTATTCTTACTCTATAAGTTAAAATATAGTCAAGTGAGATCTTGTTTGATTCGTGTCAATATATATTCTATTAATATCAACTTTTTATAATCTATGAAGTGAACTTTTTGTAAGTTTTTATGATGCACACTTAGAAAAAATAATTATTGAATTACTACATAGGCACACATGCAAATTGCAGAAGCAAATGGGACAGTAGGTATTCATTCGGATTATCAGGTTGATTTCAGAGGTGTTTTGGGTCGGTCTGAAATCGGGTTTTGCGTCCATATTATTTTTTACATAATTGTAAATCATTTTTAAAGTCGAGTCGAATCAGGGTCATTTACAAAGTCGGATAAATTTCGGATCATCGAGTCTATTTTGAACACCTCTGTCAGGGCAAAGAATACAATATAAGAAGATGCTTTCATGTGGAGAATGTTTATTCAACTAAAAGATCATGTGACGACCAAATAATTTTCTCATAGAAAAATAACGACACTATACAGTTTAGCTGATGAATAAACAAGGGAAGAGACAACAACCAACCACAGCTATTGGCTGCAGTGAGAAAGATCATCCCTGCTTCAAACATACTTCCATTGTTACTAAATTTGAGCTGAACCTCAAGGAAAATATACCAATGACACCTGAAAATGTCAAAATAAACAATCTTATCAATCAAAGGCAACAAGTTTAGCTGCAAGTACCAGGGTCGTTCCTGACCATATGCAAGGTAGACATTTGCCTAGTAGCCAGAGTTAGAAAGAGCCTAAAATTAGAATATGCTCGTTAATGGAAGTACACACTTAAAAATTTGCAATTTATGAGTAGTTCTTTTATCGTTTAAGAATTATATGATACGTCAACATTTTGAATGCTAATTATAATATATAGGGTCTATCGTTTAAGAATTATATGATACGTCAAAATTTATGAGAATGGTAAATGTCATAGTATTCGGGGCAATTCCTTTCCGACACATTTCCTCAAAAATCTTGTAAGCCTTATGATATTATGGGCATTGCATAGTCCCTGAATAATAGTATAATACGAGACAACGTCACATAATCCTTTCACTTCCATGACATCGAGCAACAAATAGGCCTTGTCCAGACGATTAGCTTTACAAAGACCTTTCAGAAATTGGTTATAGCTATATATATATCAGGTTCCAGCCCATTCCTTTCCATCGTCTCCATCAGTATTTCAGCCTTCGCGAGCAAAAGGTGATCACAACAATACCCGAGAGTTATATGTTACCACCACACATAAACCAAGAACCAAAGCCCTACACGCTTTATCGTCTGGATGCCAAGTCTCAATTGCATTGTCAAATCGTCCTACCTTACACAATCCATTGACAAGTACAGTATATGTTACAACATCGGGTTGTCTTCCTTTCTGTTTCATGTCCTCAAATAAGCTTAAAGCTGAATCTGTTTGATTTTCCTGGCACAACAAATGTAGATAAATATTGTATGCCCATATGATCGCTACAGATCCCAGCTTTTCCATGTCTTTTAGAAGAATCTCAATCAGCTTGAAATTCTTCACCTCACACAAGGCACATATAAATCTAGAATACGTAAAAGAAATCAACGAAAATCCTTGTGGAATCATAGTATTGTAATAATACTCGGCTAAATCAAGACGGGGCTGCTTAATAAGCACCCCAATAAAATGATTGTAATCTTTACTAAAAACCTTATCCTTAAAAACTCTGTCATATGCTTGCAAAGTTCATATGATAAAAGGTGGTATTTTGATTGACCCTTTGATAACAGAAACTATACCGGAAAAGTAATACATGCTCTCTAACTAAGACAAGATACGATCCTCAAAATTTAAAGCAATCATATGACCAAACCAGAAAACTTCAAGATCTTATCATTTCATTCAGGAAGCATATAACAGAAATAAAGAGCTGTCAAAAATGGAAAACTGTACTGAACATCCTCGAAGCAGTCCCGCAGCCCAAAATAAATCGTCATTACAATTCCTTTTTTAAAGCACAAGATAGGCAAAGGGATGAGAGCTAGGTAAGGCGATTTCCGGCCTTAGCCATGCGGAATGTAGTACTTGCTCCTACTTGACAAGACCCGATTCTCACATCCACATTACTATTCATTAATTTACAAAAAGCAGCAATTCTTTCCCCAAATATCGGAGAATTTAAATACGAGTTAAAAATGTGAACAAAATATAATATCACTAAGGTACTTCACTCAAAAGTCGTTTCCCAATCGTCCACAACTTCACTGTCGTCAGGCAAGCCCATAAGTTGAACAGTTGAAGTATTTGTAGTCTTGATTTCAGACCCAGTTCCAGAGGAGCTTTCAGCGGCCACTGTTCTTTGAGAGTTGTCGACAGGTCTCACCGATGACTCTGTTGATCTAGAGAAGGAACCGGAATTCAGGATAGTCCATCTGTTCGTTGTTGTGGTGGTAGCTGGAGCCTCGGGTTTTTTCCAAAATGATGTCAAACCCATATCAGCACTAACATTACCATTAGTCCATTCCTCCGCACCCCATGAATCTTCAACCCAGCTATTAGCATCCTTCACAACGGCCTTCTTCCAGGGGTTATTTCTTAGAGCAGAAGCCGCAGTCCCTCCCCATGCAGATGGTGCAGAAGCTCCAGCACCGTTTTGTTGAACGACAGCAGCCCCTTGATAAACCGATCCATTATCTAATCTTCTCATTGCAGTTGCTGCTTGAGCAGCTTCACCGAAAATAGCAAGGGCATTCTTGTCGTTTAACCACACGAGTTCGCATTCACCGCCAAACCGTAAAACCAATGTGCTGATGTCTGCATCACTCGGGAGATCAAGCAGGGCAACAACAAGCCTAGGATCCATATCCACATGAGGGTCAAAAACAGGTGGATGTTGTGCAGCCACAGCAGCAGAACCCTTTGGTCCCAAAATACGAGGCGGGGCTTTGGATTTGGCGGTAGCATGAACCACGATGAAGTGCTTAGGCTCCCGACCAGCAGCACTAATAGTAAGTTTCCATCTGTCAGCTATAAACCGAATCGCATCTTGCTTCTCCTTAATCATCGGACAGAAGACATGAACCTTAATGTTGCTACTGCCTCCTTTGCTTTTTCCAAGTACCAAGTGTTTACATCTATCTTCCACTGCAAGGACCCATTTTGGATCACGTCGAAGTAATTCAGATAGCACTTGTGAAACAGCCGGATTCTCGCCAAAATGGACGGCATCTAGATTAGGCTGAGAAATATCAAAAGCATCAGCAAGAATACGTTTCTTCTCGAGCTTGAGACATTCATCGTCACACGTAAGCTTCCTTTGACCTATTGGAACTCTTTTTTCACTTGCTTCCACAGGTTGAAGTGGTGCTGGAAGTTTCTGCATAATAGATGCTTCATAAACATTAGAAGCATTGAAGGCCGACAAAATGCTTCACCCAGCATCACAAGGCACCGTTGCGGTAATTCGGCCACAAGAGCATGAAATTGTCACTGGCGATTCACATCTTAAGTCGGGACAAGGAGCCGAAGGATGGCAAAGTGCTTGGCAAGTGTGTCTACAATCTCTCCTTGGGGCACCGCATACTTGCCCACAAGAACCCTTCGCATGAACCTTATCACAGACCTGACCACATGTATGCACATACTTCTGTTCAGAACATCTTGTTGTAATTACTTCCTTACCACAAGGACAAGGCCGAGGAGGTGCAAAAGCTTTGCACGGGGGACAGGGACCAGGATGGCATTGCAACACACACACATGAGGACACATATCCTCCTTGCTCAAACCAGGTTTCAGAACCGCAAGAATGAGGTGTCAAGTACGAATCTGAATGAATATCAATCAAAACCAAACCAGAAATTTTATTAATTTCATCAAAATTTGTAAAATAACTTACCTTTGGACGCCTAAAATTAGGATTTAAATGAAAATCTGGTGAAATAGCTTAAACGCCGTCTGTGGGGATCGAACCCACGACCACGTGGTTAAAAGCCACGCGCTCTACCACTGAGCTAAGACGGCAATTTTATTAATATTTATCAAAGCTTAAATATTTGAATACAAAATATATTTAGTTCCGATTCTCTCAACCTATTTATAATTAAAATAATAAATAAAGTACTACTTTGTTGTTCCTTATTTCCTTTAAATTTAAATTTACTAGATAATAATATTTGAGAATATTTTTATTTTAATTTGCATAATTTATATTTACGTATTTCTACTCTTATTTTGAAGAGAAAACTTATTGGGATAGTCGTAAATAAATAAATCTAAAACGAATAAGAACATGATTTATACTTTTCATAATTTTGGTTTGAATTTGAATAAAAAATTTAAACACTGAAATATTTTTATTTGAATCAGATTTGACGCTACGAATAATCAAAATCGAAATTTCAAAAGAACATTAGGCTAAATTACTAGTCGAGTAAAACCTTTCAATACTCGGCAATGTGGATTGCTCACTTTGCTACTATTATTTTTAAGTCATTCGGATTTGCTATTTTTCTGATTTTATATTAAGTTTAAATTTGTTTTTAGTTGAAAATTTGGTTTGGATTTAATTAAAAAATTAATCTGAATTAACTTGATTTTGTTTGATTTGTATTTGGATTAAAAATAAAACATCGAATCAAATTTAGTTTGAGTTCATATTATAGTTCCAAATATAGTACAATATGGTTTCAAATATAATACATTATATTTCCAAATTCAATATATTATAGTTTCACATATGGTACATTATAGTTCCAAATATAGTACAATATAGTTTCAAATATAACAGATTATAGTTTCAAATTCAATATATTATAGTTTCAAATATAGTACAATATAGTTCCAAATATAATACATTATGGTTCCAAATTCAATAGAGTATAGTTTCAAATATAGTACATTATAGTTTCAAATATAGTACAATATAGTTCCAAATATAACAGATTATAGTTCCAAATTCAATATATTATAGTTCCAAATATAGTACATTATAGTTCTAAATATAGTACATTATAGTTCCAAATATAGTACAATATAGTTCCAAATATAACAGATTATAGTTTCAAATTCAATATATTATAATTCCAAATATAGTACAATATAGTTTCAAATATAATACATTATATTTCCAAATTCAATAGATTATAGTTTCAAATATAGTACATCATAGTTCTAAATATAGTATAATATAGTTCCAAATATAACAGATTATAGTTTTAAATTCAATATATTATTGTTCCAAATATAATACTCCCTCCTATTTATACAGAATGAGACATTTGCTTATTGACACTATTCACTTATTACTCTCAAATTGTATTTTATTCTTAACTGATAAATAAGAATATAGTCAAGTGAGATCTTTTTTTATTCGTCTCAATAAAAAGATTATTAACATCAACTTTTTATAATATTAAGTATCGAATAAGTGTATTGGATAGTGTGAAAAAACAAATGTCTCATTCTCTATGAATAAGAGGGAGTACATTATATTTCCAAATTCAATAGATTATAGTTCCAAATATAATAAATTATAGTTCCAAATATAGTACATTATAGTTCCAAATATAGTTCCTAATATAATTGTCGGTCATATAGATCTTCATCTTCATTGTCTCCGTTTTCATTCAGTTTTTTTGCAGTATCTTCATCTCCAATCGCCATTGATGAAGCTTGTACATTATAGAAAAAAGAAAATACAACTATTTTAATCCTCATCGACAATCCCCATTATAGAAAAAAAATTAATTGAACAAGCTTCATCTCCAACCTCAATTGATGAAGCTTGTTCAATTACGAAAAAAACAAAATTAAAACAGGTATCAACTCCAACGTACCTTGTGCGATTCCATTGTCATCGTTTTTGAGGGAATATCTGCTGTCGAATTCAGTCTTTAGTTCCACCATTGTTGACTTATTTCTCGAAAAAAAAATGATAGCAATGGATCTTTAAAAGAGAGAAGGAGAGGAGCAGTTAATGCACAGCCATGATTGTAATGTGGAAGCTCTATGATCTTTCATGAAGAAGATTAGTTAATTCAAAAGAGTAAACTTCCATATTCTAAGAATTTGGCATTTCCCGGCATAGCAGTTACTCTTTTAATTTTTCTTTTAATTTTTTTTTCTTTTTTTACACTTTTCAAAAATAGAAAATTGAATTTGTTTATGGGCTGAACTGCTGAGAGTGTCGTCTATGCCATAGACGGTCTCTCAGGAGATCTTCTATTATAGAAATTCAGACTATGTCTAATTGGACCAGCGCATTATATATTTTAAAAATATTGTAAGTAGACATTTAAGTTATTGAAAATAAACATTAAGGATACGATAAGTAAGGATTAAAGATTATATACGTAGGCATTGTAAATACCATAAGTAGGCACTAATCTTTAATAAGTTAAACTTAAAATGCGTATTTCAGAAAAACTAGCTGAATTTGCTAATATTATTGCCTAATAGTCACAACTCACAAATCAACTTACAACCCACAAGAATCGTTTGGAGGGAATCCAAGTTCGATTAATAATTTTCGTATATAAAAGCATATTTCTATATTTCTACTATTCCTTGTGACATCGCATTTTCTACTCAAATTTGTTTATTTAATTTTAATTTGCAATATTATTATTGTAGACAATATTCTCATCTCTGATTACAAATTTTCTCTTAATTTTAATTCTATCTACTTAATTTAGTGTCTGGTCCTGCCTACGACGTCACGATTCCCATCACTTTCTTTAGTTAGCATCCATACATTTCAATTTTCCTTATATACCACAATATTCAAGTAGTCCAAAATTCTTTAAGCTTTGTGCAATATACTACCGATAAAAGCCAAAAATGTTGAACCTAAAATTGAAATTTTACACTAAGCAAGAACAATATTACATTACGAGTGACCTTTTTTTTGGTACTACAAAGCAATATAGATGTTCAAAAACACTTCATTTTCGCTCTCTGTCCCAGCCCGAGGGTCTTCGCCTTTCTCTTGACTTTTGACTCGTACTGCATTAATGAGATATAACATAATCAACAACAGGACTAATTCTACCGTGTCGACTGTCGAGATATACAATTATCATGCAATGCAAGTGTGCTTATGATAGGGCAACTATAGACTTAAAAATGGTTTTAGACGAAAAAAGAAAACAAGTACGAAAGAATAGGCTCACCTTTCACTGATCTTCCGATCAGAATTTTGACCACCAACATTCCCTCCTTGTGAGGGAGGGTAATTCACGGCAGAGGTTGCCTGAGGTCTATTGGAGTCCCCACCAATAGTACCACCCGAAACAAAACCAGATAATGCTGGCCGTTGATAGGCACTGCTAATCACCTGATTAGGAGAATTGGATGAAGCAGCCACAAAGCTGCTCTTGAACTGTGCCATCATACCTGTCCTTAATGAATTAACAGCCGCGGTACGACTGGCTGTAGGAGGGGAAGTGTTGCTGGGTTCTGCATTATACCCAATGCCCAAACCAAAATCGACACCACGTACACCTCGACCACCTCCGCCGCCTCCTCTTCCTTTTCCTTTCCTTCCACCTGCATGTAAATGTCATAAACATCGTTCAAAAAAATCGAAATAGTACGAAGGTTGTATCCTATTACTACTATCCACGAATTCCCCAGAGTTGACTTGCAAATTACAAACAGTTGATGTCAAAAAAAATTCAGTGACAAAAAAACGAAAAACTGAAGCATAAAAATCTGAATCAGGAACTGTATTGAAAGATGGCCAGCCGACTCGTCATACCTCCCTTTCTTGAATCACGTTTAGACCTGAATCTTCCATCCTAAAACATGATTGATACGATATGTCAACAAAAGGCAGACACTATTTATAATACTAGTACGGTGCAAAATACGAAGGGACTGTTGAACATCCCTTTACATGCAAAAAGCACTACTGCAAAACCAACAATTTTGTTCTAGGCTCCAAACAATAGCAACAAAACCCCTGAAGCATTGGAGTATTATATTGAAAATGTCAACAGAAACATTTGAAGCTTACATTCACCAACATTCTATTGGTCTGCCTATTTTTAGTGTAGAATCGGCTCTATTAAAACTATGTACAGCAGTAATTCGTGGTCGCACTCCTAGTTTTAGAGATCATATAAGAGAAAGAATATCATAATTCCAAACACCTTAATCAGGATTCAACAGACAATGGAATAGTCACAGTATTATACATATAGCATCAATACGTCATCAAATATGACATACCACAACAAATATAAGACTACTCAATCTATATGGTAAAGTGCCTCACAAAATGCAAACCCTTCAGGGTTTATACCACAATATTACTATGGTAAGTCTCAACAATTCAAGATCAAGTTTTGCAACTTTCGAAAAAAGACAGTAAAATTACCTTCATGGCAAGATCCATTAGTTCCATGGACACATTCTGACCAGCAGCAATCAAACTATTGACCAATTCGCCAGCAAACCTGGCTTCCTTTAGGGTGATAAGAGTATATGCGGTGCCGTCTTTATCACCGGCACGGCCTGTTCTACCAATACGATGTACATGCATATCCATATCTTTCGCAATGTCAAAGTTGACAACTGACTTGATTGACTTGATATCAAGACCGCGAGCAGCAACATCAGTAGCAATAAGTACATGGTAGGTTCCAGACTTAAATTTCTGCAGTATCTCCATACGAGATGCCTGATCTTTATCACCATGAAGAGCAGCAACTTTGAACCCTTTCAATGCAAGCTGAGACTCAAGTTCATCTACAGAGGCCTTTTTAGAGGCAAACACCAAAACATCACCTTCATCAATCATTCCTTGCAACTTTTCTAGGAGCCAGGGTAACTTCTCTGCATCTGATGGAAGCACTTGAACAATTTGTGTTATATCCTCATTTGCCATGCCTATCTCGCCCACTGCAACACGTACAGGATTTGAAAGAATTTCTCGAGCCAACTTTTCAACTTTTCGGGGCATTGTGGCCGAGAAGAGTAAAGTCTGACGGTCAGGCCTAATCTGACCAACAATAGACCTTATCTGTGGCTCAAAACCAAGGTCAAACATGCGATCTGCTTCATCAAGCACCAGATAGGTTGCTCTCTTCATTGTTAATGCCTTCATTTTCAACAAATCAATCAGTCTTCCCGGAGTGGCAACAACAATTTCAGCTCCGGCCTTAAGTTCTTTAAACTGATCAAGCTTGGACATCCCACCATAAACTGCAGATACACGTAACCCGTAAGGTTTTGCAAATTTCCTAGTTTCCAAATATATCTGATGAGCTAATTCTCTAGTCGGTGCACATATCACTCCAATTGGTCCTTCTCCTTTGTCAAGCTCGGGCTGATCCATTATATGCACAATCATTGGAAGCACAAAAGAAGCTGTTTTTCCAGAACCTGTCTTTGCAATACCAATAATATCACTCCCAGAAAGTACTATTGGCAAAGCTTGACATTGAATGTTAGTAGGCTTCTCATAGCCTTGCTTTGAGATTGCATTTATCAGTGGTGGAGGGAAACCACAGTCCTCAAAAGTTTTAACTGGCCTTGGAACATCAAAACCAGAGACACGAATTTTCAAACTTGTCCGATATTCTGTAACCTCTTGTTCACTCATGCCTAGCAGAAAGAAACCAACAGCTATCATCAATACAAATATTTCAT